>PVHX01000051.1:330795-454879 GCA_004024805.1 Geosciurus inauris
CTCTCTCTCTCTCTCTTTCTCTCCCTCTCTCCCTCTGTCTCCTTCCTGGTGCCATGTCCAGAGCTGTTTTCCTGTACCATACCCTTCTGCCATGATGTTCTGCCTCACTCAGGCCCCAAGGAGTGGAGTTAGCCATCTGGAAACTGAGATCTCTGAAATCACTAGTCCCCAAATAAAGTTTTCCTCCCAAAATTGTTCCTGTCAGGTGTTTTGGTTGCAGCCGCGAAAAACCTGACTAAAACTCAGCCACTGGGATTTATCCAAGTCACAGAGCTAACCAGCAGCAGAGCAGAGAAAAGAAGCTGTGTTTACTGGCTCCCGTGAGAGCAGTGCTTTTCAAACATTTTCAGGAGGAACCCCTAACAGGGTGCCTGGGGGCAGAGCCCAAAGCAGCCAGATGCAAGTATGATATTTCTTTGCCATTTCTATATTCATTTGAAAAATTCATACAAATATTGCTTTCTATGCCAGATAATTTTATTTATGTTTATTTTTCTACAAATTTAATTGTACAAGTTCCTTAATTCATATTTTCTTTAAGCTTCCATCTCCTTTCTCCTGCATCTCTGATGTCCCTTGGCACGTGACATGCATTCTTGGTGATTCACAACACGGGACTGTGTGCTCACACAGACCCTTCCAATTGTCCACCAGGCCTTATGACCTGGATTCCCTTTGCTTTCCTTTTAAAATGAATGACATCATAAGCAAAATTAAAAAAAAAAAAGACAAACCAGACATCATATTTGCAGATTATGCCATCTTGACCCAGATCCTGCAAATCAGTGAGGACAAAGACCAATAGCTCGATACATAAAAGGATGTGGAAGGATCTACAAATGTCTGCTAAACTTGTGCAATTGTGCTTGACCTAATTCATGAAAAGAAAAATGCACATTTTAATCATATTGAGAGACTGGCTTGTACCTATGGAATTGGCAAAAGTCCAAATGTTGGTCAGTACCATATTGTGAAACTGTGCAGTCACATTCATTCGTTGCTGCTGTTTGGGGCACAGAGTATCTTAGACCAATGGAGGACAATATGACAATATTATAGAGAAAATATATGCATAAACAAGATTCTTTTATTAGGTCAGCCACTTCATTTATGTATTCAATACTGGCTAGAAACTCCATGGGAAGAATGAGATCTATGCACAAGCTTGTCCCCAAGGAGTTTGTGACCCCCCTTGAAGGCATCAGAGATAGGACATAGTAAAAGTAATGATAGTTTATATCTCTCATTTATCAAGAACTTCAAAATGCAATAGGTCGTTGAGCATGACAACAACCTCATAAGACAAGTATTTTTATTTCCATTTTCCAGTCCAGAAAGCTGAAGCAAAGTGTCATTTGCCCAAGGTCACACTTAGAGTTGTCCTAGAGCTAGATGAAGACACTGGTTTCCTGACACTCTCCACTGGGGCCAGACAGCCTGCCCAAAGAAGCACCAGAGGGGTCCACAGAGAGTGCAAACCAGTGTGTATCCAGCCACAGGAGCACAACTCAGAAGGTAAGAGATGGCACGTATGCGCCTCTTTCCAGGGCTCAAGGGTTGGTTCTGTTACTTGCTACCTGTGTGACAGAATGAGCCGCTAAACCTCTCTGAGCCCTGGACCACCTCTCTGTATAGTAGAAGTAATAATAAGGTTTCTGTGAGGATTCATTGAGATATCTTTAAAATGCTTAGCTTGAGGCTGGGGTTGTGGCTCAGTGGCAGAATGCTTGCCTAGCACACATGAGGCACTGGGTTCAATCCTCAGCACCACATAAAGATAAATGAACAAAATGCTTAGCTTATTACCTGTCACAGTTTTCACTTGATGACATAAAGGTGTTATAGGAGGAGAAAATGACCTTGAAGATGCGGAAGAAAGAAGAGGAGAAGGTGGAGTAGAAAAGAAGGCAGAGGTGGTGGTAGAAGAGGCAAGGAGCTGCTTCGCTCCCTTACCTGACCTGCTCCGGCTCGCCTGGCTGGCTGCGGTGGGGGCTGCGGCAGCCCGGAGCCCCGAGGACAGCTCCGCGCTTTGGAAATGGATGCCCCCTTTCTCTCAGGTCTCCTGGGCTTTTTGGAGGGGAAACTGCATTATTGTGAGAGAAAGGGGGAAATACCACAACTCCCCACGGAGGGTTTAGCACGAGAGAACTCAGAGGTTTCTGGTGGAGCCTCTAGAACCCTGCTCCGTTCCTGAACGTCTTTCTAGAAGCACGCTTGGAACTTCCAGAACGACTCCTGTAGGTATTTTCCTTCCCCCTCCACTGCCAAAACGACTCCCCACGTCTACTCTTGTGTAAAAACACAGTAAAACCTTACACCATCCGGCAACTATGCAAGCCCCATCATAAATCATGGCCCTGTGACGGGTGGATGGGGTCCCTTGTGCACCCTCAATGGGCCTTTTTGGTTAACAGAACAAATAAAAGGAACAGCTGCAGAAGCCTTCTGCCAACACCCCAGCAACCTCTTATGGGGTGTGGGGAGGGTCGCAGGGTCCCAGGTCCCACACTGAAGGGCACGTGTGGGCAGCGGGGGGACAACACTCTCCCTAGATACTGCTCATGGACCCCCAAGCATCTTGTGGCAGGGTTCTTCCAGGGTTCTCCTTGCTGCTGACGTCTCCCAGTGTTCCTGCAGAGCTGACCCAGACTCTCCTCCCGAGGTCTCTCTGTCTCCCCCACACCGCTTCCGCCTGCCCTCCTTCCTTCTTTTCTCTGCTCCCCTGACTCCTGCCCTCCCTGGAGGCTCACACTCCTCCCTGTGAGGCTCACACCTGGTGATGCCCTGAATCCTCATGCAGTACCTTGACACCACAGGTGCCTGGTAAATAGCGTCAGATTCACACACGAAACAGAAAACACAGTGTTTGCTGCAAAACAGGAGACAAAAGGCCACCCTAACACACACCTGTGTTAAGTTCAAGATGAGCTTCGTGCATTTTGTGGCTCAGGATGTCACTATTTCAATTCCCTAAGAGTTTTGAGACAACCTCAGTCTTCTCAGCCTTAGCCTCAGCCTCCTCTGGGTGAAGTCACACCATGTCTAAGGCTGTGGTTAAGAGCACGTGACGGCTGTGGGAGCTTCTGTTGGGTCTGTCCACACTGCACTCAGCCCCTTTCTACTCTGAGTGCCTTTGGTTTTCCTCTTGGGGACCAGTCCCCAGTCCCTGACATGTGGGACTAGAGGCTCCCTGACATCTCCATACCCCACACCAGCCAATCAGACCCTCTCTCTATGGGGAATTTGCATCCTTTTATAATGGCACAGTGGCAGAGACTAGGTAACCCTGCAGTGGCACTCCAAGGACGCCGCCGTTCATTTTCCACATGCTTCATGCTGGAGCTGCCTTTCCTGAAATCTGGTACATCAATTCCTTATTCTCTCTGCCACCTCATCTGGTTGGCTGAGCTAGTGTCTGCTACGTAGAGCCTAAACACCCTAAATCCACTTTTCTCCACTTTGACATTTTGGCATTTTGTACTGGTTGGTTCTTTGCTGAGGGTATCCCGCTGGTGACCAGCGTAGCAAATGACCAGTGAATGCTGGGTCACCTCAGTGTCTCCAGGTAGCCTACATGCCTACTCCAGGGTCCCTCAATCTCAGCATCATTGACACTTTGGACTGGATCATTCTTGGCCATGAAGCCTGGCTGGGTGCTGCAAGGTGTTAACCAGCACCCTGCTCCTCCCCACTAGATGCCAGTTACAGCCCCCGAGTGGTGGCAAATGTCTCCAAACACAGTACACCTATCCCCGGGAGGGAAAACCACTGCCAGAAATGTATTCAGTGGCTGAGAACCAGCGTGCCTAATGGGACCTGTGGGTGAGTCTGCTCCTGGTGACAGGAAGGCACTGGGTCCAGTCCCAGGGTCTGGGGTCTCCTCTTCCTCCTCTCTCCTTCTGCTTTGCCCGAGTTCTCTGCACCCACTTCCTTTCCCACGCTCCTCCTGGAATCCACCCTCAGCATGAGCGGGAACAGGCTGGGAGAGAGCCCAAGGCTGCACAAAAATGACATCGGAAGGCCCATTACTACATCCCAGCCACTCTTGTGGCAGGAGTTAAAGCCTGCCTCGTGGCTGGCTGGGTGAACTTGACACTGACGGAGGAGAGCCAGCAAACACAGAGACCAGTGGAGTCGGTCTGAAGCCACGACATTCCACTTATCATATTGGATGGCATGATCCAGACAACCAAGGGACTGTTCCTGCCCAGACAAACCTGCCTTTCTTCCATCAACTGCTCTTTCTGCTATAATGAGAGGGTGGCTGAGTGGGAGGAGAGACAAGGTGAAATTATAAACCGCGGAGATAGGGAGGTTCAGCGCTGCCCTTTCAGACCAGGCAAAGCTCCTACCCTTTCTCACACTTCAAATGGAAGCCTCTTTGAGCTTTGATCCATCGCAGGTTGTTGCTTTGTTCTCTGCTTCCCGGTCTGAGCTGCTCTCCTGGCGCTGAGATCACGTAGGCACAGGTCTACTAAGGACAGCTGGCTGGCTGGCTGCCACAGAGGTAACTCCTAAAATCACAACCTGTGTCCTCAGTGTTTCTCCCAATCACGGTGTGGCCAGGGAGGTTGGAGGTGAATCCCAGCTCTACTGCCGACAGCCAAGCTTGGGGACACCTTTCCCTTGCCTTGGGTGGCCGTTTCCTGTTTACACACTTGTGTAAAAATGGATCGGTGAGTCTTCAGTTTATTTCAGTGTCTCAATCTGAATCGGAACCACCCCTGCCCCTGCCCCCAAATACCACATGCACTTGGGCACAGTCTCATAATTTCAGAAAACACACGTAGGTTTGGGAGTCCTAGACATCTGGTGTGTCCAGGATAAGGCTACTGGACCAGCACCTTAAAGAGACTCTCACCTTCCTCAGTCCTGCTTGAAAAGCCAAACCCATCAGTGTAGCTTCAGGAACAGAGGGGACATGAATTTTGAAATCAAACACACCCGGTTTGACATGCCAGCTCTTTCTTTTAGCTCTGTGATAACAAGCAAATTTCCCAACCTTCCTAATCCCTATTCTTTGCTTACAAAACAGCTAGGTAACACTCACCTGTAGTTAATGTCACTAATTAAGTTACATAACATACGTGACCCCCTTGCACCTAGAAAATCCATGAATTTTTACCTTCTGCTCCCTCTCTCTTCCTCCTTTGACATCTTATTGATATTAAGATTGTCTTAAAACAGGGGCAGAAAAGCAGCAAATATATCAGGTTTTACTGATACCTAGATAGGACCTAGGCAAGGTATGACAATTATTTATTTTTCACAGCAAGAAAAACCACTAATTGTGGCATCCCAAGAGATGTATTTACACTGCAGATGAACTTAGGAGCTGTGTGGCTTTGGTTAATTGGACTAGCTTCTCAGAGCCATGGCTGTAAATGAGGACAGCAATGCCTCCCTAACAATCTCCTCTTGGGGAACTCCTCAAAGCCAGGTGCCACCCTGTGTATGCACAGGAAAGTGTCTTTAACAGCAGTCCTATGTGAAGAGGATGTGCAGCAGCAGACTGGGAAGGGCTTCATAAAGTGTGAAACACGAGGCAGACCACACTTTCCACCATGATTTTGGGTGCTTCTCTTGCATTGTGAAAACAGAAATTTCTAACCAAATCCCTAGAAGGTTGGCCAGGAAGGGTCAGTGAATGACACTGAGTCCAGGGCGGTCTCAGGAGAAAGGTCAGGGCCCTTTGTGAGCGACTTGTCCAGAGGCAGGATGAGAAATACAGGGAGGACAGAAAACAATAAAACGTCTCTTCCTGCGGGTTTTACGGAACATCCGACTCCCTCGCTGTTGCTCCAATTCACCCGTTTCCCGTTTAGTGCTCCATTTGTTTGAATGCTAAAGCACAAGAGGAAAACGCTGGGCAAAATGGTAACTCTCGTAATCAAACATGGGAATGATTGATAAATATGGGTTGGGGAGCTTTGCTTCCTGAGGTGGTGCATGACTGGTTTAATGAGATGGCTGGGCTTCCAAAGTCTCCCCCAGACACCTACGCCCAACATGCTGGCCTTCCTGTCTCTGTTGAGCTGCGTGCCACCTCCAAGCCTGCAAACACAGATCTCACCAGCAAACGGGCAGCCAACTCCGGGGCTGTAAGTGTTGGAAACGGCAGATCTGTTTGATGAGCAAATAATGCGCGATCAATAAAGACTTGTCAAAATGAAAGAAACGGAGAATAGCTGTTTGCTGAATCCACTCTAGGGTGGGGAGCATGCAGGCTGCACACAGAGAACACGGCACTGGGGGCATCAGGCCTGAGTGCCGAGCTTTAGAAAGATGGGGCTGGTGTTCTTGACCCACAGGGGCCCACCTGGACGGGAATGGGGCACGCTGAGAGCAAAGGAGGCCCCGCCTAGAGGTGCCTGGAGACTAATTGTCGAGGACAGAAAAAATAATCGGGACTTGACTGGAGGGCTAGATCAGGCTTGGCAAAAGTAATAATAATTATTATTATAATATTAACATTGATAATTATTACTGTGCATTAATATTAATCATGTCTTAATGCACTATAGCCAAATGGTGGAAACAACCAAATATCCATCAATAGGTGAATGAATAAAATCTAGTATATGCACATAAGGGAATATTACTCACCTGCAAAGGAAAGAAATTCTGACATATGCTACAACATGGATGGAACTTGAAAACTGTACCCTAAGTGAAATAAGCCAGTCACAGGTATCATACATCATCCCATTGATACAAGGTTCAAGTCAAAGTCATGGAGATAGAAAGTAGGAGAGCGGTTGCCTGAGGCTGGAGGGATGAGAAAGGGTTGATTCGTGTTTAACAGTTTTGGAGCTTCAGTTTGGGAAGATGAAAGCGTTCTAGAGATGGATGGGAGTGACGGGTACACTGGTGTGAATGGGCTTAAAACTAACACTGAACTGGACCCCAATGGTGAATTTTATGCTTTCTGTATTTTACCACACACAAAACTCAGGTCTGGTAGTATTTGCTCCATTCTGACTTGGATTTTCATCATCGGTGGCCAGACTCCCCCATCTGATGGTGAATGACCTTATTTATCCCTGTACCTACCACTGTGACAAAGACAGTGGTCTCCAACGTGTGGTCTGTGAACTCCTGGGGGTCCTGAAGACCCTTTCAGAAAGTCCACGAGGTCTAACTCTTTTCATAACGTCACAAAGACATGATTGCTCTGGCGGCGGTGAGACTGGCTCTGCAGGTGCACAAGCAACGCCTGCTATGAAACTGCTGCATCGATTGGCCTCCAGCTTGAGGCCTCTGCCTCGATTCCTGCTCTGGACACTGGACCGGTAGCCCCTGTGTCTTCACGCCTTCACGGCTTTAAAAAACGTGGGCTCAGGCATGTCCTGGAGGAAGCAGAAGAGAGTAGCAATTAATTCCCAGTCCTTGTGGACACATCTTTTCGTATTCTGTGTGCCAAAATGGGATGGCTGTATAAGGTGATTGGCCGCATTCTGCAGCCTAGGGTCTCCTCAAGGAAAAGCACATGTGACAGGGTGTCAAGCTGAGGCCACCATTGTGCTGTTTTCCCAGAGCATTGTGAATACTTCAAAGTGTGACCAAGAGACTCAGGTTACACAGCCGGGGGTATCTGGCAGGTATTTTCTCAAAAATGAATGAATGAAGCAAGCAAGTCCCTTCCAGACCAACAATGGTGGCATGGTTACCAAGGCCACAACAGAAATTTTCAAAAGTAACTTAGGAGTCTAGACAACTTCTACCCACTGCCATGAACTTGAGCATTTCCCAATACTTATTGAGTTTCTGATGAGATCAGTAGTGAACTAAATTAATGTGATTGTTTGACTTGTATAATTGAATGGGCTAATTTTGGAAAGGTCTGTGTGGCTTTCCAGTACTTTCCAAATGACCAAATGTGTCATGTTCCAAAATCGTGTCCGGATCAACAATCCATCCAAGTGCAAGACCCATGAGTGACATTTCATAGCATCAATGATCCCAAGCTTGCTGATAAGATTTTGGGTTTCACATCACAAACTTTAAGGAATTACTACCTGGTGAGTTTTGGTGCAATATCAAAAAAGATCCTCAGTCATCTGAAAAATCAATGCTTTTCTCTTTTCCAACCATAGATTGAGTGAGGCAAGGTTTTCTTCCCAAACTTCAGCCAAAATGACCTTTCACAACATATCGAATGCTGAAGCAGATACAAGAAGTCAGCATCTGTTGGGCTGGATATTTGCAAAAGCATGGATATTATCCTTCTCACTATTTTTTTCTTTCTATTTTGAAAAATAGCTTTTTTGAATAAAAAAATTGGGGCTAACATGGTATTTGTTGCTATTGCTAAATTATTATTAAGTATTATTCTAAATATTTTTAAATACTCATTTTTATATGGAGAGATATAATCTACATACATAAACAAGAGCTCTTTGAGCTTCTCAGTCATTTTGAGGAATGAAATGGGTCCTTAGATTGGAGGTCCTTAGATTTAAGGTACCATGACTGAACAGTCTCCAGTACTTGCTCTAGTAAGGAAGCATGGGAAGGAACAAATGTACAAATGAATGAATGATGATGTTGCTGGCAAAAAAACATGTCCCCAAGTGGTGAAAAGGAAAGAGGTGGGCGGTCATAGAAGGTTCCCAAAGTATCAGCCAGGGTAGGTTCCTGACTGGGAGGTCACACAGGTGGATCAAATTTTCAAATTATCTTGGGGACCTACAGAGAGTGGCCAACTTTTTATCTGGCCAAAGAAGAATATTTTTTTAAATAACTACAAGTCTACTATAGCCATTATTTCATAAAAGTCAAAGTATTTTAATAGGGAAAGGAAGGTCATGCTAAGGGCACAGAGAGCAGGCTCTGCCCTGAGTGCGGCTGGTTCTATTGAAGGCTTGGCTCCCAGTCCTTGTCTTGCCCTCTTTACCACCGCACTGTACATACTCTGTCCTGCCCCAGACTTAGTGACCACCAACCTAGAGCAGGCATCTGCAAAGGAGCAGATCATGACTATTTCAGGATTTGCAGGCCATCCAGTCTCTTGCAATTTTTCATCTGTGCTATTGTAGCACAATAGCAGCTTAGACGTTACATAAACAAAAAGCATGGTTGCGTGCCAGTATAATTTTATTTACAAAAACAGGAGGTGGCTGCATTTGGCCCAGGGCCAAATCCTGACTTAGAGAGCTGGATAGAAGCAGATGGGAGGCCTGGGAAAGGCCACTCCTGCCTGGTCACCGTGGGCTCTGGAATTGCTGAAATTGTATATATGACTAGTTCCCTGGCAAACAGATCAGGAAAATTTTCCCCCAGAGCTGGCTGGTCCACAGGGCTGCACTGAGCCCATCCTTCCAGGCATCCGAGGAGATGGGAGATGACGAAGCCGTCAGACCTCCCCGGGCGGGCTGGGGATGGGGCTCAGTTGGTAGAGTGCTTTCCTAGCATGTACAAAGCCCTGGGTTCGATCCCCAGCACCACAGACCTCCCCGGAAGGGCAAAGTTTAAGCCCAGGGAAGACTTCCCACTGGTGTCCAGAAAGGGTGCTCAGAGAATGAAAGCAAGGCAGATCAGATGGCCTGTCCCAGGTGACGGGAGAGGAGAACGACAGACGGTCCACTGGGCTCTCTGTGGTGTGACACCACGGTTCCAGCAAGAGGACCCCCTTTATCGCCACATGCCCATGTGAGAAATAACATCTCAGCTTGATTGAGAGGTGCTCTGAAATGACCCCTTTCCAGAAAACCCCAAACCCATGACTTCCTTTCTGAACAAAGGGGTGTCTCCTTAGCGAGTGGATCTCTGTTGTCCTCCCCTCCCTCTCCACATCAAGCACTGCCAGGCAGCCCTCCGCCAGCCACAGGCACATCCTCCCCCAGCCGCTGATCTGCCCGGCAGATCAGGGCCTTGCGCAGATGGTGGCCCAAGGCAGGGGAGAGGAGTCGCTGTGATTCCGCTGGGCGAGCCGCACAGCTCGGAGCATATGGCCTGGAAGGATCTCCAGGAATTTCACGGGACATTTCATGCAAATTGAGACCGCGGCATTCAGGATCCTGGATCCAGAGGGAGAGAAAGAGAAATCACAGAAAGTGTTTCCCTTTGAAATATTTACAACCGATGTGACAGATGAGAGTTAATATCTGCATTGTAAGGGGCTTGTTCAAATCATCAAGAAAAAGGCAAAAGCCCAAAAGAAAACTGCGAAATAACACAAACCAGTAATTCAGAGAAGAACCACAAATGACCACAGCACTTGAAATTTGTCTTTACTGTTAATCCACAAATGCAAATTGAAATGGGTCACATGTTCATTTAGGTTTCAAAAGAATAAAACAATGTCGGTGTCAGTATAAAGCAAAGAGAACACTCTTTACATATTCCCATGGGCAAGAAAATGGGTCTAAATCAATCAGAAATTCATCTGATAATACATACTGAAATTAGAAAAGTACTCAGAATCTCTAACTAAATAATTCTATTTTTATGAATATGAGAATAATTTTATGAATGTGAACTAAGATCATCACCTCCCTTTGATGGAACATCTACCTCTATTAATAGAATCCATGTTGCTAACGGTTTTTTCCTCACACTTCCACAAGTCATTCCTTGTGTAACACAAACTAAAATTTGAATGCCTCCTTCACTCATCCACAAATGATGCTACAAACTCATATATGCATCATTTCCTTCCTGTGCAAGTATAGGTTTGGGAGAATCCTCCAGCAAAACCTGGCATTTCTTCTTGGCTGAGTCAGACCATCAGTCAATCATTTGGGTCTTACACCTGTCATTCAAAACAGCCTCAGCTTCTCCCAGCTCAGAATCAACTTCAAATGACATCCCTCAGTTCCCACCTGTGCTGTCATCCACAATCCCAGGAGGAGGTGTCACAGGATACAGCTGAGGATGGAGCCCAATGGCAGGTCACTAGACACCTCCTTCCTGTTCTCACTGATCCAGTCAGTGGCAAATAGAATCGTTCAACCTGTTACACATCTGCTTTATTGACTAGAGTTGAGACACAGCCCTCTGTCTTGCTTACCTGGTAAGGTAAGCAAGGTACTGTCAAAGTGAAAGGTACTGTCAAATGTTTTGCAGAAGCCAATAGAAGGACAATCATAAACAGCAGGAGGGGACCACCGGCCTGAGGGAATTGCCCTACTGCCTGGCTCCGCGGCACAGGCTTTTTGAGGTCTCTCCCCAGCTGACACCTTCTGCCCTTCCTGGGGTCCTTGCTCACACTCGACCTGGGATTCTGCACATGTTAGCTACCCTCAACTGCAGAGTGAGGCAAGAGGGGTCCAGAGTCAGCATCCAGGGTCAGGGACTGGAGGACAAGCCCTGCCATTTCCCCCCTGCATGCTCTCAGAGGAGTCCCTTCACCTTTCTAGTCCTAAAATTCCTCACCTCCAAAATGGACAGGACGTACCCTGTTCTGCCTACGTCCTCAGGTATTTGGAGAGCTCAGGTGAGATGGTGGCTGGTGACTGGAAAGCTAATGACCAGGCCAACAGAAGCTAACCAGCTAGTGTGAGCACTGCTGCTACTCATGAACACCATGCTTGCTATTTAGTATAAGGAAAGGACCAAGTTGTTCTATAGCACCTGCTATAGAACAGGGCGGAGAGGGCCGCCCCAAGGCTGCTGGGGCGGAGGCGGCGCTGCACACTGCACTCGCTTCATGTCGACATGAGAGAAATAATCAGTCCAAGAGTCCAGAACCCTTGAACTTGGGGCCCTGGAGAGCCATCCCAGCTCACCATCTTTGTGGATGAGCCAGGACATTCCTGAGGTGGAGAAGGAACGCGTTGAAGGTCCCACCACCCGTGCGCGGGACGGGAGTCTTGGTCCTCGACAGCACCCCTGGTGTAGGCAGCTTTTTCACTGCTGTGACTAAAAGGCCTGACAAGAACAATTTTAGAGGAGGAGGAAAAGCTTATTTGGGGGCTCACGGTTTCAGAGATCTCAGTCCACAGAAGGCAGGCTCCATTCCTCTGGGCTCCAGGTGAGGCAGAACATCACGGTGGAAGAGTGTGGCAGAGGGAAGCAGCTCACATGGTGATCAGAGGGCAGAGAGAGAGAGAGAGAGAGAGACAGACAGACACTAAGCTCAGCCCCCAGTGACCTAGCTCCTCCCTCCACACACTACCTGCCTCTAGTTGCCTCTCAGTTAGTCCCATTGGGGGACTAATGCACTGATTAAGATGAAGGCTCTCACAACCCGATCCCTTCTCCTCTGAACCTTCTTGCACTGTCCCATACATGAGCTTTTGGGGGACACCTCACATCCAAACCGTAACAGCCCCAAGTTGCTCTCCCGGTCTCCACCTTCAACAACCCTCATTTTGTTGGACCAGAGAGCCTGAAGCAGTCTAGTCATTGGCACTAGAAACTCCACCTGCAGCTCTTTAACATTCATTCCAGTGATTCGTCATTGTAGGGTGACATTTTGGGGCAGTAGAGAGGGGAAATGTGTGCCACCCTATACTTCTGGGAACCTGCCCCTATCTGGAGTCTGCCTGGGTGACTTTGAAGCCCACAGTCACGTCGTTAGCTGAGGCACCTCCGAACTGTCCTCAACTCCTTGTCTTAAGCCACCAAGCAGGAATCTTCAGCTTGTGCTCTGGAGCCTAGAACTGCGCCTGGCTGACAGCAGCACTCAGAAATGGTACTGCCATGAATGCATTCGTGGGATGAATGAACCACGTGTTCCCCAAGTTAGCTGCCTGTGCCCAGACCCTCCGGCACGAGGTGGCCGAGGCTGGGGATGAAAGCATTTCCTCTCTTCTTCCTCTGAGACTCAACGCACAGAATCACAGGATACACAAGACAAACAGACCGGCTCACATCACACTGCTCCCGACATCAAAGCCCTTTGATTTCCACGAGTGCTCTTCCCAGCAGCCGTGCTCAACGCGTTCCGTGACTCGTCATTCAACAAATATGTGAGGAGTGCTTATTTTATACAAAGCAGAAAGTTAAGTGATACAACATCTCTGACCTCCAAATCCCTCTCCACCTCTACCATCCTCCAGTTCCAAGCGAACAATCCCACCAGGGTTGGCATCCTGCCCGCAGCTTTACACAGCCTTGCATGGGAATCCCAGCAGCCCAGGGCCACTCTGCCTCTTGTCCAGCTCTGATTTTTCTGGGAGAGCTATTTTGACCAAGAAGTTCCATCCAGGCCCACAAGTGCCCACACGTGGGGATGGGGGCACAGCTCACAGGGTTGCATCACACCTAGTGGAGTTTCTGAGATAAGGCTCAGATCCCACTGCCAAGCTGCTGACAGGCCCTTCAGGACCTCAGCTGGGACCACAGCATCCCCCAGGACTGAGGAATAGAAACGTTGGTCCACTTAATTCCTCAAAATGCCACTATTCAAAACTCAGTCACCTCCTACTAGTGACCTGGTTGAAACACCGAGGTTCGGCTCTCAGCATCCCCCTGTGGGAAAGGGGCACAGGGAGGTGATCTGTAGGCACAACTCCAGCAGCGGAGGTGAGAAGATAGACCTCTGAACCACAGGGCCACTGCTGTGTCACATGCCACCTGGACACAGGAAAATGCCTTTTCCACAGATAACATGAAGCTGTGTAGTCTCACTTCAAGTTATAAGAGCAGCTTCTCTTGTTGGTATATGGCTTGAGAAATTGTTTTTTAGTTAGGAAAGGATTAAGTCCATGCTACAATTTGAATCTTAAATGTTCCCCAAACACCCATATGCTGAAGACTCGGTCACCAGCCTATGACACTCATGGTACATGGTGGTAGAAGTAAGTTAGATCAGTAAGGGTGTGTCCTGGGAAGGAACATTAGGACTCTGGGCCCTCTTCTCTTTCTTTCGCTTCCTGGTTGCCATGAGGTATACAGGCCTCTTCTATCGTGTGCTCCCACCATGATGTACTCTGCTGCCACAGGCCCAGAGCAACAGGGCCAAGTTACCATAGTCTGAAACCTCTGAACTGTGAACCTAAAGAAACCTTCCCTTTTGTTAAGTTGTTTTTCTCTGGTATTTTGTCACAGTGACAGAAAGCTGACTAACACAGTCCATTTGGGGAATACACCAATGATGGATTACTATGAACCCTATAAAAATCATATCTTCAGAAAATATTTCAAGGCATGTGGCAGTACTCATGATGTAATGCCAAATAGAGGCAGCAAGAGACCAAATTATATGTGCACAAGAAACCCTAATACTGTGGCTATAGACCACATTTCCTCCATTTTATTAGTATTGATTTTAAGATGCACTACTGACTCAATATTTTGGGAAAGAAAGGAAACATTAAATCACCTATCAGAAGCATCCATATTTCAGACACATTAAAATATGAACGATGTATATCCCCCCAAAAAAGGAAACGTAGCATAAGTATATCACTTAAATGTGTGATATTTATCTCACATTTATGAGTACACATACATAAAATTAATAAGAAATACTTCAAATATCAAGAGTGGTTACCTCTGAGGGAGGTATTTTTATTCTTCTATTCTTTTCCATATTTTCCAATTTTTGTTTCTGATGTATATGTACTGAGTATACTAATTTTATTCATCAAAAACAATAAAATTTGTGTGTAGAACATTAACAGCAAATATATGGAAAAATGCACATGGTTTTTTGATTTTCCTAATGTAATTTCCATTCCCCAGTCTTGACACATACTTTTAAAAATCTCTATTTTATGTTTTCTCCTCTGGTCTCTCAGCAGAATTTAACATTCCATCTCCTCTAAACTCTGAGAGGGCTCTGGGGGCCTTTCTCCCCTCTGCTGCCTGCCAGCGGTATGACCAGACCATGATTTCAACCAAGACCTATGCAAATCTGGTCCCACCTCGCTCCCTGGTGCAGGTGACACAGGCATGTTGGAGACCACCCCACTCCCCGTGCTGCAAGCAGAGCCCTTTGTAAAAAGTACAACTGGGGAAACTGTACAGACCCCAGTGCTGAGAGAATCTTTGCTTTCCTTCCAGAAAATGGTATGGGTCAGGAATTTCTCACTAAAAGTCACAAATACTATCTCGACTATAAATGCTTTCCTTTTCTCCTCTGCTGCTAAGAAACATGGTCAAATTTGAAACTCAGCTATGGAGACCATGGATCCCTGGAGTGGGGCTATTTGTGTACATTTTCCCCCTTTGGTTTTGATTCCTAAAATCAAATATTTGATTTTAGGATATATATCCTTCTGTAAAAAAACTGCAAATCATGGATAGAAAGAACAGAGAATAAGTAAATATATATAATTATTCTTGGTGAAACTGAATATCACCGTCAAACCTTTCACCTCTCCCTTCCAAGTACATACTGTGTCTGATCCCTCAACAAATCTTGTCAATTATGCTTCTAAAATATGTTCCCCTTTTGCACATACCCCACCCTCCACCATCTCTGTCAGCCTCCTGCTCCGAGCCACCAGCATCCTCACTGGAGGAGAGTGACAATAGACTCCTAACCGTCCCCGTCTGCACCTTCTCTTGTCCCTTCTCTGTTCCCTGTATCCCCCCCTTTAGAGTACCAACCCCATCCTCTCTCCCATCACCCTGTTTTTTATCCCTTGTAGAACTTACCATGCTTAAAAATAGCTCCATGTGTCCAGTTGTCTGTTTTTATGTCTCCTCTTCCCCATCTCCATCTTGTCCCTCAGTACCCAGGACCACCTGGGATGTTTTAAGTCCTTAGTTTTTGTTGAAAACAATCACAATCTGGCTCACTCCCCATGTCCCCTAGCCATCGGGACTTGCACAGGACCATCACTCCTCAGGCTTGGGTTACCATTTCCAAACAATGAACAAAACCTGGTTCTGTCTGTGCCTTCACCTCTGAGCATGGGCTCACTGAATCCCTCTGTGTTGGTGGGAGAGTCTCCATGATCTACCCCTGAGGGGATCTTGGGCTGAAGGGCTGGTGAGGGAAGGAGCCTGCAGTGGTGGTGAGGACCTGCTCAGGGCCATCCGTCAGCAGGATCAGGATCTGTGGAAAGGTCCAGAGAGGCCTGGAGCCCAAGGATGATTCTTTGTCCCTGGTGATTAATTCACTTGCCAGACATTCAAAAACAACATTAAAATTCTTTCCCCCAAAGGAGTGAAACTTCCTAAAGAGACCTCACACACTCCAAGAGACTTATTCACAGAAATTAATTTTCTGTAAGGCAGTAAAAAAAAAAAACCTGTGTCCTTCTTTTCTCTAGCCATCTCTTTCCTGGCAATCAGACACATAGGCCCAATTAAAGCAGGATCTCTTGCTTTCAGATTCCCTTCATGACAAGGAGAATTCCTGGGTCCCCTGCCTGAAGGAAGCCCTCTCTGTTCTTCATTGCCTTGGCTCAGAGAGATCTCTCTGGTCCCAGGAAGATATTTATTGAGATAAAAGTGAAACGCCTTAACTCAAACAACAACAACAAAAACCCCTAACTCCTGTCTTAGTCAATTTTATGTTGCTATAATAAAAGACCTGATGCTGATTAATGTATTTTAAAAAAGAGGCTTATTTGGATCATAGTCATATGGTGTCTGATGAGGGCCCCCTGGCTGTACCACAACATGGTAGATGGCATCACATAGTGGGAGCCTTTACAAAAGATCTCACATAGAAAGAGAGAAAGCAAGAAACAGAGGAGGGGACCAGGCTCACTATTTTATAACAACCTGGATATCTACTCCTGTGAAACTTAACCCACTCCAGACACCAGCATTAATCCCTTCACAGGGATAGAATGAACCAATCATCTCCCCACTAGGTCTCGCCTCTTAAAAGTCCCACCGTCTTCTCCTGTGAAACTAACCCACTCCAGACACCAGCATTAATCCCTTCACAGGGATAGAATGAACCAATCATCTCCCCACTAGGTCTCGCCTCTTAAAAGTCCCACCGTCTTTCAAAGGTATTAAACTGGGAGCCAAGTTTCTAGCAAATGAATCTTTGGGTTTGTACAAACCACATCGAAACCATAGCATCCCCCCCCCCCAGAAGAAAGTCTACCCAGTTATTCTAAGAAATAGTGATAATCCCTGTTTTAATCAGCTTTTTTTGTTTTGCTGACAACAATTTTAGAGGAAGTAAAGTGTATTTGGGGGCTCCCAGTTTCAGAGGTTTCAGTCCATGGACAGCTGGCTCCATTCCTCAGGACTCAAGGTGTTCTCATCATGGTGGAATAGTGTAGCAGAGGGAAGTGGCTCACATGATGATCACAAAGCAGAGAGAGAAAGAGACAAGGAGAGAGAGACTCCACTTTCCAGATTCAAAATATATACCCCAAAGGCACACCCCCAATGCCCAGCTCCTCCAGCCATACCCTCTACCTGCCTTCAGTTACCACCCAGTTAATCCACCAGGGGATTGATTCACTGATTGGGTTAAAGCTCTCATAACCCAGTCATTTCACCTCTAAGCCCTCTTGCATTGTCTCACACATCAGCTTTTGGGGGACACCTCACACCCAAACCATAACAAGCCCTAATTTCTTTGATATCACCATTTCATGGAGTCATCAGTGCAAATTGAGGCCAAGGAATAGCCTTTGGTGATCTGCTGTTTCCAACTCAATTTGCAAATCACTCTAGTAACTAACTTCCCTGGGGAAGTGATGGGCACAGGGGGTATAAGCCCTCATAAACAGTCCCCAACCTTTGTGCTCAAGAAATACCACCACTTGTAGAAAAATCAGCAACCAGAAGAGGAGAGTCCTGGGGGCAGCCCCCACCCACCATGAGGATATGGGGACTATGGGGGTGGCTTTGTCCTGGTGATGCTTGGGGTTGGAGATTTGGGATCTCAGAGCCTGTGGGAATGGGTACCAGGTAGCATCAGTGTCCTCTTGGGGTCCACCCAGCCCACGGCTCCTAGTCACTCCAGGGAATCTTGTATGGGGGCTCCAATTCAGGCTTTCTGATTTAGGAGACTTCAAAAATTTCTAGCACATTTTGTTCCCATCGTACAGCTCAGGAAACAAGCAAAGAGGGTTTATGCAGCACCATCAGGGACCAGCCCAGGTCTTTCTGCTTCCTTCGCCTCTCTCTGAGGCCACGGTGAACCTGGGTATAAGATTTCCATTTCCCTCCCTCTCCCTGCAGGGCCCAGCTGAAATCTATGTCATACACATGTATGAAATATTTAAGCCTCTCCCGAGGAGCCTTGTGTCACTTCTAAATCAATTTATTCTAATCTAATCTTCATCTGCCATGGTTTCCTGGGCCAGTGCCATCAAGGAAACCTCTTGGCAGGTGAGAGAGACTGAAAACGCAGAACATTTGTTTTTAATGGTTCCTCTACAGCCGGCAGTTTCCAATATGGCCAAGTCCACGCACACCATGAAATATGACTGGTCCTTGGAAACGACCCTGATGTACTCAGAGATCTGTACAGATGGGTGCTCGCCAAATTGCAAGCATGATGCTGTCAGGAGCCCCTTAAGACTGTCACGAGCGCCAGGGTGAAGGCAGGAAGGTCAAGGTGGCCGGCCAATGGCAGGAAGGCCAGGAGGAGTCCTGGCAGGGACACCGTGGGCGGCCAGCGCCCGCTCTTGTTCCTAAGTGGACTTTTAACGGCTTCAGCCATAAAAGGTGCAGTTTTTCCTCTCTGGGCTTTAATGCTGTTCATTTTCCCCAGCTCTTTTATTTTGATAGGAATGTTCCAAAATGCAGAAAGCGCCTCCTCTTGCTTTCCATCAGGCACAGCTGGGGAACTCCAGAAGCCATTGAGCCCAAGGCACTGGAAGCCTCAGGGTCCTGGGGGCTGCAGGGCCCTTGTGCCCAGGAGGGCAGTGGAAACCCCTCCTGCCGGGCCCAGGATTCTCATTACACAGAGCTGGCAGGCTCTGCTCCACGATTGCCAGCCCCTCCCAGCCCAATTCCACCCGCCCATCTCTTGTTTGCCATGACCCGCACAGAGGTACACCCACAGCTCTGGTCCTGGTACCTTATATCAAACTCTCAGCCTGGCACAAACAAGCCTGGGGCTTCTGGGGCTGACTGGCCCTGCCCACAGAGGAAGGCTTCTTCCACAAAGAATCCCTCCAATGTAGGATCCCTTCCATGTTCCCATCTGAGCCAGGCATTTGAGGTCCCACCTCGAAGCCCATCTGTGAGTGGTGGCATCTTAGACATCCTTTACTACAAGAATGCCAGGGACTATTATAAATGCCAGGAGCCCTATTGTAGGCTGGCACAGAATGAAAGAAGGGAGAATGGAGTTCAGATCTCATCTCTGGCACATCTTGGCTATGTAACATCAGGAAATCACTTTCCTTCTCTGTGCTGTGGTTGGTTTATGTGAAAAATGAGTACAATAATACTAATCCCTAAATTAGTAGAAGTAGACACACTCATTCACAGAGAGTGTGCCACACACTAGCTGCCGTCCCTAGTGGGCAGTAATTGTGGGTATCCCTTTGGGACACAGAATCTAATTCTCTTCTCCTTTAGAGGCACATGGAAGACATGCTTGCCTTTCACAGTCTGTGACCATTGGCCATTTGGTGGTCACCTGTCACCTCCAGTGTAAGGTGTGTAAGAACAGGCATGCCTTTGAGTCTCTTCCCTTCCTAGGTGAGCCCTGAAGCCACTGTCACAATGCTGGTATCACTATATGATGGGGTCTTCACCAGCCTGGGTCTCTGAGACTCTGTGGAGCAGAGCCCTTTACTAATATACCTGCAGGAACTGGTGTATGAGCCAGAAATAAGCCTTACTTGTATTAAGCCATCAAGATTGGTTTCCTCTGTATAACTCAGGCATACCAACAAATAAACCCTCCAATCTCCCTACCCCTAGATCAGATCCAGGCCTGTGGTCTGCATTCTGCATTTTGGACTTAAGGCTTGGATGCCCTATATACCTTCCCTCTCCCACTCCTCTCCTGTGGTAAGTCCTCAGCCGGTCTTACCTGTCGTCACCTCTTCCTCCCTGCTGGCCCTCCATTGCTGAGGTCTGAACAGTCTTCAGTAGGGACCACGGCGAGGGTTACAGAAACCAGGCAGAGAGCATGCTGTGTAGCACTCCAGATGGACCTGCCCACAGGGGCCTAAGCACTCTGTTTGACTCAAGCTGGGTGCAGCTGGCTGCACCTGCACCTACAGCTGCCCTGCCCACTCCCCAGCACCCTCCTAAACACCCTTCCAAGGAGATGCAGAGAAAGGTCATGCTCACATCTCGTTTCCTCTGAATAAGCCAGATTTTCAGACCCTGGTTAGGGTATGGAGACTAAAACCTGCAGAATCTCCCACAGGTTCGTAGAAAGCCTCAGCTCGGGGAATCTCCACACCTACTCCAGTGTGCATGGGAGGAATCTGAAGACAGGAGGACCAGACTTGCCTAGTGGTAAAGTGAGGCACTGATGCTCAGACCAGAATCCTAACTTCAGAATAAGCAGGGAGCCCAGATTCCATCACCCGGGAGCTTTCTGGAAGCCAAGGTCTGCCAAGGAAGTAGCTCCAACTGACCTGAATAGAAAGAACCCAGAGAGTCTCTTGGAGAGCTGTGCCTACCTGGGTAATCATCAGGGCATAAGCCTCCACGTACCCAGAGGGAAGCTGCCTGAGGGTCCCTGCCTTCAACCCCATCCTCCATGGTCTCTGCCTGGATTCTGTGTATAGTGCAGAAACACGAGAAGCAGAACCAGAGACTATGAGGTAGCCAGGAGTCTGAAAGCATGGGAGCAGACGGCCACCCTGTGTCTGTCCATGGCCCTCCTACCAAGTGGTCACCTAGCCCCTGTGAGAGCCCTACTGTCATGAATTGCCTGCAACTCTTGATGGTGGTCATTTCATCTTGGACCTTGTCTCACAAAGTGATCAGGATGTCCCCTCTCTGCTCCTTGATAGCCCTTGGAGCACATGAGCACATGAGGCTCATACCCCTTCTCTAGGTATGAGCAGTCTTCACGGAACCAGGTGACTGTGGAGCTAGGTGGTCATGTTTCTCGCCGTGGGTGTGTGGCTAGGGTGACCTGCTCATCCTTTTTTGGACTTCCTCAGTTTGGGCACTGAATTTCCCACTTCTCCAGATACCCCTCAGTCCTGACAAGACTGGGATGGCTAGGTGCCCCACTGTGGTCAGCTGAGTTAGTACCACACCCCCTGCCTCTGCCTCCTTTGGCCCGTGCATTAGCTGGGGCCTGTCCCTGTTGAGGCATCTGCAAAATCTCCAGAGGACAAGCAGACACCCGAGGGACTCGGCACAGCACAGCAATCTGCCACTTGTCTTCACGGGTCTGCTTAGCCAGCCATGTCTCCAGTGTCAATGAAACCTCACCCTTATAGATTCAGCCTCCCTCCAGGCAGTTACCATCTCTCTGAATCTCTGCTCAGGCATCCTGTATATTGTCCAAAACAAGTTCCACAGCCGAGCCCAAAGTTAAGGGGCACGGAAAACCATCCTGCCCTGACGAGGCCATGGCAGGCGTGTGGATAAGGAGTTGGGTGAATAACCAGGGACAATCATTCTGTCTCCCACAGGCAGAGAGTCTGGCTTCCAACCACGAATGATGTAACTCCTTCCTGGCTCCTGCCTTCCCCCAGAGAGCCCAGTTCCAGGGCCTGAGACCTCCTTGATTTCTGTCCCCGTTCAGCTCCTCCAACACATATGTGCTCCAATACCACATTGCCTGTCTGGCCCCAACTCTCTCTCCTCCTTCCCTCCTTCCTTCTCTTCCTCCTGCTTCATCGAGCAGAAGCATCTGGAAAGGGAGGGACGATCTGGCATCAGCCTCATCAGCATCTTGACCAAAAGTCCCCTGTTGCCAAGTAAATTTCAACACAGCAGACCGAGCTTCACTTGGGCCTGGCAGAATCCCCTGGATCTTGATTCGCTCTCCGGTATGTTCCCTGTTGCCTGGAGCTCTTCACCCCGGCCGTATTTTTCACGTATCTATAACCCAGATGTCAGCTAAGGCCTTTGGCGTCCCAAATATTTAGGCAGGCTTCGAGGCAACTTCCAACTCCAAGACTCATAAAAGCCCACAGACCCTCACCCCTCCACCACCCTTGACCTCTTCCCACTCCTAGCAGAATCCTCCAGACCAACCTGGCACTTACAGAAATTCCCTCAATGAGCATGTTACAAAAGTACTGTGGAGGCCACTGTGGGAAGGATGGGGTCACATCACAAACCACAAAGCCCAGGAGATACACACCCCCAGCCCTGGTTCCTCTACCCTCCCTCCCTTTGTCTCCCTCCCAACCCCTTCCCACAGAGCGCCTCCCTGAACCTCCTACTGGGATGATCCACCCCTACTTGGGTCCATGGGAATCTTAGCTTTTGCCTCAAGAGGAATCAAAGGAAACGTTTTCCTCGTCTCATTTTACGTCAATTGTTCCTGACCATGTTCTAGGTCCCGAGGCTGTCTTTCCCCAGCCACCCAGCAAGCTTCTGGGCTCTAATCCCAGTTCAGTGCAGTAAAGCACAAGGAATGAGTAGGCCTTCAAGGGGAGAAAGTCAAGAAGACCTTCATTGCTTTAAAAATTATGTGGGCTGACTCATCCTGCATCCCCAAATTTATGACATTGGTCTTCACAACGCAGGAGGAAAAGGAGGCTGACCTGGTACCAGCTGACAACTGCCAATCTGAATCCAGAGGCCCATACAGTTAGCCCCCAGCTGGTCGGTCAGGCTGAACCACAGATTTAAGGGTTCAGCATGGAGCTCAGTCAGCACCTGTGAGCTGGGGTTCAGGTCTTGGCTGTACCCTGCAGAGGCTAATAGGTCACTTAGTCTCCTAGGACCCCATCTGTACAGGGATGATACCCACTGAGCAGGGATGCTATGGAAAGTATCTTCAAGAAATAGTATCAGGGCAGGTGTCAAAACCTGAAAAATACCACTGAGAGACTCTAGTGGGGCTGGGGATGTAGCTCAGTGGCAGGGCTTGCCTAGCATGTTGTAAGGCCCTGGGTTCATCCCCAGCACAGCAAAAATTAAAATAAAAAAATAAAAGTGAGATGCTAAGTCTCCTATCTGCAGAGTTCAGGAAATGCCTATTGGTTTCAAAACACCCCTCTGTAAATCTCCTAATAAGGAATGTGATCCATTGTCTCAAAACCCCGTGTCTTATCCCCAAGCTAAACAGCAAGGATTTCTGGATCTGTCCTGGCACATGATGAGGTAACCAGAGGACAGTTCTGCTTCTCAGGTTCGGAACCTCAGGGCAAGGAGGGCCCCTGGCAGCTGTGGCAGGAGGGCAAGAAAGTTCCAGCAGCTGGGCTAAGGTCAGGCACAGAGGCTGGGGCTCCACAGAGACAGCCCAATGCCCAGCTCAGCTGCCACCACTGCATGGCTGGGGTCCTGCACAGGAGGTGGATGCTCGCTGCCAGGCATGCAGATCGCCCTGCTGCAGGCTGCCCAGCATCTGCAGCTGTCTGTCCTCTCCTCCAGCCCAGACGCTCTGGGTTCTCTACCTCTGTCCCTCCACTCTCTGTTCCTTCTCTCTGCTCTCTTTGTCTCTCCTGGTCTCTGTGCCTCCATCTCATCCTGTGTCTCTCTCTTTTGTTTACTTTCTTCCCTCTCTCTGTTTCTCAGCCCCTCTCCACCTCTCCGTCTCTCATTCTAAGCAAGGAGCAGAGAGGACATGAAGTGGAATCCTGAACAAAACTGAGCCAGGATTCTGCTAGTTTGTTGACATTCCTGCCCCCACCCCCAATTTGTATGTTGATCCTGATCCCCAGTGCCCTAATATTAAGAGCTAGGGCCTTTGGAGGTGATTAGATTGTCAGGGTGGAGCCCTCATGAATCAAATTAGTTCCTTCATTAAAAAGGTTCAAGGGAGCTTACTTGCTCCTTCATGTGGGGACACATAGAAGGTGTTATTGGTGAACTAGAAAGTGGGTCTTCAGCAAACATCAAATCTATGACACTTGGATCTTGGGCTTCCAGATACAGTACTGTTGAGCAATAATGTTCTGTTGTGTACATGCCACCCAGACTATGGTATTTTGTTATCCATCTTGAACTGACTAGGACAGATCCCCTCCCCTCCCATTCAAGACGGCTTCAGAAGGGTAAGCTGGCATCCTGGAGGTAGATTCAACTTTGGGGTTGGAGGAAATACAGGCTCAGGGATCGCTTTAGAAATATCCTCACAGAAGACAGTCGAGTTCTTGCTCTGTCCTCCCACGGTAAAACCAGCCCCTTGGCAGCCAGTTCTCGTCAACACCACAAGGATCCTCTGTTCAATATTCTCCAGGTCTTTCCTTAGATCCAGGGTCTGTGCTGAGGCTGGGGAAAGAGGAGGCAGGAGGCAATCCTAACCAGCCAGGATTCTCACATGCAGGCAGGGAAGGGGCTCAGTGAACTACCACATAATCAGACATGCCCTGTATTCCAAGGACAATAAAGGCCAGGAACAGGACCATGGGTCCAGCAGCTTATGCACATTGGAGTCACAAGTTTGAGCCTAGGAGAAAAGTGTTAATTATCTTTCTGTTGCTATGACAAAACACCTGAGATAATCAACTTAAAGGAAAAGGTTTAATTTGGCTCACAATTCAGTCCATGCTCATTTGGCCCTGTTGCTTTGGACCTGTGGAAGCACAACATCATAGCAGGAGCACATTGTAGAGGAGACACACTTCATGGCAGCTAGGAAACACAGAGAGTGGAGAAAGGATCTCCTTTAAGGGCACCCCTCCAGTGACCTAATGTCCTTCCACTGGGCCCTGCCTCTTAATGGTTTTACCACCTCTCAGGAGCACCTCAGGCTGGGGAATAAGATTTCAACACATGGATCTTTGGAGGAATCTAACTGATGCAGAGTTTTTTGGACCAAGAAAGAAGGAGACTGGAGAATGTGTCTGGGGAGCAGTGGGATTTGCTCTAACCCAACAACAAGGAAGCAGAGGGGGCAAAGCAGGAGATGGCTCAGCAAGGGGTTTGAGATCACACCCTATAGGAAGTTGCCTCAAGAGAAAACAGTGGGCAACACTCAAATACTGGGAGCCACAGGACGCAGGTGAAGTGGAGACAGCTGCCCTTTCCCTCATGCTGCCTTCTGAGGAGCAAGGGAGATGGAGAAAGAGGCCACATGGATGTTACTCTGTGCCACACCTGGGGAAGATGTCGCCCTACTCTTGACCAAGGCCTCGGTATGGCAAAGGGCCTCGTTAGAAGCCAGTTTCATTCAGGAGAGGGCTTGTCATGGACCACACAATGGACTCAGTCTCTAAGTGAAGAGGAAAACTATTTTAATATGACTTCTCTGTAGGGGAGGAGGGAGCAACTGTGGGGACAGGGCGTCAGTGAAGGGTGAAATAAAGGGATGCGTTTGGCAACATGACTCTTCCTCGCCTGGGGCCTCCACTGAGCCTGCCCTCCACGCCCATGTCTGCCAAGGCCTTCACCCTGTGCCTCCTATCCCCATGGCTCCAAATGAGCTCAGAGACAGGGAAGAAGAGATTAGAACAGACAGAGAGGGCCAGAGCACAAGTGGGAGACTGAGGACAGGATGGGGGAGACAGCAGCTCAAGATCAGAGAACGTGCTAGAACTAGCTCTGCCATGCATCTGAGTATCTGCCCCTCTGGGGAGGTGCCACTCCTGGCTCCCTGTGAGGGTAGAGGCCTGTGGCCTGCAAATAGATCTTGAGGGGAAACCAATGACCCGAATGTCATCCACCCACAGGAGAGACTGGGGAATCTCATCGCGAAACAGAACCTACTTCTGAAGACCACCTCTTGTGCCCATGACAGGTACTTGTCACTGTCACTCTCACTGACACTTTGTTCTGTTCAGCTACCTGTGAGGAAAATCACTGTGTCTGCATCCCAGACAAGCAAACGGAGGCTAGGGGTGAGGGGAGGGCTACTGGGTGGGTTCCAGGACTGTCTGGAGCCTCCCATCCCTGAAGCTTATGCCTTTTCTAGCTGCTGTCAGATACGTGTGAATATTTGCCCTCACACCTTGTACACACAGTACGGGCCTGCATGGTGTATGTGTATTGGTCACACACACACACACACACACACAGACACACACACACAAGCCTGCAAGCATGTACATACACGTGCGTGCATGCACACAGTTTTTAAATCTCCACTGGCTCAGCCTGCCCTGTGCTGCACAGAAAATTAGTAGATTGGTGCAGTCACTAATCCCTTTCATTTGGATGCTAGCAAATGACAGGATCGGTCTCCATCACTGCCACAGCTAAACCCCAGGGCTCTCCCTGGTTCCTCGAATAAGAGTCAGGATGACCCACTTTCTCCAGCTAGTGCCTGTCTCCAGGCTGCTTTGGCTGGGAAACTGTCAGTCTGGTAAATATCACAGGCTTAGCAAGGTGGCTTCCCACATCCAAGGCTGCCCCTTTTGAGCTGCCTGGCTCAGCTTATAGGACCAAGCCCCAGGGTCCTGCCCCCAGTGCTAGAGTTCAGCTGCCTATACAGAGACAGGACTTCATTGCCCAACATGCTGGCATCCACAGAGATGCCCAAGTACAGTCGAGGACACTCAGTTCCTCAGCCGCACTTCCTGGATGCCCAGCCTGCACCAGACACTGCCATTTAGGATAGGAACTTGACAAGATGCAGGCTCTGCCCTGGGGAAAGGAGGTGGTCATGAAAACAAACCAGAAATAAACAGCAGAGCAAGCCAAGTGTTCTCTGAGCACAGAGGAGGGAACAATTAATTCTGCCAGGAGGATCAGGAAGCCTTCTCAAAACCCTTTGGAGTGGGGACTGGAATTTAAATTAGAATATGTTGCATCAACAAGGATGGCAGAGCTCAGGCAGAGGCCGTTGAACAAGAGTGGCTGGAGGGCAGCCCCAGCCAGGTCCTGAGAAGTCCTGGGCCCTGGAGGAGAGGCCACCTTAGTGCCCTGGACATGGGTCAGAGGAGGCACAGCAGTTTGAAGCAAAGGAGCAGGCAGCCTGTCCACTAGCTCCAGCGTTACCTTGGACTGTGCGGCTAGCCCCTACCAAAGCCCTTTTCGCCACCTTGGTATCTCATTGCCCTCATGGCTGTCCAGACCCTCTCCTCTCTTTCTGGAATTCTACTTTGCATTAAGAATGGAACATTTTCTCTCAGACACCAAATGATGCTCAGTATGAATGCTGGCAACAGCAACTCTCCTTGCAGGTCACTTCCTTGAGGCAGGAGAGAGAGAAGGAGGCCCACAGTGCCCCAAAGCCAGTGCCTCAGGGGCACCAAGCCAGCCTGGCAGGCATATGTTCTGAGTGTTGCAGGAGGAGCAAACCCAAGACTGACCTTTGGGCTCCAGCCTCCAGAAACCAAAGTGGATGGTGACAGTTGTGTTTGCTCTGAGCGCCTGGGGAATAGGTCTGTGTGGGCCTTCCTAGAGCAAGGACCAACCACTCTTAAGATGCCCAGGTTATTCTAAGGGTCAGGCAGCTTCCTCTGAGCCTGGAGCCAGAGTGCTGTCCCTGAACAGGTGACAGGAAAGGCTACGCCATTCTGCAAGTGTCCCTCACCACGGTGGGCACACGGCCACGGTTCAGCCTTGGTGCCTCCCTGGCTTGGTGCCTCCCTGGCTTAGCAGCCCTCACTCACAAGGAGAGCTCTGAGAGTGCTCCCAGGAGAGGTGCTCCAGCCTGTTGAAGTTGCCATGAGCCCCCCACATGCACCAGGGCCAGAGGGAACAGAATGAGCCAGGAGAGCCCTGGAGGAGTGAGCATTGTCTTCTTAGTCAGTTTTGATGATTTCAGCACAAGGAGCCTCATGCATTCAAAGGGACATCTTGAGAAGCTGGGATAAATGTAAATAGCTACATGAGTACCACCACACTCAGGATCCAGGACACTTCCCCCACTCCAAAGCTCCTTCCCCTTTGTATCTGACCTCACGCCACCTCTGGCTCCGCAGCCCTGCTCTGCTTTCTGTCACTGTGGGTTAGATTTGATTTTTCTAGCTTTGTTTACAGAAGGCCCCTGATTTGTGAGATTTTGACTTAAGGTTTTTCAGCTTCATGATGGTGCAAAAGCAATATTCGTTCAGTGGGCACCGCACTTCCCAGGCTGGCAATAATGCAGTACCATCCTCTCTCAAGATGCTGGGTGATTCCTGTGCTTTACAAAATGAAAACCCATTTCCCTTACTTTATAAAGGTAACAGAGGTCCACAGAGGTGATTGAACTGCCCAAAGTCACACAGCAAGCCAGCAACAGAGCAGAGACTAGAACCAGGCCCTTTACCTGGGATCATTCTACCACTTCCAGTAGGTTCTCTCTCTTTTGATCGTCCTCTCAGAGGTAGAGCTAAAGGGCAGGGAGCTAAGGGGTAGAGGGAGCCTACAGGGATCACCACAGAAGCCCACTCCCTTCTCATGAGGAACCAGGAAGAAGATTCACTGGGGAACCCAAGCTTGAGCATCCCTTTCTTCAGAAGCCAAGGAATGAATGACGGCCTGCTGTCAGAGCCCAGACCTGGGACTACGCGGTAAATGGAGCCGCTTGCTCCTGCCTCCTTTCCCAGAGGCCCCTCTTGATGTCCAGCCCTGGCCACTAAGAGAAGGAGCAGAGCAGCCTCTCTTTAGGCTGCGTGTGGCTGTCAATCTCCCTTTAAAAGGGAAAGCACTGCATGGTGACATTTAAAGAGGCCTCTGCTGCAAATCCCAGCCTGCATTCCCTACCAACTGCAAGCTCCTTTGGTTATCTGTTAGAACGGAGAGGGGGACTGAGAAAGACACCGGAGTCCAAGAGGAAGAATCGCACTTGCCCAAGCTCACAGTCAAGCACAGAGAGGAAACAGGGTGAGAACCTCTGGTTCTCCACTCCTGGCTCTGTGTCCTTTTCTGCATCCCACCTGGGCTCTCCTAAAGAAAATAGTAGTAGCAGCTGGGCGTGGTGGTGCACGCCTGTACTCCCAGCACTTTGGGAGGCTGAGACAGGAGAATTGCGAGTTCAAAGCCAGCCTCAGCAATGGAGAGACGCTAAGCAACTCAGTGAGACCCTGTCTCTACATAAAACACAAAATAGGGCTGGGGATGTGGCTCAGTGGTCGAGTGCCTCTGAGTTCAATCTCCAGTACCAGAAAAAAAGAAAATAGTAGTAGCATCCCAAGTCCCTGCTTAGCCACCTGCCCCTGGGTCAGGTAAGGATCTCCTCCACCTGGGCTCCCTCCCTTTCCTCACTGGGACACAAATCAGTCGGCACACAGCAGCAGATGGTTGACACCAGTCTGGCTCATTCACGCAGCGTGAGATTTCACACAGGGACTTGGGAAACACTAGAGAAGGAGGCTTGGGCGTGGCTTCCGGAATGAGTCCCAGAATGCAACTCGGGAACCAGATCGCCAGAGGAGCTGCGCCTTTCCCGGCCCCCAGGAACCTGGAGGCCCCCAGGAACCTGGAGGCCCGACTGCTGTTTCGAAGAACCCCGCGAGCCCTGCCAGGACCTGCAGGTAGGACGCCCCCTCCCAGAAGCGGGCTGCAAGGCTGCGCTGCCTGGGAGCCCAAGCCCAGGCCGCTGGGACTGAGGTGGGGAAGCCAATCTGTGGCATTTGCCACAGGTGTTTGGGCACGTTCCTATCACTACACGAAAAAAAGAAAAACTCCTTGACTCTGTGCTCAGGCTGGGGCACAGCCTTATTCTATTTGTTCTGAGCTGACATCTTGGACCATGAAGTAGTAAAAGGAGGAAGGTGCCAAAAAGAGCTGATGGCGGAGCAGAGCACCTAGACCCGCACCTAAGCCTTGCCAAGAAGAGCAGCCCAGGTGATGGAGAACACAGGACCCAGAGATTTCCACTGGGCGTGCATCCTGGGTGGAGCCCTGTGCCCAGGTGACACGTAGTGACACCTACCTTTCCTGCATCTTGGTTTTCACATCTGTGCGATGGGATGATAAGAACAGCACCCAGAAAGTGCAGAGGGAGCGGTAAACTAATGAGAGCTGTTCTTATTTTTCCTAGCTTCCCTGTTATGACCTAACACAGGTTACTTGAAGTCTCTGAGCTTGAGTTGCCTGTGCCTAGATCAGGATTTGTCAGTCTGGACTCTCTTGACATTTAGGACCAGACATCGCAACAAGGTGCCAAGCTGTGCACTGTAGGATGGAAAGCAACATTTCTGTTCTCTGCCCACCAGATGCCAGTAACATCCTCCCCTCTCCTCAACTGTGATGACCAAAAGTGCCTCCAGATACTCCAAATATCTCCGGGGGGGGGGGCAAAATTGCCCCTGATTGAGAAACCAGAGCTGCAGAAGCTGGTATAATTTTATCTGTTCACTGTCAGAGAGACCATACAAGAAAAGGAATGTGACAGTTATTTGTAATCTAGAGGTATCTGGGTCATCCCACCCTTGAGTGATAAATTCGCTCAAACCTATCTCATATCCTGTGGGAGGTTCAGTGTCCTCCCCAAGATGTCTGAAAATTCTGGAGAGGTGGCATTCATGGTCACTTTTTGTCCTATTTCCTGTTTCTGAATAGTTATTGATATCTTTCCTTTTGTCTTGGCATTCAGGGTGGCCCCTACTGTGGAAAGTGGATCTCTTTCCTTTGTTTCTCCCAAAGTGTTACTCAGAGGAGGCAGCTGAACACACCAGAGCTGATATGAAGGTCAAGGTGACAGTTTCCTAGTCTGATAAGCCATTTATGCTTGTGTCTAGAAGTTCTCCTGGCCCCTTGCTTCTAAAGCACCCCATTCCCACCACTGTCCTGCCCCTGAGAGTCTCTCCCTGGCTCCCCCATCACAGGCTCCTCCAGGAAGAGCAACGAGCATTATAGCAAGCTGCTCAGGCCGGGGGTACAGCCTCCAAGAGAGACCCCATGGTCTCTAGTCTCTGTAGGACTAAGCTGCTGCGGGAAGCTCTCTCCCTAGCATCACCAAAATGAGCACACCCACTGCAAACCCGGAGAAATGCTGACCACGGCATAACACAAGCAGATTTATAACTGCGTTGATGATCTCCCAGGCAAGAAGGGGCAGTCCTCCCCTGCCAGGAACAAAAGAAAATTCAAAGCCAGAGCACTGAGCAGGAGCTAATCCCCAACGACCCACAGAGGTATCAGAGCCGGATAAGATGCTGTTGTTGTAGTGCCCAGGACAAAGAAGGCCAGGAGTGAAATTTCTGTTTAGAGTCAGGAGCATGGAAATCTGTCCCTTTGCTACAATGAAAACAAAACCACCACCCGCCACTCACAAAAGTGGTCCCATTTCCCGAGGCCTCAAGTAAGAAAGGAGACACCAGAGAGAAATCTAGACTCAGAACCTACATCGTTTGCAACAGACAGCCCTAAAGCTGTGCCACTCACCAAGTGTGAGACCCTAAGGGAAAATAATTACAGCAAAACATGTCCCCAAGGGGAGCCCCTTGGGCTGTGATGGAGGTGAATTGGGAACCCACATCTCTGGGTATCTTCACAGGATGAATGCGGATAGAAACAACCAAGCAAGCAAGAAAAGAGTGATGAGGACCCCCAGAACAAGGATCCCCCACTCCACGTTCAGCAGGAGTTCTAGACAGAGGCAGACAGATGATGCAGAAGGGCGGTGTCAGAGGAGTTATCAGCTGGTGGTCCCAACACTGAAGATATAGGAGTTCTTCTAGCAAAAATGTAGCCCCAGTTCCCTCAGGACAAACATCAGCAAATCTCACATCTGAAGAGGATAAATAAGGACCAAATGATAACATTCCCAAATAAAATGAAAGAAAGGGAGGCAGACAAAGTAAACGAACTTCCTTATTATTTCATGATGAGAAAAATCTCTAAAGTTATAATTCAGTAAATAAGATGTAAAGGAATGTTGTGTATCGTTACGAGGCAACCATCACTAAAAATACTAAATATACTCAATAAACCCTCCAAATTATTAGAAGTAAAACCAACACATAAAGCAAACCACAGAAACATAGACCATGTGGTAAAAGACTTCTAAAGGAAACATTAAAACCAGAAAGCATGATATAAAATCATGACAGAACTGAGACCCAATGTACTCTGTCAGATCATCAAATACCAAGGGATAAACTCATCTATTATTTAAAATTACTCTTGTTTTTGGATCAAAAATTGTATCAACAAACCTAGGCTTTGTGGAAGATGTGTCTGATTCCCCAGCTTAAGTCTTTCCCACTTCCCCCCTGACATGGTTGCACCAGGGCAGACAGCTCGGTGGGGCTCAACTGGCTTCAAGGTGACAACAGCTATCTGGAGTAAGCATGGGCTTCCCATGGAGCAAGTTAGACTCTGTGTCCCCACCTGCTGCTCTCTCTGCAGCTTAGAAGTGCAGAGGAATTAACACTCCCAGAGGAACCATACAATGTTAAATGAAACCCATTCATAAGATGTTCAGACCCCATAAGTCATTAGGGAAATGAGAACTAGCCCCAGGTTTTGATACTGCCATGTATTCATTTTAGGGGAAAAATTCAGAAACCATCAATGCAAAGGAATGGAATGAAGACAGATCAGCAAAATGTTTTGCAAGTTACTTGGGGAAACTTAAATTTGTAGAACCACAACTTGTCATTATTTTATAAAATTCAACATTTGTAAAGCAAGTCTATGCTTAGGTGTATTCCCAAGAGAAGTTCTTGCAAATGTACCCCAAGGGACATTAATGAGCATACTCGTTGAAGTACACTTTGTAATAGCGAGACCATGGAAATCATCAAAATAGCCATAGACAGGATAAAGGCATATTTATACAATGGAATATTATATATTCATCAAAAAAGATAGTCAATAGTCAGAAAAATGAATATGCTCAGGCAGCAGTGGCATGCAACAACATGGCCATACCCATAAAATACTATGTTGGGTAGGAAAAGGAAGTCTCATAAAATTACATACTGCCTGATACCATTTTCATAAAGTTATTGAAAGCAAACTGTAAATAAAAAGTTTTAGAAGAATTACTATACATGCTACAACATTACATTCAGAACAGGAAAGGAATAACTAAAATCATAGTTAATGGTAAACGATGAGATGCTTTCTCCCCAAAGGAGGAACAAGGCAATGATGTTTACTTTCAAAACTTCAATTCAACATTGTACTAGAGGTTCCATCCAGAGTAATTAAGCAAGAAAAAGAAAAAAATGCCATGCAGTTTGGAAAGAAAGAAGTAAAACTATCCCTATTTCCAGATGACATGATCTTAAACATAGACAATCCTATGGAATTCACTAAAAACCCATTTAAAAAAATAAATGAGTTCAGAAAGTTGGAAAGATACAAAATCCATACAAAAATCAATTGAATTTCTATAAAATAGCAATAAACCATTCAAAAGGGAAATTAGGAAAACGCTTCCACTTACAATTACATCACAAGGACAAAATGCTTAATGGTAATTTAAACAAAAGTGCAAGAATTGTATATTGAAACTTCAAAACATTGTTGAAAAAAATTAAAGATGTAAATAAATGGAGAGGCATTCCATGTTCATGGACTGAAAGTCTTAATGTAACTAAAATGGCAATATCACCCTAAGTTGATCTATAATTAGATTTTGGCGATGGCTTCACAGCTCTGAATATATAAAAAAACATTGAATTGTACCCCTTAAATCAGAGAACTGTAGAGTGTGTAAACTATATCTTAACAAAGCTGTTTTAAGATAATGATAATGTCGAAGCAAGAAAATATCATATAAGACTTTCGATGATGTTTCACTAAGGTGAAAAGAAGCAAGAGACTGAGGTGGAACAGAATCACATAGAAAATCTAAGGTTTTATCAAAGTTCTAGTTACTTGTGTGGTATGTTCCCAGATCTTTCTTATTAAAAGCAAATGAACAAACAATAAACATGTAAACACACCATAGAGGAGGGTCATACACGGACCGAAAATGGAATGTGTCTTAATGTGTCTTAAACCAAGGATGTGGCTGCTCCACTTCTGAGCATCTGTGGTTCAAACCAAAAACTTAAATATCTAAGAAGCAGCAACTACGTGAAGACTGCCTGCGATAACTCCTGGGGATTGCTAAAGAAGGGTCCAGCAGAAACATTACAGGCTCCTTAGTTTATTTTACTAAGAACAAATGAAAATAACTCAATTTAAAAGGCATACAAAGAACAATATACTAAGCATGAGGAATGCAGAAAGAAGAAATTAGTGTGGATAAAAGCACAAATAAATCAATTTTAAAATAAGAGACAGAGGAATTAGTTCATTCAAAATCAGGTCCTTTGTGGGTGGGGAATCCTGTTTTCCTGGGAAAAAAACTACCCAGATTAATAAAGAAAAAATGGAAAATTAGACACATAACCACAGACATAAACAGAACTAAACAAACCATATGAAATTAATAAGTTAACCCTGCAAGTAAACTTGAAAACCTGTGTGAAGCGAGTAATTTGCTAGATAAATATGACTTATATATTTAGTTTAAAAATATAAGATCCATTAGCAGAGAATAAATTGAGGAATATTTCAAAGGGCCATTATTCTATTCCCCAAAGTTTTGCATCCACATGTTTCACCAGGAATTTTTAAAACTTTTAACATAGTCCTTTTGCTCCTATTATCACTTATTTTTAACTTGAAGTTTTAATTGTAGATTCACATATCGTTATCCAGTTTCCCATAATAACATCTTCCAAAGTTAGAGTAAAATATCACAACCAGAATATTGATAGTGATACCATCAAAATCCAACCAAACGACTGACAACATTTCCCCCACTATGAAGATAATCCGTGTTACCCTTTTATCGCCAACCTCACTTCTCTCTTGCCGCCTCCCTCCTCAACCCCTGAAAACCATACTCCGTTCTCTATTTCTAGATTTGTTATTTCAAGAATATTGTATATATGGAATCATGCAATGTCATAACCTTTTGCAATGGACAATTTTTTTAACTCAACACAATGCTCTTGAGATTCATCTAAGTCATTGCTGGGTCAATAATTCATTTGTTAATATTGTTAAGTACTATTCCACAGAATGCCTGTACCAAAGTTTGTTTAGCCCATTGAAGAACTGAGTTTTGCTAGTTTGGGACTATTGTAAATAATACTGCTAAGAATATTTGTAAATATGTTTTTATTCCTCCAAAATAAATGCCCAGGAGAGCAATTGCTAGGGAGTATGGTTTTCAGATATTCAATTTTGGAAGAAATTGTCAAGATGTTTTCTAGAGTGGCTGTACTATTTTTCTTTCCTACCAGCAACTTATGAGTGATCCAGTTTCTCCACCTCCTCATCAATGTTCAGGGTTGTCACCAACGTTTGATATTTTTATATCAGCCTTTTCCACATGAATACCTCGTTTTAATTTGCATTTCTTTAATGACCAGTGGTGTCAAACATCTTTCTGTTGTTTATTTGCAATCCACATATCCTCTTCAGTGGAAAGTCTGTTCACGTCTTTTACCTGTTTTCTAATCAAATTGTTGAATTGTTTGTTTTTCTTAATTGTTGGTTTTTAAAGGTTCTTTATATATTTTGGATATAAATCCTTTGTCAGATATGTAGTAGGCCTAAATGTATGGTAGTGATTCCTTCCACTTTATTATATGTGCATTGCAGATATTTCCTCCCAGCCTTTGGTTTGTCTTTTTATGCCCCTTACAGGATCTTTCTCACCGCAAACATTTTTAATGATCCATTGTGATGGAATTAAAATCACCAACTTTACCTTTCATGGGCCACACCTTTGACGGCTAGTCCAGGAACTCTACCATTTGGTTAAGTTTTGTACAGGATGTGGAATTTAGGTTGAGAATGCTTGTTATGCCTATGGACATCCAGTTTCCTCACACCATTTGTTGAAAAGTCTCCATGGAATTATCCTTGCACTTTGTCAAAAATTGGTGGTGCATGTTTGTTTGGTCTATTTCTGGATCCTCTGTTCTCTCCCATCAATCTATTGTTTACCCCTCCACCATCACCACAGTATCTTGCCTATGGTAGCTAAATAGTAGGCCTAAATATATGGTAGTGATTCCTCCCACTTTATAAAATGATCTGATTTGTTTTGTTTTGTTTAGCAATTCCAAGTCTGTACCTTCCCATATAATTTTTAAAATGAGTTCTCTGTTTACAAAAAACCCTTGGTGAGATTTTGATAGGAATTACCTAATATCAGAGATGAATTTGTGGTCAGTTGGCATCTTTATTGTGTTGACTCCTACAATCCATGGACAAAACGTATCTCTCCATTTCATTCAGTTTCCTTTGCCTAGTTTTGGTAACATATAATAATTTTCTGCATACAGATACTATGCAGAATTTATTAAATTTATGCCTAGGTGTTTTATTCTTTGTGGTGATTATAAATGGCACTTTTTTTTCAATTTTGGTGTTTAGATATTTATTGTTTGTACATAAAATGTGATTGTATTTTGTGTGTTGGTTTTGTATCCATCCTCTTACCTTGCTGAACCCACTTGTTAGCTACCATTGCCATTTGTTATTGCCATTGTGTAGATGTCTTAGCATTTTCTAAATGAACAATCAATCATGCCATCTGCAAACAAGGCAAGGACAGTCTTATTTCTTCCTGTAACACCTGTATATCTTTTATTTCTTTTCCCTGCCCTATTTCAATGGGTGGTACTTCCAGTAATATGTTGTGCAAGAGTGGTAGGGCCATATATCCTTGCCTTATTCCCAATACTAGAGGGGAAGTGTGATTTTAGTGTTGGCTTTCTACAGATGGTCTTTATTAGGTTGAGGAAGTCAGGTTTTTTCCCTAGTATACTGAGAGTGTTTCTTATGAATGGATGTTGAATTTTATTAACTGCTTTGCCTGTCTTAATTGATATGATCATCTGCTTTTATACTTTAGCCCATTGACATGGTAGCTTACCTTAGTTGATCTTCAAATATTGCACTAGTCTTGCATACCTGGAGTAAATTCCACTTGGCAATGGTGCATACTTCTTGTTATGCTTTTTAAGATTTGATCTGCTAATATTTAGCTGCCAGTTTGGGGAGAAGTTTATAAGAGATATTGGTCTGTAGTTTTTTTAGGCACTCTGTCTAGATGGTACCAATGTGACAGATGAGGTGAGAAGTGCTCCCTCCTCTTCTATGTATTGGAAGAGACTGTGCAAAATTTATATTAGTTATTCCCTAAATATTGGGCAGAATTCATCAGTGAAGCTATGTGGACCCGGAGATTGATTGATTCATTGATCCATCCCTTCCTTCCTTCCTTCCTTCCTTCCTTCCTTCCTTCCTCAGAGTCCATTGAAGCAATTTATAGTGTATACATTTTACATCTCTAGAAAAGGAATCCCAGGATTTTTCCTCTTGTGTGTTTTGGTCTTGCTTCTTCATGGTCCATGATGCTAGCTGAGGTTGTCCATATAATAAAACCAAACTGATGGAATGGGAACAGATTATTTTGCTGTTTTCTCTAGATCTTTGAGCTGCACATCAAATCTGGGGCTGAATACTCCACAACTGTTTAACCTGTAAGGTTGACAACAATTTTCCCAGCTCTGTGATCATCAATGATTTCAAATTCACCAATGTAACCATGCTTCATCATCACAGTTAGAAACCAGACAATGACTTTGGAACATGGCCTAATAAAGACCTGGCAGTTGCCTCTCTTTTTGGCATTGTTGTTGTTCTTGAGAGCATCAGCCAGGACATTCATGTGCGACATTATGGCGGCCTGCAAAGATGGCAGAAAGAGGACGGGAGGAGAGAGCACACAGAGTTATCCAGAGGTTTCTTTCTTAAGAGCTCTTAAATCACACATTCAATTTTTAAAAAATTGTAGGACTATTTGGGATATCCATTTCTTCTTAGTTCAGTTTGGTAGTTTGTGGTTTCAGAGGAATGGTTCTAAATTGTCAAATTTATAAATGTGAATTTATTGTCAGTATTTCCTTATTATTATTTTAATGGCTTTGGGATCTATAGTGACAGTCCCTGTTTCTTTTTAATGTTGGGAGTTTGTATCCTCTCTCTTTTTATCTTTATCAGCCTTGGTACAGTTTATCATTTTTTAAAATTTTTTTGAAAGAACCAGCTTTTTGTTTCACTGATTTTTCTCTATTGTTTTCCTGTTTTCTGTTTCATTGATTTCTGCCCTGATCTTTGTCATTTCCTTTCTTCTGCTTGCTTTGGATTTATAGTCTTTATTTTTTTCCCCTGGTTTCTTAAAGTGGGCACTTTATTTGAGACCTTTCCTCTTTTATAATTTAAGCATATTATGCTACAGATTTCCCTGTTAGCACTGCTTTTGTTGCATCTCACCTTCTTTGATATGTTTTATTTTCATTCTCATTCAGTTGTATTTTTTAAAATTTTTCCTTTGAGATTTTCACTTTGACCTATAGCTTATTTGGAAGTGAAGTGTGTGCTTAATTTCTAACTTTTGGAGACTTTCTTATCTTTCTGTTATTAATTTCTAGATAGATTTTATTGGGATCAGAAATCCTATTCTGTGATTTTGATTATATTGAATTTGTTGAAGTATGTCTTTGGTGGTCTGTCTTGGTGCACATACCAGGGGTATTTGAGAGAAAAAAAGTATTTTCCTATTCTTAGATAGAGTATTCTTTGTATGTCAATAAATTCCTGTTGGTTATGTTCCTGAGTTCTTTTGTATCCTCTGATATATCTCTTATCTTCTAATTGATGTAATTAGACCATTTACATTTATCATAATTCTTGAAATGTTAGAGCTTAAGTCTGCTGTTTTATGGAGATATTTTGTTTGTTTCTTCTGTTTCTCATTTTTTCTTTTACTTTTCTCTCTTTCCTATGGGTCATTTAAACATTTTTTATAATTCCAACTTAATTCGCTTATCGTGATTTTGAGTATATTGTTTGCATAGTCATTTTAGTGTTTTCTCTAGGTATTTCAATATGCATGTATAGTTTATTACTATCTACTGACTTTTTAATTGAATGAAGTTTAGAAACTTTACTTATATTTAAATCTATTTGCTCTTCTCATTTAAAAAATATATTATTGTAAGTATTTGTTCTACACATTGAGCACCACATTACACTGTTTTATGATTTTTACTTTGATCATCAAATATTATTTAAGAAACTCATGAGAAAGAGGATGTTATATTATGTTTACCCTTCAGAATGTTTGGTTTTCTTCTCTGGAGTTCCAAAATATTCTCTGTTATCCCTTCCTGTCAGTTTAGGGTAATTGTGTAAACTTTTATTAAGAGTCAGTTTGCTAGCAAAAATGACCTCAGTTTTTCTCATCTAAGAATCTCCTTATTTCCTCCTTAATTCCTGAAGTATATTTTATCTACATTTAGGATTTGTGGTTGACTATTAGTTGGTTTCAGGGCTTGAAAAATCCTGTGCTACTTTTTTCTGGTCTCTGGTTGTTGGTAAACAATGGGAAATTCTCAGTTGTTTAAACTGATTTGCTCTGCACTCTAGTTGCCATATACATCTCTCCAGTCTGGTTGTGTGCAAGCTATACCCTTTACAATGAACTGGCAAGCATAAGTGAAGGGTTTTCCTGAGCTGTTGTTTTTTCCTGGAGGCTTTTAAGATTTTTTTCTTTGCCTTTAGTCTTCAGAAGTTTAGTTATGATGTGTCTTGTCATGGATTTCATTGAGTTTGTTTTTTTTGAGATTGTGAATCCGCTTCTTGAATTAGTAAGTTTATGCCTCTTGCTAAATGTAAGAAGATTTAGCCTTTACCTATGTATTGTTGGGACCTGGTCTCTCACACCTCTTTTTCTGGAACTCCAGTGATACAAATTCTAGTTCTTTTGTTATTGTTGACGAAATCCCAGAGACTCTGTTAATATTTTTAAAGTCTATTTTTCTCTCTTTCAACCAGATTGGATACATCCTATTGATCTGTCCCCATGTTCCCTAATTATCTTCCGTCATACTCCACCGTATTCTTGAGTCCATCCAGCTAATTTTTTTGTTATTGTATTTTTCACTTCTATAATTTTCTTAGTTCTTTTTTTAAGGTTCTATTTCTTTGCTAAGATTATTTTTCATTTTCTTTAAGAGAATTCATAATTGCTTGTTGAAGCATTTTTATGAAGGCTGCTTTAAAATCCTTGGCAGATAATTTCAACATCTGATTCATCTCTGTGTTGATTGTCTATTATTATTCATGGTGTGGTTTTCCTGGTTCTTGGTATGAGTGGGGTTTTTTTTATTGTATCTTGGATATTGTGTTATGAGACTCGATCCTATTTAATCTTCTTCTCCTTCTTTTTAATCAGGCAGTGAGCCTTTGGAGATGCAACAGAACTGGCTGTGTGGGTGAGGGGGCTGTTCGGCTACCTGCTGGGTCCCACTGACACTAAGTCTGGCTGAAGAAGGTAGCTGACTCACACTGCTTGGTTGCTGCAGGGTGGGGGTGGACACTCATCTGCCATTGGACCCTGCTGAGGCCATGCCACCCGGAAGGGAAGGTGAAGAATGGCAGTGCCAACGAGCCCCGCCTACTGCTATGTTTCTCTTCTGCGTGAAGCTTCATAGGGATGGAGGCTTAGCTCCTCTCTAGGAGCTGACATTAGGGTTGAAAGGAAGTTGGGGGTCCAGTTTTTCCCTTTGCACCATCTCATCCCACCTTGCTATAAGTGGAGGCTCAGCTCCCTCCTGGAGGCCACTGATGCTATCCTGGTGGGGAGATTGGCACATGGACTGCTTCCGCTGGGCAAAGAATTCAAGATTAGCTCCACACTCAGCCTGGCCAATGCTATCCTGGCACGGAAATTGGAACACTGCCTGATTCTTCTAGGGGAAATGGAAGATTTCCATTCCTCTCTACTTGGCATCACCCAGAGCGGGGGCTCAGAGCACTGTCTGCTTCAGTGGAGTGGAGGGAAATGTAGCAGGGAGGGTGGAAGCTCAGTTGCTGGTCCAGACCCACTAAAACCACAGGTATATATAGATGAGGATTTTCCACTTGTGTTCAGCTGGAGTGAGAGGGGTATTTCCAACAAGGTTTTCTGTTGCAAGGTCCTTTGGCTAGGGAAATTAGGTTTTCTTGGAGCTCTTGGTTGATCGGTTGGTTTATCCATTGTCCATGCCTGTTGGAGGTTCCAGATCAGAGGCTTCAACCGCACCCTGACAAGGCCACATAGTAGACAATAAGGAAACAAAGGAATTTACGGTCATGTTGCTCCTCAAGTCCCAAGGACTCTTCTTCTTCCCATCTTTCGAGGTTTTTTCTGAGCCTGCTGGTTGTATGGTATCAACTGTTCTTTCATTATTAAAAGGAGGATCTGGGAGAAATGCGACCATCCCATCTGAAAAGAGGTGAAACCCAGAGAATTTGAATGTACCTTTTTAAAGTATAACATACATAAGGATAAAGGGACAGTTGATAAATGTAGCTCAATGTTTGAGATACTGAACACATCTCTGTCTCCAGCCCCCTCTCACAACACAGAACGTGCCTGGTAGTCCCAGACATTGATCTTGTGCTCCCTTTAAGTCAACACAGCACCTTCCTCAAGGGTGACTTTTCCTTTGACTTCTCACACAGTAGGTTTGTTTTGCCTGAGAGAACTGGCCCTTTCTTCCAATAATCAACAGAAAAGTACCTGATTGCTTGTTCTTATCCAGGGTGAAGGCAGGGTTTCAGCTCTAGTGTGACCCAGCGTGCATCTGGTTTGCCCTTCTTCTCCATGTATGAGGTTTGTTTCCTTCCTTACACCAAATAAGTGGGGCCTTTTCCTACACTGATGATCTGATTTTGACACCACCTGAGTACCCAGCGATTCAGTTTTGACACTGATCACCCAGACGTATTGCAGATTCCCCAGGTTAAGGGTTCAATTCCACAAGGCTGCCCACACCTCAAATACTATAGTTAAGTCCTGTGCTACTGGCCTAGAAATTCAGGAATGCAAACAATTCCTCCAACACTAGGTTTAGTAATTCACCAGAATGACTCAAGGAGACTCTTCATGGTTGTTTACCCATTTATTATAAAGTATGCAACTCAGAAATAGTCAAACAGTCAAACAGTCAAACATTAAGCCATGTATGGTGCAAAGTAGGGGGAGGTGGACAATGGCCAGGAACCTCCATAGCCTCTTGAGGTACACAACGCTCTTCAATTAGAGCTGTCCAAACCTTATCATTTAGGGTTATTTATGGATATTCCATTGTACAGACATGATTGGCCATTGATTGTAGAGCTCACTCTCCATCCCACTTGCCACACCCTGGAGGTCTGGAAGTTCCAACCTTCTTACCGAGAGAAGCTATGTAGGAGCCCCCAATCATATCATTAGTATTCAGAAGGCCCTCTGACAACTCTGGAGATTGCAGAGGTTTCAGAAACTGTGAATCAGGAGCAGGAACCAAGACCATATATATTTTTATTATACTGCACCATGGTAACTATAGGCAAATAGGGCATTTCTGGGGAGGTAGATTATTGGAGGCATGACCCTGCCATGCACCTGGGTGTTGCCCTCTCATCTTTGTGCTGTTAAGACTGAGAAAAGCTTTTCTTGAGACAGGAGAATGGTGAGTTCAAAGCCAGCCTCAGCAACAGCAAGGTACTAAGCAACTCAGTGAGACCCTGTCTCTAAATAAAAACACAAAATAGATGGGGATGTGGCTCAGTAGTTGAGTACCCCCGAGTTCAATCCCTGGTACCAAAGAAAGCTTTTCTGCCTTGAATAGCCTTACTAACTCAGTTCTTTGTCTTCTTTTCCATTCAATTCCAGCATTTAGTAAATTGCTTATAGAAAAAACCTTGACCATATGTTTAAGCCTCCTCCAGAGTCTTAAGAGGGCTCTCGGTTTCTTCACTCTCAGCAGCATCCTTTCTATCCATATGAAGTCCAGATCACTAGCCTCCTGTTCGTATCCAGAATCAGCAAATTTTCACACTTGGTAAAGGGGTTGGAAAGTCACCTCACTTTTCTAAAATGATCTCTTTTCCAGAGCATTAGCTTCCCTAGTTCTGGTTGCCTCAATGTTGTCTGACACATTCAAACATGGTTTCCGTGTCTCAGAGACATTTTCACTGTTCTTGGTGAGATTATGGTTTGCCATCCATGTTAGTCCACTTTTCACCAAAATACTTGACAAGAACAACTTAAAGGAGGAAAAGTTTATTTGGGCCATGGTTCCAGAGGTTCAGTTCATAGTTGGTTAAATATATTGCTCTGGACCTGAGGTGAGCAGGGCATCAAGGTGAATGTGCATAGCAAAGAAAAGCTGCTCAGTGCATGGCAGGGTCATGCCTCCAATAATCTACCTCCCCAGAAATGCCCTATTTGCCTATAGTTACCATGGAATAGTTCATCCATATTATTAATTCATCAAATGGATTCATCCACCGACTAGGTTACTGCTCTCATAATCTAATTATTTTACTTCTGAACATTCCTGCATTGTCTCATACATGAGCTTTTGGATGACACCTCACATCCAAACCATAGCACCATCCCACTTAGTAAATAAATCTATTGATATTTTAATTGCTCCAAACATCTTGTTCTTAGAATAATAAATAATCAGGGTAATTAACATTTAATCAAGGTTGCACAGTACAGGCAAATGCCAGACCAAACTTATTTATAAAATTCAATGAAAGCTACAATGTTTTTTTCAAATACAATCTAGCAATATATTAAAAGTAGAATACAACATGGCAAGGATTACAACAGGAAAGTAAGACTGGCTCAACTTACCATAATAAGTTCAGGGAGAACAAACACGTTTCTCTAGATGGGACAATAAAGATTATTACAAAGACAACATCCAGATTTGAAAAAAATAGAACTCAATGAATGAAGAATATTTTGACACTTTTTTATATAATAGGCAAAGTTAGCAATATAATAAATATTTAAAGTTATAAAAAAGGTAAAGGTTCCCAGCACCATGCTATTATTTAACATTATTCTGGAAATAACAATACCCTGGAATTTCATTCAGGAAATATATGAGGTATAAAAACTGGAAAATGAGGCAAAAATTAGCCTTTGCAGTGAGATTATTCATTAAAAGGTTTTAAAAGAATTAACTAAAAAACTATTAGAAAGAATAAGAATCTTAAAAGCCACACTGTGCTATTGTTTGGCTCCTGAACCACCCCCTCTCCCCCTCCAGAGTCCATACATGTGGTCACCAGTCTGGGCCACTATTAGGATGTGGTGGAACCTTCTGGAGGCAGGACCTGGTAGAAGTAAATTAGATCATGGGGGAGTGCCCTTGGGAGGGATATTGTAACCCCAGTCCATTCCTCCATTTTGCTTCCTGGTTACCATGAGGTGAACAGGTTTCTTCCACCACACATTCTTGCCATGATAAACTGTGTCACCACAGACACAAAACAACAGGACCAAGTGATCATGGACTGCAAGCTCTGAAATTGTGAGCCAAAATAAACCTTTCTTCCTTTAGGTTGGTTTATCTCAGTTATTTTGTCACTGTGACAGAAAACACGAGCTGCATAAGAAGCTAATTTACCAAATCAATCATTTTATATATATAAAATCAGCCAAAAAAAGTAGAAACTATAAAAGAATAATAGATTCCATTAACTAAATAGCAAAGTTTTACATAATAAGGAATAAGCATAATAAGCAATTTTGAAGATCCATGGAAGGAACACTTTAAATCAGCAAAGAACATGAATGTAAGCTTGACAAATGGGAATATATATCTTTTTATTTAATGAAAAATGCAGTATTGAAAACATATCAGTCTTCCTAGAATCTATACTTTTAACACAATGCCAACAAAAATGGCAGGTGCTTTGTTTTTTCCCCAATTGGATGCTGTGATTTTTATTTTATATTATTTATTTTTGAAACAATCACAAACTTTCAAATAATTAGGAGGAACCCACAAAGAACCCTTACCTGATCATTTGAAAATAAATTGTGACATTATGGCCCACTACCCATGAACATTTTATTATTCTTACAAGGCTCACAATAATACTGGGAAAGCTGTCAAAATCAAAATGGTGACTGTAGCATATTGAGCCCTAACAAAATCCAAGCAGGAAGGTTACGAAGGAAGAGATCTCATGATTATAACATCTGATAATAAGAACTATCACAAAAGACTCTGCAGAACCACCACCTTGAACGAAGGCCACCACAAACTTACACAAAGAACATTTCTGCAAGGACAGCTGTTCAGTAATTGAATGTTTTACCTTGGACTGATGCCACCCTTATTATGAGTCCTCAAACATCCTTGTTATTAATTCTTGTAGCTAAGGATCATTGTTTTAAAATGCTTGTGTCATTCTCCTTGTTTTGCCTATAAAGTTTCCCCATCCCCTTTGCATGCACCATGGATTCCATGACACATGTGTTTCCCATTGCAGTGCTCCTCACATTCCCAAACAAATAACAGTATTCTTGTTTTGGGGTTTTGTTTTGTTTTGTTTTTTTTTTGATACTGGGGATTGAATCCAAGGGTGCTCTACCACTGAGCTACATCCTCAACTCTTTTTGTTTGTTTGTTTGTTTGTTTTTGAGACAGGGGCTTGATGAGCTGCTGAAGTTGGCTTTGAACTTGAGATCCTCCTGTCTCAGCCTCCTGAGGCCCTGGGATTACAGGTGCCACAGGGCCCAGATTCTCTTTAAAGATTCTCTTTAAAGAATCTCTCTGCTTTAGAGATCTCTCTTCTCTTTTGAGATTCTCTTTAAAGAATCTCTCTGCTTTTTGCTTAAAAATTGACAGTGACATTGAGTTTTATGTCACTACTACCTGATTCTCAAATTCTCTTCAAGTATCACCAATTTCCACCAAATGTCCTTTATAGTACAGGGATGTATTGCAGAGCAGCATGCTGTATTAATCACCATGTGTTGTTAGTCTACTTCAGCGACACTTCTCTTAGACTTTCCTTGACTTTGATGACCTTGAACTCTTGAAGATTACAGGTGATTTCTTACAATATCCCACAATTTTGGATTGTCTGTTTCCTCATAGTTATATTTAGAGAATATATTATTCACATAAGTTTTCCAGAAGCTGGACTGTTTCAATGCTGTGTTGTTATTATAACTTTCCAGGCAGTCCATAACTTCAATTTGTCCCAAATTGAAGTGAATACTGATGATATTCACTTGTGGTCACTTGATTAAGGGGATATCTCCAGACTTCCCCACAATAAAGTTATTCATTCCCTCTTTGTACAGAACATGTATTTTGAAGGGTGATACTTTGAAACTACATAAGAATTCCATTCCTCACCAAACTTTACCTTTGTTTATTTTTCACTTATTCATCTCCATATGGACTCATGAGTTTTTCTTTTATACTAATTTATAATCTGTAACTATTATTTATCTTGTTCCCAAAATGGTCTTTGAGAGCTTCTTCAAGTTGGCTTCTACATCTTTTAGAAAGATCACTAGCGTTCTTTTTTATTTTCAAGCTCCATCTCTGAAACCACCATTTCTCCAAAGTTCCTTAATGGGGAATAATAGACTCCAAAGTTGTCTGGGTTGTAACCATCAAAACCTGTGGATATAGGAAAAGGACTTTGCAGATATAATAGTGACAATGGAGTTTATCTTGAGATGGGCAGTTTATTCTGAATTATCCAGATGTGCCCAACATAACCACAATCCTTGTAAGTGACAAAAAGTCAAGAGACATAGAAAGAGATGTAAGAATGAAAGCAGAGGTCCAAATGATGCCACCACTGGAGATGGAGAAACAAAGGTGAGCCAAAGAGAAACAAAGCTTCCTTCTGGAAGATGGAGTAAGAAGAACATGAATTCTCCATTAGAACCTCCAGAATGATGTCCTCCAGCTTTGCCAACACCTTGATATTTAGCGCTTAGGGCCCACTTTGGAATTCTAACTCCTATAATTCTAAGAAAAGTGTGTGGTTAAGCCCATAAGTATGTGGTGATGTGTGACAGCAATGACAAAAAACTAATACAGAAGGTATGTAGAAGCCAAGAACTGTTGCTGGAAGTGCCCACTGTCATGGGGATGTCACTGCCCCCAGGCCCTCCCAGTGAACAGAGAATACACATGCCACACACATGCACATAATACTCGCATTTATGTTTACTTTTATCAAACTAGATCTAGAAAATCATGAGTTCACAATAAAACTTTCAATGCCAATCCCATACTGCAGGATCCATTATAGTTCTCACTTTCTGTATTTGCAATTCTCCAACAGTTTCCAATGGAAACTGGATTCCATTATACTTAAGAGATGTACTTATCTGGCCAATCTCCTCATATACAACTAATCTCTCATTTTGGCCATTACCTCCTTTATGCATGGACACTCTTCTCAGCATGGGGTTTCTGATTCCCCATGACAGGCCATTCACCTGCATAGCATAGCAGTCAAGAGCAAAAGAAAGTGAAACAATTCATCTTTTTATCATGAATCCACTCCAAGATAACTAACCCACTTCTTCACTAACAAAATTAATCCATGCTCTGTCTGTATGGCTGGATCACCCCTTAAAGTACCACTTTTCAACACTATGGCATGGGGGATTAAATTTCCAACATATATGTTAGAGAATAAAATCAAACAATAGATCTAGCCAGTTTTAGATCTAGCCAGTTTATAGATCACATAGGAAAAGAACTAACATTCTTAATAAATAAAGAACGCATACATTAGTTTTTTTAAAAAGACAAGTTACCAGTGGTAATATGAATGGCTTATGATTGTATGAGATCATAAGCAAAAGGTTTATGAGAATTGAAGCTTCAAAGGAGGAAAACACAAATTGGGTACAAAGGGAAGGCCTACTTTCGATTTAAATTCATGAGGACTATTTGGATTACTCATTCAACAAAAACCTTTCTCCCTCTCTCACTCTCAGCATCCCTGATTATAAAATCCAAAATCCAAAAATTTTTTACTACCAGCTTAATGTTTGAAACCTCTGATTTTGGAGAATTTTAGATTTTAGACTTTCAGATTAGAGATTCTTAGCTGGTAAAAATCTGCACAAATATTCCAAATTTTTTTTTAAATCCAAAATCTGGAACGCTTTGATTTGCCACACTTCAGGTAGGGTGTACTGTGTATATGTGTGTTTATGTGCATGTGTGTGTGTGTGTGTGTGTATGTATGTGGAGAGAGAGAAAGAGACACTAAAACAGACAAAAGTCAAAGCCTATATACTTCATGAATATTTCTCCCTTGGTGAAAAATGCCTCCCCAGCTTCCTAAAGATAACAGTCATAACAAGAAGCCACTGCCCACTACCATTTGTTTCAATTTAGGAATTCCACATCTTGTTCTACCTTGAGCAATCCTTCCTGCTACCTATTTTTTTTTTCCAAACATTCTTGCTCTGCCAAAACAACTAAGCAAAATATATGTGACTTAGAAGTACATCCTGATCGTCTGAGTCTTGGCACTCACCAAAGCATTGTTGGCATATTTTCTGTCTCTAACTGTCTCCATGCCACAGATAAATACTTTTTATAAAATCACTACCATACACCTTTCAGAAATATCCATCCATCTCACCTGTTGAAGTGTTCCATGGGGGAGTCTAGAAATCCAGCTGATAAGCGCTGGGCAATGTATACAATCCAGAGTTTGAAGACATGACTGCAACAAAGTCTAGGGGCTGTCATATGCTCATGGGTCCTCTGTTCTTTGGGACATAAATGATGGAATATCAGTGCTCTCATCTGCCCAACAAGGGGACTGATATTTTAGCAACAAACCCTTATTTCAAAGAAGTCTTAGGTGGAAAGGCCAATTGTGGTTGAGATAGCAGAGTTTGCCAGACATTCTGTCTAAACCTCCTCTTCTGCTAGCTCCCTAGCAGTTAGGTGGCACCATGTAACTGGCTCTGTCCAAAGGGCTTTGATAGTTGTGAGGTGTGACAGCTGTTCCACACCAAACCCTAGATGAGCCAGAGCATGTCCCTGACTCCAGCAGTCTCCTCCCCTGCCATGTCCATGGAAGAAGCCACGTGATCTATACTTCGCATGATATTTGTAGCTTTAAGGCAGCAACATCTCAGTCAGCCTGGGGCACACAGCACAGTGACCACGTGGAACAGAAGCCCCCACATCCCACTCTTGATCGATGGCATGAGTAAGAAATAAACCTTTGTTGTATTAAACAATGGGTGTCATTCCAGCTGCATTTCTCCATGTGATTCCATGCACAATAACAAAATAATAAGGAAAAGCTTTTTAAAAAAAACCCTCTTATGCCTCTTATGCCTGCAAACTTAATAACTTAAGTGAAATAGGCCAATTCCTCAAAGATATAAATTACCAAAACTCTTGCAAAGAAAAATAGATACCTTGTATGTCACTCTATCTATTAAAGAAATTGAATTTTTCCAAAAAAAGAAAGGCCAGCAGATTTCACTGGTACACTCTACCAAACATTTAGTGAAAAAACAATGGCAGTTTTCCACAATCTCTTCCAGAGACTAAAAGCAGATGAAACACTTCCTAATACATTCCATAGGCCTGCATTCCCTCAGTACCAATCCCAGATAAATGAGAAGAGAAAATTACAAACCAATATCTTTCATGAACACAGAGGCAAACATCAACAAATTCTTAGCAAGTCGAATCCAACAATGTACGAAAAGAAATATACACCACAACCAAGAAATCCAGGGATGCAGGGCTGGTTCAATGTTTGAAAATCAGCATAATCCACCACACAAATGGGCTAAGGAAGAAAATTCACATCATCACAACTGATGCCAAAATCATTTTATAAAATTCAATAACTGTTAACGACATCAAAAAGCAAGGGGGGGAAACTCTTGGCAAACTAGAAATACTGGCAAAAATTTTCAACTTGATAAAGAATATCTACAAAGAAAGGAAAGAAAGAAAGAAAACCTATAGTGAGTATCATTATTTGGTGGTGAGAAGGTAGACTTTTCTTAAAATTTGGAACAAAGCAAGTAGGTTTAGTAAAATAAGAAAAAGAAATAAGATATATACATATTGTAAAGGACAAAATAAAACTATCTTTATTCCTTGATGAAATGATTATATATGTAGAAAACTCCAAATGATCTACAAAAGCTCCTAGAACAAATAAGTGAGGGTAGCAAAGTCACAGGACACAAGGTCAATGTGCAAGTCAGTTGTGATCTGCACCCCAGCAGCCAATATTGAAATTGGAAATTCGCAAACCAGTGGGCTGCAGCACACCCGTGGCATCTCTCAGCTGAAGCACCCTCTAGTGCTCTCTTCCAATTCTCACCATGCATTCTAGGTTCTGGGGTGTGTTTGTGTCCCTGAAGTCAGGGGAGGTGGTCTGCAGCCCTTGGCAATCAAAAGAAATGTAGATGAAACTTCTTTGCACAGATAGGATCCCCTTCCTCTTTCCTGAAGGGATTCTGAAGCAGGGCGTGACCCTTTGGCTCACGTGTGAATGGAACATAATACAAACACAGCTCAAACACTAGGAGAACTGGAAAGGGGCCTTTGGGCTTAGCAAGGTGGTCTGTGACCATGACAAAGTAGCTTCCCTTGAGTGGCATGAACAGGACTAAGTGGAATCCTCTGGGGCACTGTCCTTGTATCTTTTTTGTTCTGTCTACCCCTACTGCTTCGGAAACCTCAGGGATAGGATTGAGGAAAACCCTTATCATAGGGCTTTAAATTCCATTATGGGTTGATGATTCTCAAGTCCATCTCCACCCTGGACTTTTCTCCTAAATTCCAGACCTCTATCTCTCCTGATTTCTTGACATTTCACAATAATAATCCACACTCTGCTACCTCCCACCCTAGCCACCTCTGTGGATTGCTAGGACTGGTACAATAGCCTTCTAACTGGTCCAATTGCTTCTAATTTTATGTTCCTTACATTCTATTATCATCCTAGCATCCAGACAGATCCTTAAAAACTACAGGATCAGTTCCTTCCACTGCTCAAACCCCTGTAGTAGTTCCTCATTTCACTTAGAACAAAGTTCTAATAGAAGTCCACAAATCCATGCACCATCTGTCTTCAACCTGTATGGCTGTTCTGACCTCATCTTTTATCCTCCACATAGCAGCTGCTCACTAAATAGTTGCTGGAAGAATAATTCAATGAATGAGCAAACAGAAGCAATAAATACTGCCCACTGGTGGCTCATAATTTGCTATCACATGTATCTAGAAGGATCTGCTTCCATTGAATTAGATTGGGCATGGGTATTCCCCCAGGCCCACCTCAACTCCATACACACATCTGTATCCATGAACACATGTATACATGTACACACAACATACGTAACACACATACACAAGACCTTGTGCACCAGACAGACACAACTGAAATTAAGAGGAAAGAAGAATTTAGGATGCAGCACATTACAATAATACAGACAAAAATTGAATCAATTAAATATGTCTTTTAAGAGTGTGATTTGCCAGGCACAGTGATGAATGCCTGTAATCCCAGCAGCTCAGGAGGCTGAGGCAGGAGGATCGCGAGTTCAAAGCCAGCCTCAGCAACAGTGAGGCACTAAGCAACTCAGTGAGACCCTGTGTCTAAACAACATACAAAATAGGGCTGAGGATGTGGCTCAGTGGTCAAGTGCCCCTGAGATCAATCCCCAGTACACCACCCCCCCCAAAAAAACAGCATACCATGACCTTGGGCACTATGTGGCTTGGAGCCTCTCCCTTCTCCCCCCACCACACACACATATTTCTGCCAATGCGGTTGTTCAACAGCTCTTTGTTTCTTCCCCTCTTGCTACCCCTGCTCCCAGGTCACGGCTGCCTCCCTAAGATGGATTCATGCCCCAGGCATTAGCACGGGACCACACTCTCTCCTAAGTTATCAGATGTTCTCAGAGTCCATCCTGTGTCCACGCATTCCTCTTAGATAATGTGTATTCTACAAGAGACTTGGCCACTCCTTCCCTTCCCAGTGGGTTGACTCGAATGCTGGCCCGCTGTCACCGTCATAGGGACTGACCTGCAGTGACCAAATGTCACAGCAGATCTTCTCTTACCTTGAGCAGCCCCAGGTGTCTAGGGACCCACTTTCCCCATGGATTCTCTGCATAGTCAGTGTGGAAGGGATGAGGGAGACTGGGCTCTGGAGCCACACTCTGGGTCTGAATACTGGCTGCACTGTTTCCTGTCTGTGTGATGCTGGGCACATCTCTTCACTTCTCTGGGCCATACTCTCTACGTGAAATGCCGACATCATAGAATGGGTTGTAAGGATCCAGTGAAAGAACACGTGAGAACACTTAGCAAAGCATCTAGGACGCAGTGCCTGCCAATACACGGTAAGCATGAAGACCAGTAGCATTTCCTGGGACAGGGAGGGGAGAATAATAGACCCCACATTTGGAGAAGGAGGCAAGCCAGCTCCAGCCCCCTTCCCACCTTCAGTGGCACAGTGCTTTCTGCTGAGGGTCACACTGAGCAGAAACGCTGGGCCCATGTCACCTTGGTTAAGCCTGACACTGCCGTGTGATCTTGGATAAGCTGCTTTCCTTCTCTGAGCTTTGGTTTCTCCATCTACAAGGTGAGCAGTTGGGATGAGATTATGGGTAAGGGTCCTTCTAGTTTTGACCTTAGATATGTACAACCTAAAAGGAAGAAAAAAAACCATCTATGTTATATCTCTAAAGCTGATGCCTGGTGCCAGAGCTGGGCGGTACATGGATGGCTCTGACACCTGGATTTTGCAGGGCTTAGACGATGTTGCCCCAGAGAGTTGGCATTGGGTGCAGGAGTCAGTGTGGCAGCCAGGAATATCCTGGGACTCTGAAATGTTCTGTGCACACAAGTCACCTAGGGAATCTCATTAAACTGCAGATTCTGTTTGAACAGGACCCCTGGGTTTGTCAGCACAGGCCCCCAAAGAGTGCTGCTCTTTGACCAGAGTGGTAGTAGGGTAGAAAAGAGGCCATTGCAAATCCAAAGGGGACCCCAGTTCCCTGCCCCCTGGTGGGCTTTGCCTGAGGACCCTAGACCATGCCCATGGAATGCAGCCATCTGTCCATTAATTATGCTTCCGCAGACCTTGCACAGATGTGGCACACTGCTCTCCTAAGGCAGAAAGTTCCACAGAACTTTCTAGAAGGATGGGATTGTTCTATATCTTCCCTTTCTAATGTGGTAGCCCCTAGCTACATGTGGCTAAGCACTTGCAATGTAGATGATGAGGAAAAACTGAATTTTAAATTTTATTTCATTTTAATTAATATGATACAAATAGCCATGCAAAGCTAGTGGCTACCATATCAGACAGCAGGCATCAGAGAGCACCTCCATATTATGGTTCTTGGAAAGAAAATGGACTTTAAATCTTAAAGTCAGATAGCAACCCCTCTAATTACTAACTGAATAGCCTTTGGCAAGTCACCAAACTCTTGACATTTTTCTCTTTGGTAAAATGGGGATGAGCACATCTAATTAGCAAGAGTCACTTAAGAATTTGAGTTAACATATATATCAAACTTCTGGCACCATGAATGATTCATAGTGGATGTCCCCATAATAATCATTCTTGTTATGTGCATCTTGTCAACCACAGACTTGAGATCCCCGCAACCCAAATCTGGGTCCCTATTCTCAGACTTTGGAGGCCTCTCTCCTGATACTTAGAGCTGTCTTTCATCAGAAAGTTCCAATAGGAAAAAACAGTGATTGTCTCCACAATGCAGGACACTGGTGCCTGCAGTCAGAGAGGGGCAGCTGTCTCCTTAAGGTCACACAGCCAGTTAGTGGTGTGAACATTATTCTTTCAAATTCCGGCTCTTATTTCTTGGTTGTGTTGGTCTGACAATTTAAAATTGAAACATTCCTATTCATTAAGTACTAACTCTGCATCATGTGGATAGGTACAACTGGAATTCTCATTTTACTAGATGAAAAAATGGAGTCTCAAAGGGGTCATTTGGCTTAGAGCACACAGCTGTTTAGTATCAGAATAGGGATTGGAACCCAGGTCCATCCAAAGCTGGCTTCCGTCCACACTGCTTCTCTGCTGTGAAGTGCCTCTGGGAAGCTGGCCTCTTCTCCAAGCACCGCTCCCTGGATTCTCTCCTCCCACCCCAGCGCTCTCTTCCCTGCCCCAGCACAGGCTCACGTGCAGGCGTCCAAGGGAATACGCTGGTCATCCGTGATGAGTTCTGCTTCTTCACCTGCTTAAGTATAGCATTAGAGTAGTTCACCACAGCAAGCATTTACGGAGGGTTTATTTAAAGGGGGGGGGGGTAACATAGACTTCTCCCGGGAGGGAGAAGGGGCCCATAGCTGGTATCCTGGTATCCCCAGAAGTACGGGTGTTCTGCCTTTTTATATGTCCTAGGCTTCCTTTGTTCTCCTGCTCTCTTCCCCTTATCTCTCTCCTTCCCCTTATCTCTTCTCCTGGTCCTGCATAGTGACCAGGCCCAGGAGATGCTCGGTGAGATGGCCAAAAAGTGGGAAGCAGATGGACGGGGAAGAGGCAAGGTGGAGTGATCTGGGCAGGAAGGGGGAGTAATTAACAACTCCCTGTAGGGAGGGACAATCCCTGGGACAGGTAGCAGTAGGTTGGAGCAGGGCCAGGTTATCTTGATAATGAAATGCATTAGCATTTCAACCCTTCTCCAACTTCCTGGACTGACTTAAATTGGCCTCCTTGATCCGACCTGACTCGATTTACCTAGCTATAGTTCTTTTTTGCTTCACAAACCTGCACACCCAGCTGGCGTCCGTGAAGCTGACCACAGAACCACCCACATGAGCCAGAGCTCCAGGCGGGGAAGCCAAGAGGGACAGCAGAGCACCTGAGCACGGTGGGCAGGTGGGTGGGTCGCGGATGTCAGCCTCCTGGTGAGGAACCTGGACTTCCTTCCCGGTTCAGTGGGATGCCTCAGTGAGTTTAGCAAGTGATGGCAGGATCTGCTGCCTGTGGCTGAGACATCAATGCACCTGCTGCCTGCAGACGGTAGGTAGGTAGACAGGTGAGGAGGCTGCTGCAGGGAGCCGCTGAGAGGAGGGGCCGGAGGGAAGGGAGAAGACCAAAGGCAGATATGATGGGGAGGGGCTGGCAGGCATGCAGTGGGCTTGGCCATGAAGGGAGACAATGCTGGGGCCTCCCAGGGAGGATGCGGAATCCCAGCTGTGGAACCAGGTGGAAGGTTCTAGATCCACCCACCACCAGCTCACTGTGTGACCCCTTGGGGGTCTCCATGGCCCTGCTTGTCCTTCTATGTCCTCCACGGTTGTGAAGCTTCCCTGATCTGAATGTGCGAGGAGACAAGAGGTGTCCTGAGCTGCACTGCAGCGCCAGCCTCACATCCACGGAGCCAACCCTACGGCTGCCACTCTAGTGAGTGTGGAGTGAGATTTCTGCTCAAGCTCCTGTGTTAGGGGCTTAGTATTATCTGGTCTTTGCAGCTGAGGCTGGATTGGGGGGCGGGGCACCATGAGGGGCCTCTCGGCTCCTGGCCTGCAGAGCCCTCTGTAACGACCCTCCATCCACAGCAGGGCCAGGAACTGGACATTTGTCACACACCTTGAGGCTTAGGGACCTGTTTCCAGATCAGCAAGATCCATGCAGCAAACAAGGTTGAGAAGGGTGTCAGGTCGTGGCTTAGGGACAGCACAGAATGTCTTTGGAATCCCAAGTCCAAAACAGGTGGATGGGGCCAGACGGGAGGTGTGGCTGCTGTCCGCATCTTCCTAATGGAAACAGAGGGAGGAGGCTGAGGGAAAGGGGATTCAGATCCAGATCACATCCAGTCTCTGTTGCCGTGCATCTGAGTTGGGCTTTCCCTGGGAGCCCCAAGGCAAAGTGTCCAGGGCTATTGTCTTGTGTGTATGACTAGGAGAAGGAAGCAGGGAGGAGCCCTGGGATCCGATCTGATCTAATCTCTGAAAGGCTGCTCTGTCAAAAGCATGTGAGTGGGGGCTGGGGTTGTGGCTCAGCAGTAGAGCACTTGCCTAGCATGTGTGAGGAACTGGGTTCAATCCTCAGCACCACATAAAGAATAAATAAATAGGATAAAGGTATTATGTCCACCTAAAACTAAAAATATATTTTAAAAAAAGCATGTGAATGCACTTGGAAAAGCAGCTTGAAATTTTATAGATTTTCAAAGCTAACAGAGCTGATAGTGTGGCACGTTTTATGAAATGGAAAGTATTTGCCAAAATCCACAGAGACCTGGTTGTGAGAATCTCAGCTGCTGGGAGTTCTAGAACACTCTGCAGATGCACTCTGTCAATCTCACTGCTCACAGGATGACTCAGTGCTGGGTGATGACCAAGCTCCATCAGGCCAAGCTTCAGCAAGGCAGGAGGATACTGAACAGTGGTCAATATACTCAGGTATGTTTTCATTTATTAGAGACTGAGAGGAATTGTAAGATAGAGCAACTGAGTTCATTGGATGGTGAAGTCTGTAGCGACAGCAGAGGAGATATTATGGTACCCACACTAAGTATGTGGCATTCTTGGTTCCTTGAAGAAGAATGGAGGAGCTGAGTTCAGGAAGAGTCTACTGCACTAGTCCAAGCAATAAGGATGAGCATCTGCTTATGGCAAAGAGCAGAAAGACCGGTGATATGGCAGGGAGGGGCAGGACGGAGGAGAATGTAGCAGGACCCAGTGACTAAGTGGAAAGGGAGCAGAGGGAGCAGTACAGAGTAATTCTTCAGCCCTAAGGCCCCATTGTGATCATGTATTCCAGTGAAATAGCCCCCCTCCAGGAGGCCCAAGAGCCCTGGTACTCCACCAGCTTTCCCAGCTCTCCCTCCATGGGAAGTGCAGCTTGGTGGGGGGCCCCAGCACAGTGAGGGAACTGCCAAGGTGGGCAGCCACCTGCACTCGGGGAACCAAGCCACTGAGTTAACATGTCCTCCTTCATGTAGATTTTCAAAGCTAACAGAGCTGATAGTGTGGCACGTTTTATGAAATGGAAAATATTTGCCAAAATCCACAGAGACCTGGTTGTGAGAATCCCAGCTGCTGGGAGCTCTAGAACACTCTGCAGATGCACTCTGTCAATCTCACTGCTCACAGGATGACTCAGTCCTGGGTGATGACTAAGCTCCATCAGGCCAAGCTTCAGCAAGGCAGGAGGATACTGAACAGTGGTCAAGAAACCTGGGTTTGGAGACCAGCAAATCCAGAGGTAAGGAAACCTTGATCATTCAGTCCATCAGCACCCTTATCAAATGGCCATCCAGCATTGACATACATGTCCCCTAGCACCTGGCTTCCAGCATTAGACAGGTGTCACTTCTTTCTCCTATCAAACAGGAATTCATCTTCAGAGAGTTTCTGCCTATTGATCCTTAAGCGAGCCCCTCTTCCTTAGGGTCTCCTTGTGGACACCTGAGGGCAGCTCTCTGCTCCCACCCCACCACACCCCTTTCTTAGACCAGAAGCCCTGTTCCTGCAGCCCCTGCCCCCACAGGTGTGGCACTCCTCACCTGCACTGGCTTCTCTCGGCCTGACCTCTGAAGCCACTGTTCCCATGTAGTGTGCTGTGCTAGCCACAAGCATGGGACCCACAGCTGGCCCACCTATTGGGATATAATAAGGACGAGTGAGGGGGCATCCTTGGCCACACAGTCACCCTGCAAAGCATGGGATCCCAACTGATCAGGTCATCGATAGATCCCCTGTGTGGTGGGAACCATCAGGAGCCCTCAACTGTGGAAAGAGTACGCACCCCCTTTCGTAGTGCCCAGCGACATTAATTGTAATTAGTCACACAGGTACAAGGGCAAGGGAGAAGATTTTTTTTTTATATGAAGATGACTTATCTGCTTTTAGTGAAGTTATAAAATTCTATCAAAAACAACTGTTTCTGAGTTGTCTTACTTTTGATGCCTCTGCTTTATTAATGCCCTGTTAAGTTCTGACATTTCCAGCCAACAAAGAAAGACTCATGGTCAAACTGTTATGACAGACCTAGGATTTACAGCTTGGAAGAAAAGGTCTTCTATGGATGTCAGGCCTGGCTGAGTCCACGGAGTCCATCCATTTCCTGAAATCAGATGCAATATTATGAGTGTAAGGAAGAAAATTCTCCAGTTTCTATCAGATTCTCCGAGAGACCACAGCATTAAAAATCCCAGCACTGCTCTTGTCAATTCCTGCCACTGAAGATAGTGCTAAAGGACCTGAATCTCCTGAAAACCAGTGATAAAAACTGATATCCCCACTAGAACATCACAGGCATAAAGCCGAGTGAAAAATCCCACCCCTCAGCATACCCCCCAAAAGCAGCATACTATAGTGATGCAGCCACATCAATGTTTATAGCAGTTCAATTCACAATAGTTAAGCCATGGAGCCAACCTAGGTGTCCTTCAACAGATGAATGGATAAAGAAACTGTGGTCTATATACACAATGGAATATTACTCAGCCATAAAGAAGAATGAAAGTATGGCATTTGCAGGTAAATGGATGGAGGTGGAGAATATCATGCTTAGTGAAATAAGCAAATCCCAAAGAACCAAAGGCTGAATGTTTTCTCTGGTAAGAGGATACTGATCCATAATGGGGAAGAGGGTACTAAAAAATGGAGGAACTTTGAATTGTGCAGAGGAGAGTGAGGGGAGGAGAGGGGCTATGGGGGTGGGGGTGTGAAGGATGGTGGAATAAGACGGACATCATTACCCTATATACATGTATGATTACATTACTAGTGTGAGGCACCAGATACAGCCAGAGGAATGAGAAGCTGTGCTCCATTTGTGCACAATGAGTCGAAATGCATTCTATTGTCATGTATGACTGATTAGAACAAATTTTTTAAAAGAAAACCTAATTTGAGAAACATACATCTTTGCAAAATAAAAAAAAAGTCAAATACAAAAGCCACATGGCATGTATGATTCTATTCTTACAACACACAAGCAGAAGCAGCACATCCCTGCATCTGGGAGCCTGCAGAATGGTTTCTTGTTGGAGGCGTTTGGAGAGAGGGTTTCCTGTGTCTTAGTCCAGGGCACACGAATGTTTTCAGTGTGAAAAAAATTCACTGGACTTTATGTTATATGAGTTTTCCTGTACAAATTCAAGTCCAATTCAAATTCAAAGGTGCTGTGATATCTGCAACAAGATCCACACTCATCAAAACAGCACTGGGGACCTTTCACAAGTTGACTTCAGTTTTTACGCTCAGGACCTCCCAAAGACCAGGCATGCCCTCATGAGTGGGGTTGAGGTTACCTGGCCCAAGGGCCTGTCTCCAGCCTCCACAGATGTCCAGTCAGCGTGAAGACATCTTCTCCTGACATGCCCTAGGCCTGTCCCCAGGCAGGTGCTTTGCCACCTGAAAAATGTTTTGCTAATGTGATCCCTTGACCAGAACATGGGAAAACCAGGACCTCCAGTCCTAGGGGAGAGGGCCTCCCCACCTGCTCAGCCCCAGCCAGGGGTCTCCAGGCAATTGGCCTCCTCAGATTACAGACAGGGAAGGGAACAGGTTCACAGGGGCATGAGGGCCAAGTGAAACCCCAGCTGGAAAAGCACTTGACACCCCATTCACCAGCCTGCCGTGTGTGGGTTTATTGGCATTGGTATTGTTGTGGATAATGGTAATAATAATAATTATTATTATTGTAAATTAAAACAGCATATTTTGTTCTTCTAACTGGGTGGCCCATTTGAAGCCCAGAGAGAATAACATGCAGATGACGTCCAATTTTTTTCCCCCAATTTGGATTAAAAAAAAAAAAAATCAGCACGAAGAGATAGATTGGTCTGGGCAGCGATGCAAACATCACAAAAGAGAGAGAGCGGGGGCAGGGAGGACTGCAGCCCTGCTCGGCTTTCAATCATCCGCTGCTGCGTGCCCAGGAGCCAGCGCCAATTGCCTGATTTTCGAGGCCCGGAAACCTGCACGCTCATTAGCGCAGGTCTGAGAGCCTGGCTCTCAGGTTCCACTGGGCTATTGTTCCCTGAGCTCCGTGGAGGAGGAGAGGAGGCTTGTCACTGCTGGGCTCAGAAGCTGGCCTCAAGAGCTCCCTCCTGGGTGGGCAGGAAGCCCATGATGGGTCCCTGGGGTCTGGGGCAACTCTGCTGTTGGAGGGCCATTCATTTTGGCAACTGACATCATTTGCAGGGAACAGACCTCTGTCTGTCCAGAGGGGGTCCTGGAAGCTGCTTGTCCCAGAAGACAGATCCCAGTTACTGTTTGTCTTGGGAAGAGGTGAGGAAGGGGAAGGAGAGGGAGGGACAGATGGGAAGCCAGGCTCAGCCCCAGGCCTCAGCACAGGCCCAGAGGCAGGAGTCCAGAGGTGTGATTTGGGTTGCCAGGTCCCCAGAAAGGCCCCTGGTCTGGTCAGAGCAAGGAGCTCTGCACCCAGGCCCCAGGTATCACAGGCCTTTGGGGGGCTGGTGGGATGAAGCGCCAGAGCTGGGAGAGAGGGGAGGGGAGGCAGGGAAAGAGACAGGCAGACAAAGAAGAAGGAAAGGGACAGATAGAACAGGAAGGGAGAAAGCCAGGAAACGAGACCGAGAAGGCAAGGCTGAACTCGAGGTCACTTTGGATGGCTTGCTGACTCCGGCTCTCATCCTCCTTCATCTCTCACATGTGGGTGGGGCAGGAGGGGACAGCTAGAGCCCAATGAGCACTTGGTACCTGCCAGGGCTGCTCTTAGCATTCTATTTATTAACACCTTCAATCCCATAGCCTTGAGGTGACCTTGTCCCTATCTGATAGGTGAGAAAGTCAAGGCCCAGGGAAGTGAAGTGATGTATCAGGGTCTGGCAGCTAGGTGCTCACAGGGCTGGGATTCGTGGTCTCAGCACCCCTACCTGATCGGCCACACACACTCCTGGCCAGCTCGGGGCTGGTGGCACACCACCCTGTGATTCTTAGGCACAGTATTTCAGGTACAGAACATAAGACAGGAAAGGTCCTGCTAGGGTCCAAGGAACAGAGGGTGACCACACACCCCAGCCTTCCACACCGCCATGTGCTGCAGGTGCCCAACCCACCACCCCTCATCCTGGAGTGCCTTCCTCTGGCCACCACCCCTCTGCCCCCACTGGACTTCACTCATCCACCCCTCCTCCAGAGAGCCTCCCCAGCACACCCAGGCCCAGCCTGCCGTGGCCACAGGACCCTGCATCTGGCTCCCCTCGCACCTCAATGCTCATTTGCACATCTCTTCTCCCTACTGGATGAACTGATGGTGCAGGAGGATCTTGTGTTATCCTAATGTCTCACACCTGGCACTGCAGTGAGCTAATGAATAAAGGCCCGAGACCACGGAGTGGGATCAGAATCCAGGCCTCCGAATGTCCAGCACCTATCATACTGCTGTTCCCTGTCCTCTCTTGAAATCACAGAAGCAACACCAGATTCTAGAACCTTCTAGAAAGAAAAACAATAGGTCATCAATTCTGATAAGCCTGATTTGCAAAAAGGGAGCCTGAGACCCAGATAGGGCAAGACCTGTGCGGAGCCCACACAGACAGGCAGCCCTGGTGCAGCAGGCCTCTGGCTCCTACCCAGACTCCTGCATCTTGTAAGACTGGGTCCTTCTGCTCCCTGCAGGGGTCTAAGTGAGCCCCTCTGGCCTCTGCTGGGTGGTTTTGTAGAGGATGTGGCTGAGAAGCCCTCACCGTGGCCCTGCTCAGAAGGCCTTTTGTCTACGAGGAGCTTTGTGTACTGGAGTGTGCTGTCAAAGAATCTGACCTGGATTGAACCAAAGGCAAATTACATCTTCTCATGGTGCTCTGAGCTGGGCTCACTCAAGGCTGACAGGCTGGTGTGGGAAACTGCAGTGCATGGTCATGTGATCCAAATGACTGTACCTGTTCATACCTGGCATGTGTCCAGGACTCCATTAGCCATGGCACTTACAGGCTCTCCTTCAACCCTCCCAATAACTCTGCCAGGGAGGCATTATCTCTTTTAAAGATAAGAACTAATAAAGTTCAGAGAGGTTAGGTAAGCTACCTAAAGTCATACAGCTGGGCAGTGGATAAGCTGGGATACCATATCAGGCCAGTTAGATCACAAACCTATGCTCTTCTCCATTCATGGAAATCTCCATGTTTTGTGAGAAAGACAGCCACTTTCTCTAAGCACTATAATAATATTGCCAAGAACAATTCCATGAATTTCATTGCACCTCACCCATTTCACAGAGGAGGAACTGAGGCACAACAGAGAAGGTGTCAAGTCTTTCAAGAGTTAATAGACAAAGCTGAGGCCCCCAACCTGGGTCCTCTCCAGTCCCAGATGGGCTCCCCACTCTCCAACCTCTGCTGCTCCAGTTTATCAGTGACCAGCCTCTCTGGTCCATGTGGACCAAGATGGTGGCCCACCAGGAATCTCTTCCCCAGGAACTGATGTGCCCCTGCTTCTGTCCCCTCACTCTTCCCTCCCAGAAGTCAAAGCTCAGAGCTCAAAGGTGACCAGTTACCAGCTCGTGTGCGTGCAGCTGGTCACAGGTGCAAGTTACTTGCATACATATTGGCATTCAACCCTCAACCAGCCAAGTGGTGGGGAAGGTAATGACCACCACACAGATGAGGCTGCCAAGCCCAGGCAGGTTTAATAGCCTTCCAGCTGGTAAGCGGCGAGGACAGCCGTGGCCTCAGGCTCCAAACTAAACACATCTCCCACTGCTTTCAATGTGCCACACTGTCCGTGTTGGGGACCTCCCTGGCCCCTTGTCATGGAGAAGAGCCATGCCAGCCCATAGAACTGCCCCTGATAGCAGTCACTTCCAGGAGCCTGTGGAGCAGGCACTGCCCTTTTGAAGCAGGCACCTCCCTGAGATGCTGCTGCTCCCTCCTCCAGTCCCAGGGTCCTAGCACACTGTCCCATCCTGAGGGGCAGATGGCCTCCTACAGGCCTGGATGTTGGGCACCATTCCAAACACTCTCTGCCTTATTCTGACAACTGCATGATTTTTGACACAAATTCCTGCTATCTAGAAAAGAGCCACTTCTTGGAGTCATTGGTGAGCTGGCCTCTCCTACCAACCAGAGACACTCCCTGGCCATCTAGCACAAGGCCCCAGTGGCAGCCTGGTAGGGGCTGAGGGCAATCAGAACCGTGTCTCAAGCTCTCATGTGCTGCCAAGGGGCACAGTGTTTGTTCCCATACTTGGAGACTATTGGTTCAATCCTGTTCAATGGGGGTCTGGTGAGGGTCTGGATGCCCAAGGGAGGCCCCAGCTTGTGTCAGATAGCCATAAAACCAGAGGGCATGAAACCAGTGGGCATATGAAAGAGTGCCAAATGCAATGTCCCCCAGCAGTGTCTTCAAGAAAATACTAAATCCTCCAGTGGGAGGTGAAAAGAAAAGCAGATCCTGCAGATGACTGGTTCAGGGACACCTTGAGTTGCACGAAGTTCAACAGGTGAGAGTGCAGGACTTTTCAGAGCCTTGAACATGGCAGTGCACTTCAGAATTCTCCCAGAGAAAGTGAATGTACAATATCTGAACACACTGGACCATGCCGAATTCTTCAGAGGATCCCAAAGAACAATGTAGTGACATACCCCTTGGAAAACTCTGGAATAAGCTATCTCAGGAAGAAGAAAGCTGTAATAGTTATGGAGAAAAGAGACATTTAAATTAGCAATTAATAATAAGAGGTGGACGTATATTGCCAAGGGAGGGTACGATATCTTATAAAATGTGTCCTTAAGAATGTACAGACTATGGGCTGGGTTGTGGCTCAGTGGTAGAGTGCTTGCCTCGTACATGTAAGGCACTGGGTTTGATCCTCAGCACCATATAAAAATAAATAAACGAAATAAAGTATTGAGTCCATCTATAACTAAAAAACATTTTTAAAAAAAGAATGTATAGACTATGTGTGGGGAGTAATGACCCCCAGGACACATCCTTCCTGCACTGGTGTTACCAGAGCAGGCTATTTCTATGTGCTTTGCATGTCAGGCTGCCAAGAAAGACTTCACTTGACCCAACAGTACTGCTTGCTGTAGAAAGGGGCAGCTATAATGTTTCCAGCCCCACATCTGTTCTCTCTGCTTCTGGTGATGGAAGATCCATTTTCTGTGGGGATCACGCCCTCTCCTGCATTTGATCCCTGTGGTTGGGGGACAGCCATCCCCAAGTTTCAGGTCCTACCAATCAATGTATTGCACCTCCACCACCATCCTAGTCCTGCCCCCGTGACTGAGTGGAAGGTGGGTATACTCACAGGGCTCCCATGGGCCTCCTTCTAGAATCACCAGGAAGGAAACTCTTACTGCCAAGGTTCCAAACCCGGAGATGCAAGCCTCAAGTCATCTTTGATGTCTCATGGGACATCCTGCCTGAAAAGAAAATGATGACTAAAGAAAGAGGAGTGTGGAGATGGAAACAGATTTCTGTCAGAATCTGATGGGCTCCTGCTCCCAGCTGTGTCCAAAGGCGACTGTATTTGGGGACCCAGACTTACTTGAAATGATACATTCTCTTGTCTAAAACCAATCTGAATTAGAGTTCTCGCACTTACAGCTGGCAGAACTTACTGCCTAACAATAGTTTAAAAGCACTGCCACACATAGATGTGTTTTGTTATTCAACATTATTCACTTATTCATTCAAAATAATAGATATTGGGTGTATGTCACGTATGAATATCTTGTACAAGTAAGGCTGCCATGTATTGTCATTCAGGTTGTGCACTATACAACTCTAAAGGGTTACCTTCCATGTAGCAGCCCTCTGTAGGTCACATAGTTTTGAGCTTTGGGAATATAGAAATATATACATCAGCCCTCAGTACATCTCATCTATACCTTTTTATCCTTACCCAGTAGAATGGCAAGGATCTCTTGTCATCCCTTTTGAAATCCTTTCTGCACATTTCTTCAAAGCCCAACACCACTGCCACCTCTTCTGAGAAGTCCCCCATGATTGTGTCACTGATACAAAGTAGTCCAGGAAGGAAAACGGAGGGTAGTAAGGTAATCAGATCCCAGCCAACCCAGCCCTTTTTCTTTGTATTTTCTCCTGAGGGACTTAGATGGGGGAACCCTGCTGTGTGCCCTCTGATAGGATGATTCCAGGATGCCTCTGGACACACCAGCCCGTAGGTACTGGCCTTGGAGTAGGTGAAAATAGCCCCCCAGCAGCACCCAATTCCCCAGAGAACCAGGCTGCATTCTTGTCATTTCTGCCTGTTTCTCCCATGGGTGGGGGATGCCAGACCTGGATTGTCATTTTCCCCCAGATATCAGGATGGAGGGACCCGCAGTCCCCCAGCGTGCCGGCTCTTTGCAGCCAAACTGCCTTCCTACCGTGGCCTCTCCCTTGTCCCTGGACAGAATGGAGAAGGACACTCCAGCCGCTAGGATCTGCCTCTCTCCCTCCTTCTCTACTGGGACACAACCCACCCTCAGTGGGCTCCAGAACCTCAGCCTTCCAGACTCTGATGGCTGCAATCCCCCTGCCCCCCTCCCCCAGTTCAAACCCCCAACCTAGGTAAATAGTGAGTAACCCTCATTAACATTTCATAGACCTGTATTATGCTCTTTTCCCTTGTATAAAGCAGGATACAAAAGACAGCCTAAAAAGAAACAAAATGCCCTTCTTGCGTGTTATTTACAACAGGCCTCTACTAATGTAATCATCCTCTCCTCCCCCTCCCCCTACCCAGCACATTGCAACTTTGCAGGCGTTTTATTAAAATGAACACGTTGTTCGTGCAGCCAGCCTCCCTCCCTTGCAGGTCTCGGCATAAATAATTTATCGGAAAGCTGATTTGGTTGGCTACGCTTCCATAATTGAAGGCCATCCCACACAGTTTATTGGCGAGCGTGGGGGCCCAGCCTCTCAGCGCCCTGACCCCAGATGGAGCGATTCAAAGGCCCACCGTGGGCCCCTTCACAGCCTGGGGGAGCAGGGCTGGTGGATCACACCGCTGCCCCGCCTCCCTCTGCAGCCGGCCAGCCCCAGCAGCCCTCAATTTGTCAGGAGGCCCGGGCTGCCAGGCTCCTCTGTCCCAGCCGAGCATCCTCTGCTGGCTGCAGATTGGTCCCACGCTGGTCTCCTGCTGCCCGCAGCACAGCCAGGGCCTCTGCTATTCCACTCAGTGGCCACGAGTGAGGCCAGGACCCATCCTGGGGCGCAGTGCAGGCCTGGAGATCAGCATCGGAAGCAGTAGACAGGCTGAAGGTGCTGACCCCATGCCTTCCTGTCTCAAGTGCACTCCATGTGCCCACAATGGCCCATTTCCCCGCCATCTCTCCTGCAGACCACCAGCACCTCCTCGCTCCCCTCACCAAGCAGACTTTGCTGACCTTGAGAACCCACTGACAGATCACTCCTTTGAATTGCTCTCAGGGCCTTCACTGGCCCATCCTTCCTTTCCCAAAGGCAGCTCCCCAGCAACCCTTCCACACTGGGCATGGGCAGCCATTTTTTTCTCCCTCCTTGAATCCCTAGCCTCAGCACCACGTTGCCAAGGTCCAAATCCCAGTTCTGCCCCCAAATTGCTAAGTGACCTTGGATAAGTTACTTAACGGCTCTGTGCTTCAGTTTCCTCATATGTTCAATAGTGAAAAAATAGTAACACTCTCATGATGTTTTTTGTGAATGAAAAGGGTTAATACATATGAGGTTCTTAGAACAATATCTATTCATAAAACGTGTCACAAGATCGCTTCCTGTCAACATTATGCTGAAAATAAAACTTCATTTATAGCAAAACCTCCACAAAGAGGTGGCTCTCAGCCTCGTCTGCCCTGGGTCCCCATTCATCTTCCTTGACCCCCTTCCTATCCAGCTTTCCCAGCTCACCTCAGCTCCAAATCACCAGTGACCTTCATGTCACTCAAGCCAATGCTTGATTTTCACTCCTCTCTGTACAAGATGCCTAGAATGATTTGGTATGGGGAATCCATCTCCTCCTTTTCAAACCCACTTTCCACATCCTCCAGGACCCCATTACTCTTGTGTCTCCCCCTCCCCTCTGGCTTCTCATTCCCGGACTCTTATCTCCCCATGTGCCAGGTCTCTCCGCATGGGCTGCCCCGAGGACTCCACCCTGGCTCCTTCGTGCCCACCTGGTGCTGTTCCATGAAGCTAAAACAAGAGCCATAAATTGTCTAGCAGCTACATTTTTAAAAAGTACAAAGGACTAGGTGGAATTAATTTTAATAATAGATTTTATCTAACCCTATATAGCCAAAATGTTATCATTTCAGTATGTAAGTAATAGAAAAACTATCAATGGAATCGTTTGCCTTGTTTTTCTAAGACTTCAAAATCAGGTGTGTGTGTGTGTGTGTGTGTGTGTGTGTGTGTTACCCTTTCAGCAGCTCTCATTTTGGACCAGGACATCAGTGCTCAGCAGCCAGGGGTGACTGTGCCTACGATATTGGAGCCCTAGGGTCCCCTCTCCGTTCTTGGGCTATGAATCACCTGTACTATGGGACTCAGAAATCTTTGCACCAATCCAGACTTTTCTCTCTAACTCAGTATTTTTGTATACATGCAGTGCCAAAAACAAAAACAAAAACAAGGAAATAAAAACACTTTGAACTTTAAGTGTGCTGAAGAACACCTCACTCATTGAAAGGCTACCAGAGCCCAGTCGTCCTTTGGACCAAAGACTCTAGAACCACCTTTACTCTTCTGATGCCCACAATTCACATCCAATCCTTCTCCAAGTCCTACAGATTGCACCATAAGACCAGATCCATCCCATTTATTGATTCTTGATTTAATTTCTTGCACTTTAGGAGTCTGGTTAAGGTAGTCAGGACCTAATCCAACATGATGAAAATTTGGGCCTACTTTTTCTTCTATTAGGCACAGGATCTCTGGTCTAATTCCTAGGTCCTTGATCCACTTTGAGTTGAGTTTTGTGCATGGTGAGAGATAGGGGTTTAGCTTCATTTTGCTGCATGTGGATTTCCAGTTTTCCCAGCACCATTTGTTGAAAAGTCTATCTTTTCTCCAATGTATATTTTCAGCATTTTTGTCTAGTACAAGATAACTGTATTTATGTGGGTTTGTCTCTGTGTCTTCTACTCTGTACCATTGGTCTACATGTCTATTTTGCTGCCAATACCATGCTATTTTTATTACTATAGCTTTGTAGTATAGCTTAAGTTCTGATATCATGATGCCACCCACTTCATTCTTCTTGCTAATAAATATATGAAAAAATGTTCAACATCTCTAGTAATCAGAAAAATGCAAATGAAAACTACTCTAATATTTCATCTCATTCCAATCAGAATGGCAATTATCAAGACTACCAGCAACAATAAGTGTTGATGAGGATGTGGGGAAAAAGGTACACTCATACATTGCTGGAAGCACTGCAAATTGGTGCAACCACTCTGAAAAGCAGTATGGAGATTCCTTAGAAAACTTGGAAGGAAACCACCATTTGATGCAGCTATCAAATACGCCTCAGTATATGCCCAAAGGACTTAAAATCAGCATACTATAGTGATACAGCCACATCAATGTTTATAGCAACTCAATTCACAATAGCTAAACTGTAGAACCAATCTAAATGCCCTTCAATAGATGAATGGATAAAGAAACTGTAGTATATACGCACAATGGAATACTACTCAGCATTAATACAGAAGAAAATTATGGCATTTGAAGGTAATGGATGGAGTTGGAGAATATCATGCTAAGCGAAGTAAACCAATCCCAAAAAACCAGGGGCCAAATGTTCTCCCTGATAAGTGGATGCTGATCTATAATGTCGGGGTGCAGGGGGCGAGCATAGAGAAACTTTGGTCAAAGGAGAGGGAGAAGAAGGGAGGGGTTATGGGGGTAGGAAACATGGTGGAATGAGATGGACATCATTACCCTAGGTACATGTATGATTGCACATATGGTGCAACGCTACATCATGTAGAACCAGGGAAATGAAAAGATGTGCTGCATTTGTGTATAATGAAATGAAATGCATTCTGCTGTCATGTATAACTAATTAGAAGAAATTAAAAATTAAATAAAAATTTAAAAAATAACTGATCCAGAACTCAGCTCCAGCCTTCTCCTCCCCCAGCCCCCAACCCAGTCCATGCTCCCCCAGCTACCTAGGTTTCCTGCAACAGCCTCTGCCAGACTCCATGATTCCACCCTTCACCCCTCCACCTCTCCACCACTGACTCTGAGCATAGCTTCAGGAGTCAGGGCCTGCCCTTCTTCTGCCTAGTCCCTCAGGGGTGCTCCCAGCTGATCACAGTCAAAGCCTTGCTCTGCCTGGCTCCCCACTCCTTCCTGTTCCTCAGCTTCACCTGTTCCAAGCCAAGGTGGGTGCACTTGTCCTTTTGTCAGGCTGGCCCCCTAGATGTCTACAGGGTGCACACTTGCCCTGCCTCAGGTTGCTGCTCAAATACCTTCTCCCAGGCCCCTTCCCTGCCACACAGTAGGGAATTGCAGGTCTTGTCACCCCATGTGACTTCTTATTCCAATCTTTTGGTCTTTCTTCACAGCATTTAGTACTAGCTCAAGTATTGTTGCAATACAAGCCCTCAGGAGGCAGATTTATTTTGTCACTGTTTTCCTTTGCTTGTAGTAGTCACTGGCACTGAAAAAGTACTTGATACACTTTGTTGGCTGAATAGAGGGATGGATAGATGAGAACTTCAGTGGTTTCATCAACATCAAGAGGGAGAGAAGAGTCTGTCTGAGGCCTTGTGCCACTAGAACTAGAATTGCAATTGATCTTTGTCCTTCATTGGGGGGCGCCCCTCCCATATGTATTGGGGGCCCACATATTAAGAAAAGTAGCAGATGAATGGCCCCCTGGGAGGGATGTCACTCCCCACCCAGCCCAGCCCACCTGACTGCATAGTAATACTCCCTCCCACATGGAGATGCTTTTTACATCTTGCTGTCATTTGAATCCTTGTAACAAATCCCAAGTGTGACCAGGCCAGGAGGTGGAGGAATCTGAACCACTTTTCACCCCATCTTCTCCATGCAGGTTCTGGGGTTATCTTGTTCCCCAGTAAATAAGCCTCTGCCCAGGCTTGGTCCTATTCCCTAATTCACAATCCTTGGGCCATCACATAGAGGGAGTAATCAGAGTAGTTCTTTTCACTCTTCCACAGAATGCCAACCAGACTGCCGAGAGTCCTGCTTAGTCCTTGCTCCTACTTGTCTTGGCCTGGGGAGCTGATCTGGTCTTTGAGCCCTTGTCTGTTGCTTGGGATCTGATTTGAAGTTAACCCAAGTCTCATCCATCTCTCTCTCCTTTCAGAATTAGAACATGATTTCCAGTCTCTTAGTGACATTCATCATGGTACCAGGCTTCCTGTTATTGGGACTCCCCACTCTGTCCCCCACGCCCTCCTCCTAGGACGGCAGCCCTTGGCTCTCAGCCCTCTCCAGGCTTCCCTGAGCCAAAGCTGCCTTGCCCAAGATCACAACCTTGGATGGCTAATGCCCAGTGACTGGTGGAGGTGAGCTGCAGAAGCCTGCTTGGTGGGGCTTATGTGGGGTGACTGGTGGACCTCTTGAGCTTCAGGACCCCCATGGTGTCAGTCAGTCAAGGCTGTCGCCAGCCTACAACTCACCTTCTCTGGCCCATCCTGCCTCCCTCCCTCTGTCCTGTGAGTGTTCATCCCAAAGGCACCCTTCACTAGCCTGCAGCACAACAAATTGCTGCTCAGAGATGGCTTCCTTATGAACCCAATGTGCCTTGCTGTCCCCACAACAAGATCCAACTCATAAGCTGGGCGCAATAACACACACTTGTAATCCCAGCTGCTCAGGAGGCTGAGGCAGGAGGATTGCAAATTCAAGCCAGCCTCAGCAAAACTAAGGCTCTAAGCAACTCAGTGAGACCCTGTCTCTAAATAAAATACAAAGAAAATAGGGCCAGGGATGTGGCCTAGTGGTCGAGTGCCTCTGAGTTCAATCCCTGGTACCCTCCAAAAAAGATCTAATTCATGAATTCTGGACAAAGTTTAATTGCAATAACAAACAGCCAGTCCCTATGACATCTACAATTGATTCCTGGCTCTGACCCCTCCTCCTACCAACAGCCCAGCCAGGCAGGAGACTTCAGAGGCAATGGCCAGGGAAAGAAGCTTGAGATACCATCTTGGTTTTTCCAATTAGTATTTAAAACTCAGAACTTTGGTGTCCAAGTCCATGGACACTGGATGTCTACTGAGAAAAGTTCCCTGTCACCCTGCCTGACCCCTGGACATACCTTTTTCCCTGAGCCAAGGCCCTTGATCCCTTTTGCCTTGACAGGGGTATTGCCTGACCTAGACAGGTGATGCAGGAGGCCAGACCAGCTGGCCAGAATCCAGAGACCAGGATGAATTCAACTTTCTAATGACTGCTCCCTCTTACTGAAGGAAAGCTTAGCCTCAGGTTGCCCACAGAAGGGTTGCTAGAACCAGTCTGAGTGAGTCAGTGCATTTAAGAATCTGTATTGTCTCTTAGATTTTCTCAGGAGACAGCTCAAGTCTGTGTTGAGAAAAGAACTAAGGAAAAGTTATATAGGAACTTTCTTAGTCCATTTTGTGTTGCTGTAACAAAATAGCTGACACTGAGTAATGTACAAAGAAAAGAGGTTTATTGACTCACAATTCTGGTGGCTGGAAATTCCAAACATCATAATGGTAGCTTCCTGGTGGGGACCCCTGGCTACATCACAACATAGTGTAGAAGCAGAAAGGGAGTCAGCTGCATGCAGAAAAGATCAAGCATGTGGGGTGGCCATGCTTTCTCATAACTCACTCTCTCAAGGACGAATTCACTCCTGTGAGACACAACCCTCTCAAAGGGACCAGCACTAATCCATCAAGTGAGTCGAACCCCTTGAGCTAATCACCTTCCACTGGGCCCCACCCAACATCAACACACTGGAGACCAAACTTCCAGAATATGAACTTTCAGGAGATATACTCAAACCATATCCAAACCACAGAAAAGCCCTCATTGGACAGAAGGTGAGCTTGGCCAGCCCAACACTCCAGAGGGCAAGATTTCCACTGGGACTCAAGGACACACACAGCCCAGGAGCATGCGCCACTGGGCCCAGAAGCTTCAGAGAGTCAGCCTGCAAATGGTCATTAAGTATCTGCCCTGTGGAGTGCTGCTAGGGACAGCTGTCAGGAGAGAGGTCCTCAGCAGGAAGTAGAGCAGGAGGCTGGGATTCCAGGAGCCATGGCCACTTCCAACACAGAGGTGAGCACACACTGCCAGAGTAGGCAGAGAGGAAAGCAGCTGGGGCCAGGATGGAAATCTGAGAGGGAGACAAGCTGCAGTCCTTCAAAGTCCAGCTGGAGACACTTTGGCTGGGGTTATGAGAATCCTGTCACTCTGCCCCAGGGATAAGTGGTCCTGCCCCTAAGCAGCCCTGGGCAAGGAAAACACCCTGGGCTTGGGATATCAAAGGAACTATGATAGACTACCAGGCACCATAGCTGTGTTTTTAGAGCATCACTATAAGGTAGACCTGTTTAATTTTTTTTCTCATCCACCCTCTGTTCATAGTAGCAGGACTAAACTACGAAAACATCCTGTAGGCCATACAGAACCAAATCACTGGCTTGGATCATGAATCAGGAATCCCTCAAGAGCAAAGACCAGACTTCCCCATTGTAGTCCAGCAATTAGCAGCTGATCAAATGAAATCGCATTCACCTACGTGTTCCTGGGCTCTCCTGGGACACAATGCTGGATGAGTGGGCACTAGTATATTCTATGCACAAATGCTAGAATATCACTATTTCAAACAGCTTAATGATAATTGTACATGTGCCCTGAGCAAGGCTGCATGAATAACTAAAATGTCAAATGTCTTTGTTTTAGCTGCTAGTCTATCAACTCTGCGGGTCTCATAAGCATGAGCCACATGCCAATTAGAATCTATGATGGTCAAGTAGAAATGTCTTTGTTTCATAAAAATGAAAGAATGAGTTCATTATTACTTAAACTCCCTCTAGAAGAAATAATCTTGTAAAAACTTAAGATCCATGAGTAGGAGGGAAGGGTTGTTAAAGGAGTCCTCCCCAAAGATTGCTCCCTTGCACTTGAATAGAAGGAATCCAATGTCACAGTTCCATAGGGCCAAACTGGAATGTCCCACTGCAACCTTAATCCCAGAAAGCCTGCACATCACTGTCCCTATTGAGGCTGCAGACACACATGCACATCAAGTCCGAACAAGGAGGATCTTGAGAATGACAGTGCCTACAGGTCCTGCTGAGATAACTTGAGGGGTCTTTATGGCTTCCACAGGGAGGAAGCCCTGCCATAGTCTCCTTGGAACCCAGGATTGGAGGGGTCAGCAGTCAAGGGCCCAGGAAGAGAGGTGCCCTCCAAAGACTTCCCTGAGGAACTGCTCTATGCTGCAGCCACAAATTCTGGATCCCCAACACAGCCCCAAGTCCAAGAGATCTCATTCTCTTTCATCAAGGGACACACACAGGCTGTCATGTGCATACATGTGTATATATATGTACATTATATGTGTGCTTGTATGTGTGCATATATATATACACATATATGAGTGCTTGTGTATATAAAAGGAGATTTGCGTTATAGGTTTATACCAATGTTTTCACCAAAAATAAACAAGCAAATAAACATAATTTCACTCACCAGGATCATGTGATTGTTAAGACCTGTACCTGCAATTTACTGAGGAAAATATCCTTTGTCACTTGGGCTGGTGACACTTTGTCATTAGAGCTGAGCAATGAGCCAGTGGGGTCATTGGTGTGTGACAGGGATGAATCAAGCTGTTTCCCCACTTTCTCCAGGACAGTGCTCTGTGACAGTGTGCACATGCAGGGGAGAGGAGGCCAGGTATGTGTCCTGCGGGGGACCCAGGTGCTCCAGGGACAGCCTGAGAGCCTTGGCATCTGCATCTGCACGGTCCTGCAAGTTGCCATCACGTGGTGACGTTGGGGTCACATGGCTCCACTTTATAACTTTGTTGCCTCACTCATTAACTGTGCACTTAGATCTCAGTTTACCCGTTTGTCAGTCTAGGACAGTCATGGGGACTGATCACATAGGGTAGTTGAGTAACATCAGTATGATAATGACAGAAACAGAAAACAATCAATGATGACACTCAGAGGAAATCTGGAGAGAAGGGAGTCACTCACAGAACACCAGGCCTGATGAAGACAGAAGTCTTGAGTCTCCATATTTGGATTCCCAGACCACAGCTCTTTCTAATGGTACCAGGGACTTCAAGGTGGGACCCAGAGATATACCATAAGGGGTTCCTCAGTGGCATGAGAGTTGTTTTTTTTTCCCAGATTGGATGTTTTCATTTCAAAAATTGAAAAATTTTAGTGAGATCCTGTTATCCCCAAATAGTGCCCTGGGAACACAGGGCTTTTAGCATTTGCATTTGAGTCAACTATCAAGCTTTTTGCAAAAGGAAGGCCCAAATCACTGCATGGCTGCCGCATGAACAAAGCTTTAGTGATTGTTCAAATAGAGACAAATGGAGGGAGGATTGAGTCATCAAATGCAGTGGACAGACAGGCCACACACGAGCCAGCTCTGAGTTGCAGCTGGTGGAATCCCAGTTGCCACGACAGGTAAATAGGTGCCTGAGTCCCACCACCCTGACCTGCAGCCTCTTGCGAGAGGGCCCTAGTGCTAAGGGTGCACAGCGCTAAGGCATGTGTTTGGGGACTTTGAAGTTGCTATACAGGGTGCTCTGTGAAGTTGTTGGGCTCCTCAAAATCTTAGGTCTGTGGTTAAAAACTTGTACATTATAATACATGAAAAATATAATAATATTGATAATAACTAATGATGGCACAGCATGTTCAATCACTAAGACAATCCAGCTGATAACAAGCGGATCTTCAAATGGGAATATATCCTTCTATTATTAAACCCAACATTGGTTATTTCACTTTCAGCAAAACATCATCTGTCACATTAAATTAATGCCATTAATTTGAATTTTAATGGTTTTGTAGTTTTGTTTGCATTTAATTTGTAATTGTGTTTTGGTTTTATAGCTGCATAAGAGCTAAAAGCATAAGGAATTTATACTTACTTTTATGTTTGTGTGTATTTAAATAACAATACAATCAAAATAATTTTAGTCAACACTGGGGGTCTGTGATAATTTTTTCCCTTTAAAATGCATATATTAGTCAACTCTAAGAATCACTGAGACTACACCACAGCACACTACTAAATGCACAAGTCATTTAATTTCAAAAATCCCAGATGGGGCTAGATTTGGCCCAAGGTACTGTGCGAAGGGGATGGGGGGCAAAAGTCCCCTAGGAAATTAGAGTTGAGCTTTGCAAAGTGCTGAGCCAGTTGGTCTCCATCTCAGATGACTCAGGGATCCTAACAAGCCACCCACATCTTTGCCATCTCTTACCATTGCTCCTTAACTCAACAGTTCTAGAAAGCGTCTCGCTAAAAGACGTGTGTTTGGGGATTTGGAAGTTGCTATACTTACACTTATCTCTGAGTAATTCAGTGATAAGCTACTGCACATCCGGACGCTCATAAGCTAAGTCACAGATGACAGATGGGAGGAGAAGGCCACAGTGTTCCCAGTGTCAGCTCCACATGTCCACGGTTCTCCGAAGGTTATGACCGACCCCCAAGCCCTAAGGCCTGTGGCTGGGTGCACCCCAAGCCTGTCGGACTACAAAGTGATGAGTGTTTGTGGGTTTGAAGGTTGTGTTTATCCACAACCTTCCATTCCCGGGTAAGAGCAGAGGAACAGGAGGCAGGGGAGGCCAGACAGCTTAACTGAGACCCACAGCTGAGTGACAGCAGAGCAGACTTGAACCTGGGTCCCTGGGACAGCAGGCCTGAGCTCTGCCCACCTGTGGACATGCTTAGGCCTGGGCTGCCAGCACGGAGAAGCTTGGCACTGAGTTTGGAAGAAGCCTGTCCATGGCTGGCCAGGACCTCTGCTCCATGGGGTCCTTCTTGCCCAGTGGCTACAGGTGACAGCTGAGGAGACAGTGGCCCTGTGCTCAGGAACATACGGGACTTGTTCTTCTATGGAACAAGATAGGAATGGAACTCCTGCTGACATTGCAAAGCTGGGGCAAGTGGGAGTGGCCAGAATCCTTCCTCCCAGGTTTGCTGGGATCCACAAACCACCTAATCCCCTCCTCTACCCCATATGCCCTTCTTGAGAAGGAGGACAGATTACACAAAGGCTTGAGAGGGAACTTCATGTTACATAAAACGCTACGGCTGCCATTCACTGTCAGCCTTGTAGAGACGGGGTACCTACAGAGAGGGGGAGCCCCTCATTCCCCAGCTAGAGGCCCACCCCAGGCACAGATGTTCCCAGAAGAGTTTATCAGCATCCCAGGGTTGGGGTCGGGGGCCCCTCTGCAAGGCCAGGGACAGAGCCTGTCCTGCCTCAGAACTCGGGACAGGGCACTGGGTAGAGTGGGGCCAGGCGAGATGAGGACAGCTGTGGCAGGCCCAGACGACCTTGCTGGGCAGGGAGAATGAGCACAGCCTCTCCAGGGCCCAGAGGAGGCTGCAGAAGTGAGCAGCTCCAACTCTTCAATGGGCAGCCACCAGAGGCCAAGGGGAAAGCCAAGAGAACAGGTGCACCTCACAAACACCCATCACTGGGGCGCCTTCTCGACAGAACGTAAAAAGCCAAGGGAAAGCCAGGCCAGCACCGTCCATCCAGAACTACACGCCTGTTTTCCTCCATACCCCTTGCTCCTTACTCTGCCCGGACCCAGGAGAGCCAGACACAGGAAGGCAGAAGCTTTTATTGCCAGGGCTGCTGTGACAAAATCCCACATACTGGGGGCGTCAAACAGCACACATGTATTATCCTCCACTCTGTTGTGGAGGCTGGAAGTCCTGACACATGCCATTGGCACATTCCCGCCCGTGGCTCCAAGGAGAATCCTTGCCGGCCTCTTCCAGCTTCTGGTGGCAGCAGGCAATTCGGTGTCTTCTTCCCGTGCATCTTCAGGTCATCTTCCCTCTGTGCCTGTCTGTTCACATCTCCTCTTTTTATAGGGAAACTAGTCACAGTGCATTAGTTTCCACCCTAAGGGCCTCATTTTAACTTCATCCCCTCTGTAAAGTCTCTTTACAGATAAGGTCACTCGAAAATAATAGGGCACTTCAACACATCTTTGTGGGGAGGACATAATTCGATCCACAGCAGTAGACACAAAGGAAGAGAAAAGCAATGAGTGATACCCCAACCTCAGGCCACCGCAGGTGCCTGCATGTGGACATGCTCAGGCCTAGGCTGCTAGGAGGGAGAAACTTGGACCTGGACGTGGATGGAGCCCATCCATGGCTGGACGGGACCTTTTCATATCTGAGAGGAAAATTCTTTCTATTTCTAAAAATGCCTGAGAAGCTCCAGTAAGGGCCTACCATGCAGCCAAGGGGGTGGAGGAGGGGGAGACCCAGATGAGCATGTGCGAAAGCATCGAAGGGAGGGAAAAAAAAGCCATTTCCTGTTCGCACCCCATCGAGCTCAGCCCATTTGGTGTGTGGTTATATATACAAGAGGCAACTAGGGACCGCCGGAAGCAGCAAGATGTAACATCAAGTGAATTAAATCACCCGTGGGGAACGCACAGAGAAAGCCCTAAGAGCCTCAGAGGGACGGCCCTGCCTGGGCCCCTGCAGGAGACAGATCTGGGTGAGTGGATTCTGCCAAGTGGGCAGACAGCAACCAGAGGGCAGGGTCCACTTGCAGAGGTTTCAGAGCCTGACCCGGGGCCAACACTGGAGACAGCCTGGGCTCCATCTCAGGAAGGTCTGCGACCCTCTTAAAGAACTTTTATGTCCCCCATCCTGGGCAGCGGATGCAGATTTTATGTGTGTCTGCAGGAGGCTAAAAGTGTCTTCAAACACAGAATTACAACGATCAGATGCCTGTCTCAGGCTGGGAGCATTTCCTCAGCTGAAAGAACTCTGGCAGACAGCGCCGGAAGCGGAGTATAAATAACCCTCTACCATTTCGCTCCTTCCAATCGCCGAGGCTCCTGGCCTCAAGTCTTTCTCCTATTTGGCAAGATCCCAGGTAGGATTTAATTAGCAGTCTTGCTTTCTCAGATGCACACATCCAGGGTTTCCAGGGTCTCGAAAATACACTTCCTCCTCCTCTTGTCTCCTGGCTTTGGAGCAAAGTGGAAGCTTTTTGATCTTTGAGCATTACAGGGAGGAGACGGCGCCTCTCCTGTGTCACCAAGGTGAGTGTGGAGGGAAATTGTCCTCCACAAAGAGGAAGCCCAGCCTGATGCTTTGGAAAGATGTTCACCCTTTGCCAGACTCCATCTTTGTTTCAGGGCTCAATGGGACAGTCAATAGTGGGTGCCTGTAAATAAGGCGCTGTGCAGATAAGCTGCTTTCATCCAGTCAGAACCAACCCATAAGAACAGATCCAGCCTCCTTCTTTGACCCAATGCATCTATGCTCTCTCTTAGGTTTGCTAAACAGCCTGGGCCAAATTGGATGTATGCCCTTCACATCCCTCACTCTCCAATGTCCACTGTGCCAGTCAGCTTTCTGTGACTGTAACAAACACATGAAATAATCAACTTATAGAGAGAAAAGGTTTATTTGGACACAGAGTTTGGGAGTCTTCAGTCCATGAGTGATTGGCCTTACTGCTCTGAACCTGTGGTTCATGGTATCATGGCAGAAGCAAAGGATGGAGCAAAACTGCTCATATCCTATCTGGGAAGTGAAACAGAGGGAGACGAAGGGGCTAGGGTCTCACAATCTCTCTCAAGGGCACAGTCCCAAAAACTCGAAGACCTCCCACTAGGCCTAACCTAGCACCACAGGGTGGGAACCAAGCCTTGAACACATGGGCCTTTGAGGGTACACCGCAGATCCAAATGACAGCACCCGCCTTCCACCACCAGCTCCCACTTTGCTGTAAGACCTCCCACCCAGGGCTCCAACTCTGAAATCTAGCCCTCCACAGAGCCCAGAACACACACACTTGGTGAGAAGTTGCCCCTCTGAGCCCCAGGCCTGAGACTCCACCCCTTCCCTGAAAACACAGCATCCTTTTTCTGATCATCCCTCCCAGGGGTTCTTTTCCAACCAGGATCAAAAAGCTTTGTTTTCCAAAAGGGCACTGCTGACGACAAGAGACTCCTGCCGTACTACAGAGGGAAGGGGCTAAGACTAAATTAAGTTAGCGAGTCCTGGCTGCTACGGCCCCCGGGAGAGTAAGGAAACACAACAGCATATTTACAGCCCTGAAGATTCCTGCAATAATGAAGCATGCGCAACCTCATTTGACTCAGTATTTCCCAGGCTCTCTGACCACAGAACCTTTTGTTCCCATAACATCTAGTAAGGGCCCCAGGCATAGTGTGAGGTGCCTGGGGACCCGCTTTTGGAACAGCCCATGAGGGTCTAGCATGCAGCACATCCCACACCCCCAGCAGGCCCTTGGAGTGTGGCAGGGGTAGATGGGCTCTAGTCTAGCCGCATGCCCTGCATGTATGAAGCAATAACCAGGGTAATTCTTGCTCATCCATGCAGCAAACAGACTCGGGGAGTCTGAGATGGTGTGCTGAGGTCAAAGGAAGCCATGGCTTGCTCTCTGCATTTTAGGCTCACCCTCCACCACCTCCCTGACAAGCGTCTCTTCCCTTCTTTACAATGGGAAGGACACAGAGGTGGCAGGTTTTGATAGTGACATTCAACCCTCCAGACAATGCAGAATGGTGGAGAAACCATGGGCTTTGGGACCAGAGAGAGCACATCCTGATTTCTTATCAATGGGCAATATTGGCCAAATTGCTCCGCCCGTCTGCTCCTCAGTTTCCTCATCTGTAAAACAACCATGGTTGTAGCAGATCAGCATGGGGCCTGCCTACCATACAGGGGGAACAAGCCCTGAGTCTGGCGCAAGGAGAAACCAAAACGTGGTTCTAAAGCCTGTTGGTGGCATATCTCCTTTGGGTGACCCACAGGGTGTGCATTTGGGCCTCTGATAATTCTCTTCTGAGTTTAACGTAACAGATTTGGTAGCACAGAGCTGATTGGAGGGCTCTGATTGCTGATTGCAGGGTTCCTGGAGACTTGCCGGGGAGCTCTTTCTGTTGCTGGGCCTGCTGGAGTAGCCCAGATCTGAGCTGTAATGGGAGGGCTCTGGAGCCTCCTCCAAGAAGCTTGCTGAGGTGTGCTGCCGAGACGGGGCACAACCCTGCACAGCAATAGAGAGAACACCTGGGCTCTGCTTCCCAGCCTTGGTGGGCCCAGCTTCTGCCTCTATCTACATAGAGTTTCCTCCAGGTATATGGAGTGTCTGGGTTATTCTCTGCTTGGCCTTTACTGCTCAAGATCCTGGAGACCTAACTGCCTTTGGGAGAGGACAGAGCCATAAGAAGCAGAGAAACTGGTCTCTCTCTGGCTGTGGGATTCCTGAAAGCCATCCCTGCTGGGAAACAGAAAAGACTCATGGGCTCTGACAAAGACTGAGTGTCTCAGGTCCCATGCATGGGCTTCCCTGGGGACGAGGAGTGGGTTTAATGGAAGGAGGGCATGTAAGTGGAGTTGTCTTAGGTTTCAGAGAGGGAAGCCCAGAAAACCCTCCCCAGAAAGGCAGCAAAAACTCCTAAATAGTTTTGTGAGGCCCAAAATTGCAAAGTCTGTGCCCCCTGGCCCAGGAAGAGCTGGGAAGGAGGCCAGGTTCTGGAAAAGAAGCAACCTATTTCCAGGCAAAGGAAGCCTCAGTGTCTCGTGCCCCTTTGGGCAGCACGATTCTGTGGGTGCCCAGCACTGGTGTGGAAGGGTGGAGATTGCTGCCGAGTTGAAGGGAGGCTAGCATACAGTGTGAGCAACCTCCAACTCCACCTACCAGGGATCATACCTGAGCACTAAGTCTCTGAAAGACATTGAGGAAGCCGGGGGACCCTGAAGGACTGTTTTCCCACCCACCCCAACACCTGCATAAGCTGCCAGACTCTCACATCCTGAGAAAGGGTAGAGCCCTAAATGCACATGTTCATGAGGTCATCCTAATGGTAGAGTGGGGACCGGAAACAAAAATGGAATTGGGCTCTTGATTGTTATTCTCAGGCCCCAAATTGAGGGAAGTTTCAGGACCATCTCATTGCCCATTGAAAACACCCAAATCCAGAATGAGGCATGCCAGGGACCCCCTCCTGGGAATGTGAATGCCAGGGGGTCTTTTGCCTGGCCTTGCACAGGAACCTGACTCCACTCTCCCAGTCCCTGAGGTTTCGGGCCTCATTGCTGTTGAGCCACAGGTCCTTGATAGGAAGGATTCGGTGAGATGCTGCATAGTGTGAGCTCTCAGGACTGTGCTAGCACCCTTTCAACAAGCCCTTGACAAACAATGGCTGTCATCGTTCCCATCTGATCTCAGAAAACACACCTTTCTGCCTCTCCCTCTCCCTGTCATGCCCTAGCCCCCACCCTTCCCCCTGCCTCCCCAGGAGGACCTCTGCCAGTCAGTTCAATGTCTGCTTGTCAGGCGGTCACTCACACATCACGTTTCTCCTGGCATTGTTTTCCATGGAGGACAGGCACAATGATCACCCCCACCCCATCCATAGCACTGGCAGCAGGAAAGAAGGAGCGACACTGACTGGGAGGGGACCATCCCAGTGGGCCACTCAAGGGCAGGGCTGGGTTCACCTCCGGTCACACCACTGGAGGATGCCAGACCCAGAAGGACCCTCAGACAAAGGGCAGTTGCATTTGTTTTCAAATGGCCATACTCGGAGTCAGAGCAGAGCCCAGACTGGAAGTCAGGCCTGGAGCTCCCGCCCATGCTTTCCATGAGGCTGGACTTGGTGCATAGGAGGCCCGAGGAGGAGGAGGATGGGGATTACTGGCTCCTTGTGCCTAATGATGGTATCACTCACTTCCTTGGATCAAGTCCCAAAGGGGTGGTCCCAGGACGTCAGGAGGCGGCAAAGCAGCCAGATAATCCCCCTGCATGCCCTCCAGAGAACAGCACTGAGCTAATGGACTCCATCCCGCCTCCCGGGGCCCTGGAGAGCAGCAGCCAGATCCCTGCTGCTTCCTGACAACCCACAGGACTCTGGGGGTTGACAAGGCATCAGGTAGGCACACAGGAGGGTACCGTCATTATCTCATCTGCAGGTTCTGTCATGGGAAATTCCAAGTAAAAGCTACCGCGTACTTTCCTGAACATCTCCTGGTGGGCCTTCCCTGGGCCAGGTATGGGGGCTACAAAAAAGAAGGAAGAGGGCCCTGCCCCTAGGAGCCACCGCCTGCCTAAACACCCATGCAGGAGCCCCGGGGCCTGTGAGTGGCTGCACTCAGTCATGTCCCTTCTTGCTCCTTCTCTCTGCCTGTGCAGGCACAAGTCCTAGCCATCTGTCTGCCTTGGTGTTCCTGCAGCCATCTGCAGGCTCAGGGCCAGCTATCTATTGCTGGCAGGCGAGAGACCTCCCTGATCCTCCTCTTTATTCATTATCTCCTGCACACACCTGCGTTGGTCAAGTGGCCAGAGGCCTGACATCTAGGTGATGTCTCCTCTGCACCCTCACAGTTACTCAACAGCCCCTTTGTGGTGGCATTAGACTCCAGATGGGTTGGTGCCAGGCTGAAGGGGGACATATTCTTCCCCTGACCTTCACTCCTATTTCCAGTGGGTGATGTTAGCAAGTCAAGGTCAGGGCTCCAGACTCTGCCTCTTCCCCCATGCTCCCTGTGATAGATCATGCTTAGCCCTACTCTGAGCTTAATGATGCAGGAGGAAGTGGGAGGCAGAAGCAGGGAACAGCCTTGCAGGGGATCAGCTGATGCCAGCCTAAGGTCTAAAACGCAAGGAGGTACACCCACAGGAATATTGTGCAACAATGAGAAGGGCAAAGTACAGACGGTCCCCAACAAAAGATAGTTCAACTTAGAATTTTCAACTTCACTATGGCTCACGAGTGATATACATTCAATAGAAGCTATACTTAAATTTTGAATTTTCATCTTTTTCCAGACTAGTGGATTATGGTATGATACTCTCTTTACGCACTGGGTAGCAGCATCTAGCTGTGGCCAACAGTCATGTGAGCATAAGCTATAGCGGTTATGTTGCAAAGCCAGGATGTTCTGTGGGTTTGGTACATTTGGTTCATTTACAACTTATTTTCCATTTACAATGGGTTTACCAGGATGCAACCATATTATGAGCATTTGTACACATAAGCTCCACAACAAAGTGCATCTCACAACTTCATATTGAGAGGAGGAAGCCCAAATGCAAAGGAGTCACAGGACCTTGGGAGGCTGGGAGTGTCCTGGTTCTCCATCCCAGGGCTGGATTTACTTTCTGAAATTCCATCAGATCAGACACTTACTGCTCATGGCCTGTTCTGCAGGAGGACAGTGGAGTTGACACACATCTCTTCTGGACTTGGGACCGTAATTGCCAGAGCAGGGCACTCTAGGGAATCCCTTTCCCTCTGTCACAGGGACCAACAGCATTTCAGACAGTGGGTCCTCCGAAAAGCCCAGATGCCACTGTGTTGAGTTCAAGGAGTGAGTTCCAGCCAACCACAGCAGCCCAGGAGGAGCCCCACTCTGATGTCCCCTCCAGAGAACCTGCGTGGGAGCATGGTTGATTGGCAGCCACCAGCTGTGCCCTCTGGATCTCCTGCTGGGCTCATGTCAAGGCACACTGGCTTGCCTCAACTGCTCCCTGCAAATGTCTAGTTTCCACTCAGTTCTAGAAGAGGTGGGATTCTGCTCACAAGTAACGTTGGCATAGGGACTCCCCAGCAGCCTGGTCCAGGCTTTCTCAGGACCACGCCACAGCCTCAGACTCTTCCTTCCCCATCATGCCTTCCCCTCTCCTCTTGCAGGTTCAGACCCTTTATCCTTCACATCCCTCCTATTAAAGCCACAGCTAATCCCATCCTGGAGCCTATCTTAAACTGCTACCCCAACTCACAAAGGACATGTGTCGAGAGGCATCCATGGGCTATGTGTGGACTACACCTGCATTGTAGCCTCTGAACAGGAAAATCTGGTATTTGGGAACTTCCCATGGCAACCCCACAGGGTAAGATTGCCCAAATATATGTGAATATATTCACCAGAGACGAGGTGACCCGCTATAGCCATACAACCTCTCAGAGATGGATGTAACCTGCCAAGATGTCAATCAACTTGTTGACTGTAAGGCATCACAAAGCAAGACTTCACCCCTGAAACCTTATCCCTGCCTTTGATGTACCCCTTAAATAAACCATGGGAGCCATTTTCTAATTATTCAGCTCCAGGTCCTGTGTGGGCTGGACCTATCAGGTGGTCCAAGCTCCTTTTAAACTATAATTCTGACTTCATCTTATTTCTTCACTAATTATTTCTGATTTATCTTCTCCAAAGGCTTATATCCTCCTGGGCAGGAGAAAGGACCCCCAGCAAGGTGCTGGCCACCTCAAGATGGACATGAAGCATGTCCATGGACATGGCCATTTTTGCTGAGGTACAATCTAGCCTCCTTTGCTCATTCCTTCCCTCCTGTATCCACTTTTCCCCACTTACCTGCCATAAGCTCTGAACCTTGGTACAAAGACTTCAGTCGCCCAGGCTCCTGACAGATGTAAGTCTCCCCATCCAATGTCTTCCCACTGTCTAGAGTATGATCTAGAAAATCCGGCAGGTGCCATACTCAGTTGATGGAGGCACAGGACATCAGTCCCTTAGACAGAAAACACCTCCTGAAAATGTAAGAAAGCCAACCCAGTCCCAGGCAGCCAAGGGGCACTGCCTCATGTTGGAAATGGAGCAAATCAATGAGGCCCAGACAGCTGAGCAAGTTTCAGAGCCGAGACACTGTTGCTAGTACATCAGCCCGTTCCTCATCACCTGCTCTAGGGTATGGGCTTGTCCCCATGCCACCCCACATACACATATCTGGCTTCAGTTCCCTCCTGACTGACCCCTGAGGTAAAATTTTGATTTGATGAGCATTTGGGAATTCAATCACCTTTCTTAGCTCATGGGACCTGGATTCCCTGTCTTTCTGCCACCCTTTCCCAGGGGCCACTCACTGGAGTCAGAGAGAGGATCAAAGAGTCAGATGGACTCCCTCACTCCTCTTGCCCCACTCCTTTCTCATACCACCTCCAGAATGTTTCCCTAAAAGACCCATTTATATGTCATCAAGAACCCTCAATAAGCTGGGCACAGTGGTGCACACCTGTAATCCCAGTACTTTGGGAGGCTGAGACAGGAGAATCGTGAGTTCAAAGCCAGCCTCAGCAATAGTGAGGTGAAGTGCTAAGCAACTCAGTGAGACCCTGTCTCTAAATAAAACACAAAAAATAGGTCTAGGAATGTGTCTCAGTGGTTGAGAACCCCTGAGTTCAATCCCCAGTGCCAAAAAAATAAAATAAAAAATAAAAAGGAACCCTCAATAGCTCACACGGGCTGAAGGAGGAAGCTTGAAGGGCTCAGCCTGGTGTCTGCGGCCCTCCTCCGCCTAACACCTGACAGCTCGCCTTTGGTCACTCCTCCACTATCTCTCCCATGCACAAGGGTGCGCCCCCCACCCCCCACACACACACTGTGTGCATCCAGTTGCTCTGGCCACTTCCTTTCTTTCCTTTGCTCAGGGAACCATGGTCTCAGGCCTTCACTTTGCTCTCTTCCATCTACTAGAAGCACCTTCCCCGCTTTCTCACTCCCTGACAAAGCCAGCCTTGTTCCTAAGGAACATTCAAGGGTGGCCTTTCTTGTGGCTCCTTTCTCTGCTATTCTGCAGGGAGCTCGTGGCTCTCTTGGGATATGGCTAGTGCTGGAACAATTCTTTGCTTACCTACCTGGCTCCCTTGTAGATATGGTGTTTAGAAAAAGCTCTGGACTCAGAACTTGGCCTTGACTCCCAGCCCCGCCACCTTGAGGAAGTCACTTAATCTCTTTGAGTCTCCATGTCAGCATCTATCAAGTAAAAATGACACCACTAGCCACCTCCAAGAGAAGCTGGGTTGCAAAGGCTGAAAAAAAGAAAAGAAAAGTGCATGATGCTGCTCTGCTCCTAGATTTAATATGCACATCCATAGTCTCAGGAACCCATCTGGAGGACACCGATCCTGGTGCTTGCTGGCAGTGGTATGTCTGGGTGGGTGAGATTTATAGGAATCATTTCTGCCTTTGTTTTCCTGGGCTGCTTTCTGTGTGTATATTTTAAATAATTAGCCTGAACTGCTTTCATCATGAGACAAAATAAAAGAAACATATTTCAGGAGGGAAACAAGTACATGAATGAGCCTGGCCCACAGTAGGTATCTGCCTCCGGGAGCTGGGGCCCCGTCTCCTTGTCTGTGCAGGTCAGCACCTGAGGCTGCCAGGTAGTGGCTGGTGCTCAGTAGCACTGATGGACACATCTGATCCAACCCCCTCATTGAAGAGATGAGAGCCTGAAGACCAGGGAGGGATTGCCATACATGAAATGAGCCTCTGAGGAAGGCCAAGACCAAGGCTTCCCATCTCACAGCTACGGTCTTCTATCGGGGTTCCCCCAGCCAGGTAGCAATCTCCCCCTCGACCAGCAGGTAGGAGGAGCTTCCCAGGAGCCCTTGATGAGGTCGGACTAAGAAAGGCAAAGCCGCCTGGCACGAAACCACCATGCACGGGGGTGGGGGGGGTCTCGTCTATGCAAGTACCGATTTATTGAGGGGGTTTACAGGTTTATATAGGGAAGAGGGTCCAGTGGTGTCCAGTTTCTAAGCTAAGAATGCGGAAGGGGGCTGTCCACCTGAAACAGTATAGGGTCACTCGGCACGGGAGTCGAGGTCAGCCAATAAGAGTGAAGAGAGGTGGCTTTCTCAGGGCAGCAGGGTCAGCACTGAGCTGACTGCTGGTTGCCATCTTGTGGCACGCCCCCACAGTCTTCTCCCACTGATGAGAAACCAAGTGGAAAGATGAAATCATCTGCCCCTTTCCTCCCATACCACCTGCCCCCATGGTGGGGTCATCAGGCTCCAGCCCCTTTCCCTGGCTCTGCCCATCCCTCCCCAGGTTGGACTGGTTCCAACCCTGAAATGATCATGGCCATGGGCCCCAGAATCTGATGACAAAGATTGTTAAGACCCATTAAGGTGTTGGACCATATCCACCAGGCAAGATCACTGAGATGTCCCGAGGCTTGTGCCTTGGCATTGGAGACTCCAGAGAAAGTAAGGCCACTATGGGGCTGAAGAGAAGATAGTCCAGCTCACAGACCCAGCCCTCATGTCCCTAGCACACCTCCTCCCGCTCCTCATCCTCTCCCTTCCTCTTCTCTCCTCCTCTCTCTCTTGCCCTTTCTCCTTCTCTTTCCTTCCTTTTCCTCCTCTTTCCCTCCTTCCTCTTCCTTCTCTTGCTTATTTTTAGATGACCCTCAAGAACTCCTATGTTTTAAAACAGCCAAATGTACAAGAGTTACTGTACTAGCCACACTTGAAAGTAACATTGAACTTTCAAGGGCAGCAGATGGGGTCTCCAGCTTGTGGCTGGAGGCTGTCACCTTGAGTCTCTAATCCCCCTTTCCTGACAAAATGCTAATAAAACATCAAGAATTCATGGCATTCAGGAGACCAGGACTTACTTGAATCCTCGACTTCAACCCTAAGGAAATGGAGCCCTTTTAACATCAAGGAACCCCACTGTGGACCCCATATAATTGCAGATGACTGAGATGGAGCGGAGGCTGAAGAGGGTAGAGAAGGATATTTTATACATACACACCTGGGGCTGGGTACTACATACACATGACCATCACCCAATGAGCCCCTGGATTATAACACTGCACATATCCATTTCAACCAAGCTTCAGTATCCAAAGGGAGGGGGATTGCAGAGTCCACCCACAGCACAAGCAGCCCTTTATGTCCCTCCTGGCAGCCTGAACTTACCCAGAGTCAGTGCTGAGACCATCTGACTTGAGGCCTTGCAGAAAGAACTGGGAGGACTGGGGAGAAGTCCCATCTGATAGCAGGAGTCTCACAGGCAGAGAGCATTCTAGGTAAGACCTTCTCTTTTTTCAAAAAAAAAAAAAGAAAGAAAAGCAAAGGAAATAAAAAGGTGATTTCAAAGGAAGAACATGAACCTGAATGAGAAGATCCATGATTTGTTAAAGGCTGAGCTGTGTCACCCCAAATTCATTTGCTGAAGTTCTAATTCCCGGGACCTCAGAAGAGGACTGTATTTGGAGTCAGATCCTTAAAGAGGTAATTAAATTAAAATGAGGCTGTTTGAGTGGGCCATAATCCAACAGGACTGATGTCCTCATAAGTAGAAGAGATTAGAACATACACACACAGAGGGAGGGCATGTGAAGGCAGGCAGAAGACAGCCACTTGAAAGTCCAGGAGAGAAGCCTTAGAAGAAAGCAGCTCTGCCAACATTTTGATCTTGGACTTCTAGCCTCCAGAAGTATGAAATAATACATTACTGTTATGTAAACCCCAGTTGGTGCTGCTTGTTACAGCAGCCTGAGCTAACACAAAGCCTGACATTCACTGTCATTTACCCAGGGATGCATCATGACTTCTTCATAACTTTGGAGGGCACTTTTCCAAAATGAAACCCTTCCCATAAATATATAATAATCATAACTTATTAATATTATTTTACTACTGCATTGGTACAAACTGAATATATTAAAACTAACAGATTTTCAAACCAAAAGTTTATTTTCTTCCGATTTTAAAATAATTGAAAATATTTTTGTGGGTGCCCAAGTGCATCAAGGCATAGGCACATGTCCGCTGTGCCTGACAAAGTGGTTGGCCCTGAAACTATCTCCAGAAGCACCCATTGCTGAGTCCATGTCCCCAGGCTTGAGAAGACCCAGTGCAGAATCACAAGTGGAGAGCCCAGCTCTTGTGGTCCCTAGCCTGGCATGGGTGGTTGGCACTGGCCTCAGAGCCACAGATGAACTAATAAAATGTATACCACCTCCAAGGTCACCTTCACTCCCAGCCTATCTCCTGCATCCTGGTCAGGACCAAGAGTTTAAGAAGCATGTTCTGTGCAGCTAACTGACTACTTCTCAGCAGCTTCAAGGAGTTCTTTTTGGGTCAAAGCAGGCAAAGCCAACAGGGAGAATAAACAGACTGTCTCCTCCACTCCCCTGCCCTGAACCCAGCCAATTCTCCCACAACCCTCCAGGGATTCCAGAGCACCAGGAGAGAGCAGGTCCCAGCCTTCTCAGCAAAATGCAGGACTGGGTTGTGGTTTAGGCCTCCTTTTTGTCTACTACAAAGCCTTTCATTTCAATAGAATCCCATGCTGGAACCCAGTGGATGAAAGGGGAGAATAGAGAGCTGTCCTGATTGAATCAGGGGCAAGAGCCTGAAGCCCTGTCCAGAAAACCAAGGATCCTAGAAGATGTTTTTAGAAAATCACGTGCTAAATACTTTCTGGGTCTTAGGCTGGGGAGGAATGGCCTAAGCAAATGCAGTAAGTGGTCTGCAGAGTTCTGTAGTCGAGGCTGGGGATGTGGAGGGGTGAGATCAGAAAAAAGGGCAAGACAAGTGTGCAACAGCCCCAGAGGGATCCTCAGAGGAGAACTTTAGTGAAAGTAGGGTCCTATCCCAGGAGCTCCAGGAACTTTGCCAACAAGTCAAGTCATGGGCACAGCGGTCCTGGGAACAACATGGGAACACAGTGGTCCCGGGCACAGCCATCTTGGACACAGTGGTCATGCGCACACGGTGGTCATGCACGCCACGGGCATGCCTACTGTCATGCAAAGCCTACAGCAGCATTTCTGCTGAATCCATTAGCAGACTGGCAGGCAAGTCCCCACCCCTCCATGGGAGCTTTCTGGCAAGCTAATCCCTGCATAGCTGGGACATTAAATCATTGCTTCTTCTGCCTGTGGGCTGCCCAGGTACATCTGGCTTCATTTAGTCTCCCCCACTGAACAGAAACACATGTGGGCTCTGCACTCTGCTGAGGTGAGCCTGGGTGTACAGGCTTCTGGGGGTGGGGGTGGGGGGCTGAGGGGCCATGAGGAAGGATCTAAGGCTTCTTTTCATGAGTGTGTTTTTTGGCACACAAGTGTTCTGTGGGATGTAATTAGGTTCTATGGAAAAAAAGTTCCCTCAGTCAAGTAAATTTGGCAAACTATGTGAACCAAAGCAAGTAGAGAATTGAGGTTTTCTCAGAGACTTTGATAGGAGACCCTAAATGGAGAAAATAAAAAATACAGTGTTTCCTAAACATGCCTTTCTGGATTACCAGGAAGGACACTCTCAGCTGTAGGTCAATGGAAAATCCAACTCTCCACAGGTTAAATTCTCCAGAAGGTATTAATCCCATAATGGCAAGTCCAGGAACGGGTGCTTCCAGGATTTGGCAGCCAATGTTATCAAAGCCAGATGCTCTGCATCTTGCCCTCCACCATCCTCAGTCCATTGTCCTGGGGGTCCTTTCTCTCACTGGACCAAGGTGGTGGCTACAGTTCCAGGCTCCTTTGCAGACCCTACCACAGCCAGCAACACAAAGTGAATGGCTTCTTCCCAAACATCCTCTATAGAGCAAGGTAAGCCTTGTCCAGGAATCTCCCTAAAGATTTCCACATTTCACTGGCCAGGATTGTGTCACATGCTCCAGCCTAAACCAATGATTGATGGGCCCAGACTTCCCAAACTGAGGCCTGAGGCATCCCAGATTGCCAAAACAAATTTAGAGGTATTTTCAAATTCCTAGGGAACCCCAGAAATACTGGACGTCTGTTGGACACATGAACTGCTAGCTCAAGGTACTTATACTGTCAATGTTAGACCCCACCACATTCCATCAGTGGTGCTATAACTTTGAGAAGTTTTCAGTGGTTGCTGCAATTTAAAAAAAAAAAGTGTTGAATGAAAATATGTGTGGAATGGGAAATAAAGGTGATGGTGTCCAATCCACATCATGGTTTGAGAAGTTGTACAGTATTCAATAGGTAATGTAAGTTATTTTATTTATTTAACAATAAGTTAGGTCTATTGTACAACATTATAGTTAGAGTTAATAATAATGTTCATGACTTGAAAATTCCTAAGTATATTTTAAGTCTTTTCTCCATAAAGAAATAATAAGTTATGTGCGGTAATGGAGATGTTAATTAACTTGATTCAGCCATTCTACAAACTACACATATATCAAAACACTAAAACAGATAGAATTTAGTCAATTTAAAAACAAATAAATAAAAGTTCTACTTGCTTGCCAAAAAATAAAAAATGAGTTTCAAAAATTTAAAATTAGAATAAATTAAATTATTTCTTTTAGTTCATGTATATTGGTTTTGCATTTGGCCAACAGTTGCTAGGATATAAATATTAAGTTGTTTGGGCCTAACCCTGGGAAGTGTTAGGGACACCATGAAAGAAAAAAAAAACTAAAAATTTTGAAACAGAGAAGGCAGGGCAACTTCCAGCTTAGACCGACCAGGTTTACAAGGGCTTGGGCTGATCAACAGCAGGAGCTGGCTCTGGGGGCTGCCTTACCTGAAGCCCATGAAAGTTGCACATGCAAATAAACTCTTAAAGGAGGGGAATGCATTAGGAAGATGACCAAGAACCATGGCTGCCAAACCAGGGAAGTGGTGTTTAGCAGCACATTCATAACAGCAGATCCAGGCAAGCAATTCTGTTCTGGAGGTTTCTGTCTTCCTGCTTTTGCATCAGCATTTTCTGGGTCTTGGTAATTTTTGACTCCACCCACCTGCACACGCGCATGCGCATGCGCACACACATCCTAATCGCTTGTGTTGCGTGGGAAGGCGTCAGCGGCAATGCACTTGCCCTGTTCTTTGGCTTCACTGTCTCTGCTCTACTCCGCTCGCTTCTCTCCACTCACCAGAGGAAGCTTCATGCAGACGGAGCCCATCTAGATCCCAGATGTCTTCCAGCTCCAACAGTAGTGCCTGGGACTTAGATGACCGCCAATATTTCTTCAGTTGCGGACCAAGGCTCACAAGGACCCTAGGAGGTAGGAGTCATTACCCCAGTTCACAGGTATGCAAGTCAAGCCCAGATAGTACAGCCCCTGCACCATGTCGCACCCTGGACCAGGGCAGATCTGTATCTCTTCCCCTCTCCAGCTGTCCAGCTGACCTCAGTACCACTGATCACTTTTATAGGGAACAACAGAAGAAACGCCAGTGTGAAAAACGCTCTGGATTCCTGCATCCATGCCCAGGCTGTGCACCCTCAGAGGTGCATAGTTCCCTGAGAGTCCCCAGGGTAGGCAGAGTCCAGAGTGGCTGGCAGGAGACCCATAGGCCAAGCTGACCAGGCCAGTTTCCTTCTTGCAGCCTGAGCCAGACACCTGCCCTGTGTGGGCCTCTTTGCCCATCTTTGCAATAAGGGAGCTGGTTCCTCAACACTTCCTGGTCTTCCTCTCTTAATACCAGGACGCAACGGTGCCAACCCCATGAACCTGTAGAAGAAAATGAGGACCTGCCCCAGTGCGTTGATAGTCCCTTCTCACTGGGACGCTTTCCCTTTTCTGTCTGGATCCAAGGACCAGCTGTGCTGTGTTCCAACTGACCACACCATAACCACTCTCCAGGTCGAAGTTTTACATGGCCAGCCCCATTTACAGATGAGGATCCCAAAACCCAAAGGGGACCTCCTCTCCTGAGGTCACACTGCCAGCAAGTGACAGATGTGGGGACAACTAGCTGCAACTCCCACAGCCACCCCTGTGAGTTCTACAGCCCTCAGGTTAACCCTGCCACACATGCAGCCTTGCTGTGGCATTCAGGCGGCCCTCTCTGAGCCTCCCCGCCTGCTAAACTTCCTGGTGCATTGGACTGCTTTTCTCTGTAGGTGGTAAGTATCAGACGGAGATGTTTCCCAGTGAGTTATTTCTAGCGGTTCTGGCAAAGGCAGAGAGCTCTATGAAGAGTTCTCTTTCTTAAAAATGAATTTCCACAGGGTAAGGGCTACAAATGAAAGAGGATGTGGGGTTCCCTTGGGAATAGCTCCTTGTCTGACCACAGAGGGGGTCAACCCAGCCGCAGGTGTCTCTGCCCCTCCCCGGGCCCCACTTTTCCTGGCCAGGAAAGGATTTGCCAGGTGATGTTAATGGAATTTTGGAAACACTGTTGGCAATTCAGATTGTTTCCTGCATCTGCTTTTCTAAATGATTTGACTTCCCCTTGGGGTAGGGAGGAGGGTTGTAACTGTTTTTCCTCTCATCTCAGACATGCAGGACCACAGGGCTGGGGTAAGTAGATTTCCACATTCATTGTAGACTCTGCTCAGGTGGACAAAGGCCCAATATCATACAGTTTCTGTGCTCTAAACAAGAAGATCCCACACTAACCACAGCACTGAGTCTTCATCTCTTGCTGTCAGTCACAGGTGCCCCCTGGTCGGAAGAGCCAGACTGCTCACTATGGAGATTCTCAGGAATCCAAGTCAAGAGGACAGTCTCGTTTTCCAAATCAGCCTGACTACCAAGTTGCTGTGTGACCTTATGCAAGTTACTTGATCTCTCTGAGAATTCCTTGGATCCAATGAAGAGGAAATGAATGTGTTTTCCTCCTTAAAAATAAAATAACTCCACAATAGTCTGGGAATCAGGAAGCTGAGATCATAGAAATGAAATTGATTGTGATTTTTTTCCCCCTTGGCTTTGACAACCCCCAAACGTGGCCAAATATTAGCACAAGTTTCCCGCCAAGGAATTTTTGAGGGTGCTGAGTCCCAGAGGGGAAGCCAGCCAGGCAGCGTGCTATAGGAGAGTGCAGAGACCCCCTAGTTCCAAGGAGGGAGCATAGCTGCTAACTGGGGGCAAGAAGGACCCAAGGATCCAAGACCTGTCTCAAGTCAGGGGGAAGATTGGCTGGGAGTCCCCATGAGGCAAAAATCAAGAGAAATGTGCGGATATTGAAAAGGACACAGATGATCTGGTTCATGGCAGAAAGATTTCCAGCATGTGAGCAGCAGAGAGTGGGGGGAAGTGCACTCACGGTGTGACCCCCTCACATGAGTGGGGGGCCGCGGAGCTGCACTGATTTACATGAGTCGTTAGCAAAGTGGTCTCCATGTGCAAGGCCACATGGCTGAGGTCCCTGGCATGGACACCAGCCCTGTCCAGGATCCTGCAGCATTGAGACAATGCACAGGTGTGTTTCTCCCCAAGGCCTAGGGGTCCCCTGTGCCTGGCCCCTGACAGTGTGAAGCCTCCTGGGCAGCATTCTGGGTTGGTTAGGAGCAAATGAGCCCTGATACATCCCCTCGGCCATTGTGAACCTTCCCCAGGCCCTGGGAAGACCCTCAGCAAGAACACCTCATGCCCCCACTTGGGATCCAGATGCTGGACTCTGTCTGGAGTGAGCCAGACACTGTCCCTGCCTTCAGGAGCTTCCCTGGGGCAGTGACTCTCTAGGTAGAGTCACTGCAGGGTGAGGACTGGCGTCTTCATCACATGGGAGAGTGATGTGAAAGACAGAGCTGCTAGCCGGGCGTGGTGGCACAAGCCTGTAATCCCAGCACTTAGGGAGGCTGAGACAGGAGAATCCCCAGTTCAAAGCCAGCCTCAGCAATGGCGAGGCGCTAAGCAACTCAGTGAGACCCTGTCTCTATATAAAACACAAAATAGGGCTGGGGATGTGGCTCAGTGGTCGAGTACCCCTGAGTTCAATCTCCAGTACCAAAAAAAAAAAAAAAAAAAAAGACAGAGCTGCTGGCCCCAGTGCCATGGAGGAAGGACTCACTCCCCGTTCCAGGGCGGTGCCTCACTTCAGGTCTCCCAGCTCATCAGAGTGAAGCTATCACATGAGCCCTGATCTGTAGACTCCAAAGCCTATGGCTTTCCAGGGGCTGTGCTGCCCCCTGCCAGCGGCTAAGACCCACCCATCAGCTGAGGGCTGGAGGGTGAGGAAGGAAGGGGCAGGTAGACACAAGCCTTGCTTGTCTGCTGGGGACAGGTAACGCCCAGTCTTCCTCTGCAGGGGTCACCCTACCTGCTGAGGCTGCTGGGAGGACTTGCAGCCAAGACACCTCTCAGGCTGAGCAAGGCACTCTCACCCCACCCTCTGCCATGCTCCCAAACCCCTCCACATCACTAGCCAAATAGGATTGTCAGTGCAGCGATGTGTCCCAAAAGGAGTCAGGATTCTCATTCCACTCTGCCATTCATCCAGGGTCCATTCATCCTCACTTCTGCCTCAGGGTCCCCTCTGTGGGATGAGTCTCCCAACACCTGTGAGCAGGAGCTGCAGAAAGGCTTGGGTGAGGTCCCAGGCATACTAGGGACTGGCTGGGACCCTAGCACACATTCAGTAGGCACACAGTAAGTGCCACCCACCGACCCCCCCACACACACACACACTGCTACTGTCAGTGACAGAGAACTTGCTGCATTTACAGGACCACTGTTGCAACGTTTTTCTCCAGTTCCGATGGTAGTGACATCGCAGTGTATAAGAAGCCCTAGTTCTGCATCTTTCTGCAGGGTTCTTTCCTTGGAGGCACAATTTTGCCCCGCCCAACCCATGGCAACTTCAAAGGTGCAAGACAGGACAGAGCCAGGATGCCCCTCTGCATCAGCACCCCCTGGTGATTCTCCTTCAAGGAAGGTGTTTTCTAGAACCTGCACCATCATTTGGACTGGCCTCTGCAAGCCCCTCTGCTGCCTCCACCAGCGGCCGCATTGTGAGTGGGGCAGCCCTGACACCCAGCTCCACGCACAGCCCCGTCCAGGGCACAGAAGGGAGCAGGGGTGCCTGAGCAGGGGAAGCTGGGAGCTGCCAGGGAAAGCAGGGTGGTGTGTTTCTCTGAGTTCCCTGCACACGCCCTGCATCTCAAGCCAGCACCCCCAATTCTCCACATGACCATTTTTCCAAGAAGCCAGATGCCGTGCTGCCTGCCCGTCTGTGCTTCATCAGAATTCAGCAAAAGGGACATAAATAAATAAACTCTGCCGAGCTCTTCCCTTCTAACAATGGCCAACATGCAGACGCTTACAGAGGCGACATTTTTCCAGAGGAACAATAGGTGAGAAGCATCCAGACTGCCGAAGAATTTTTTTTTGTCAGATATTATTATTAGTTGCCTTTAAAAAACAAAACAAAACAAAACCAAAGTCAGCAGGGATCTCATTGAGAATTCTGTCAGGCCCAGGAGGTTTCCTGCATTACAACTTTTGTTTATTTGTTTGTTTTTGTCAATATTTTAGTGTCTGAAATTTGTAACACAAACGCTTGCGGCTAGAAAAATTCCCCCATCGGAGGACAGTGTTTGAAAATACCATCTTTTTAATTTCTTTCAGCTGGGCCTCTATCACGGGATCTTCAGTTAATATGGATTCCTTCTTGGTGATGGGTCCTCTCTCCATCTCTGTGTGGCTAATCGGCCTGTCGGACATATGGAGTTGTTGATGTTCGCAGTGGTTAGCAGGGTCCCAGGCCAGCTTGGCTTCAGAGAAACGTGCTGCTCACCCTCTAGACAAAGGCCTCCCATACTCCATTAGGCCTTATTGGGCAGAAACCTTCACCTCCTCCGCTCAAGGCACACTGTACAGAGCCAGGAGGGTATGCGCCCAAAGAGTGCAGAGCAGATTCAGGTGCAGGAGGGCAGCTTCTGGCTCCCCCACTGGGTGCTGTGTGGCCTTAGCCATCCTCTTACCCTGGGTGGCCTCCTTCCACAGAGGTCAAAGGCTGGAGGAGATGAAAAGCAAAAGAATTGAAAAGGCTCGGAAAGAGGAACCTGGGAACCCAGCCCCTTCCCTCTGCTGACCTTTGTACAATGATGGCCATCAGTTCCCTCAGGCTGAACTGGTCCACCACTGTGAGGAGAAACTGGGGGTTCCATGAGATCAGACCCGACCATCGGCCACCCAGCTCCTCTCCACAGACTCTGGAGGTAGCTGGTCTGCTCATCAGGTGGCACTGGGCTGGGGCTTTGTGTGAAACAGGAAGACTTTGCCCCCAGGGAGGTGGCAGGGCCCTGACCCTCACTGGCCCCCACTATCATTGTACAAATGAGGCAGGGAAGCCGGGAGAGGATCTGCCAGCCCCCTTGTCCAGGGCATAAGATCACCAGGTAGCACATAGTGTGCCGAGTGAAGCTTTAATTTCAGATAAAGAATTAATAATCATTAATAATTTAGAATTTCTCTAATATTGTAATGGAGCATACTTCTAAAGAGTTTTCATTTTGTATCTGAAATTAGAATTCAATAGGATATTCTGATTTGGTTCTTGTTTCTGTTTTTTCCTGAATCAGGCATAGAGAGGTAGGCCCCCAGAAGTGGGGCTAAAGCCCAATCCCAGCCCTACATCTCACCTTTTCCCCAGCTCCTCTCATCTTGCTCTTTTCTTACGTCTTTTGTCCCAAAAACTATAGGGGAAGGGTCACTAGAGCATGCTTGGGGGAAATCGCCCTCATCCTCCCCAACTTTTAAATTGGAGTAAGAATTAAGTACCAACCAGGGCAGTGGCTCTTCATTTATCTTGGCACCCCTGCCAGGGCCTAAAGTAAGTTCTGGCATGTTATAAGCGTCAAAAGTTTTATGGAATGGCTAGGGGAGGGAGGGACTGAGCCACAGTCCTCCGCCTGGGAGTGGACAGTGTGCAGTGCATGCAATGTTCTCACTAGGAGTGGCACTGGGACTCCGCATTCCTGCGACTGGCCCTGCCTCAGGCCTCAGGCTGGAACTGCACGCACATGGGTTCTCTTCATATAGAATATCTGATCAAGGGTAGGATGGAGAGCCCCGCCACTGGCCAGCTCTGTGCCTTGTGCCTTCCCATGTCCCACTCCCCAACGCCTCTCTGACCTGGCTGTCCCTCCTTTGCAGAGTCCACTGAGCCACTGAAGCAGAAGGGAGCAGTCTGTGAGGGAGCACTGGACCACAGCTAAAGTGGCAGCCAGATGGCCATCTGCACACTTTGGCCTCCCCAGGCCTGCGAGGGAAGGAAGTGTGAAGCCAATGCCAGACGAGAGTGGGGACCCAGCCAAGTGCCTCTGTGTCGACTCCACCAACACATGCCACCCCCGCACCCAGCAGATGTGCCAGCGTGTGTGCATACACACATGTGTGCATTTCCCTGTGATCGCTTTACTGGCCCTGGCCCACCCAAGATCACAGAATTCCTGGCGATGCTCAGAGGATTTGCCAAAACACCTCTGGAGCCCCAGGCATGGCTCACTGCACCGCCGACCATTAGGTATTGGAGAATCAGCCCGATGATAGGGCAGTGTCAGGGGAAAGGCCAGAACTCAGCAGTGGAAGGTCTTCTTCCTTCTGGAATCACTGAGCTCCCCAGAGCAGACAACATCTCCTTCCTATTTCAGGCTCCAGTTGCAGAAGTTCTAAAATAAGAGCCCTGACCCATGTCCTGCCCACCTCATGGAGGTGGTAAGGATTAAATATATACAGACGTAAGGTGCTTCCACTTGCAAATTTTCAACTTTGCAATGGTAGGAAATTGATGTGCACTCAGGAGAACCTCTACTTCAGATTTTGAATTTGGATCTTTTCCCAGACTAGCAAGATGCAATACGAGCCTCTCTCATGAGGCTGGGCAGCCGCAGCAACCAGGCAGCCACCCAGTCAGGAGGGGAACCACCCCCAGTCCACAGTGTTCTATGTTGCCAGCACTTTTTAGATACAGGTATTCAATAAATGACATGAGATATGCAATACTTCATTATGAAATCGGCTTTGTGTTAGAAGATTCTGCCCAGCCATAGAATAATGTCATGTTCTGAGCTCGCTGAAGTCAGGCTGAGCTGAGCTATAGCATTCGATAGGTTAGGTGTAAGATGCATGTTCAGTTTGCAGTATTTTCATCTTGTGATGGGGTTGTGTGGACCCTGATGCTACTGTGAGCTACAGAGCATCCGGACTGGAAAGGAAGAATACTGGTGGGTTAGAAAGGCCTGGGCAGGCTTCACAAACTCTTTCCATGAGTGCTTCCAGGATTAAAGGGAGGCATTGATTTCTGTTGGGTGTGCTGTCTCCATACAGCCCAGGGCCTTGTGTTTATGCAGACAGTCAAGGCTGGAGAAACTCAGAGGCTCGACCAGTTGCACAGGCTGCCCTTGTTCCACCCACTAGATATCTACTCATATTAGCCCTGATTCTCACAAAAGTTATCATTAGCTACAACTCCATGCAACCCCCTGTGCTCTGCTGCTAACATCCCCAACCCTTACTGGGGTGGGCCTAAGCTGCAAGGTGTCCTGATCCCACTCCCGCAGATACCTGTTCCACCAGACCCAGCTGATCCACATTCCTGAGCCAGGAAGGAGACCCCCACTGAGCTGGAGCTGGAATTTGGCACAGAAGGCTCCTCCCTTTCAGCTGGGCAGAGAAAAGAGGGAGCAGAGTCAACAGCCTCTGGCTTCCTGAAGGAATTCTGCACCAGAAGCTGCCTGTCTGCTGAGCTTCCAAAGGTAGAATGAATCTCCGTGGGTCCCTGGCTGCCCAGAGTCTGAACAACCTACCTGGCAGTGAGCCACGTAGGGCACCAGCCTAGGGCATCAGGGACAAGGTCCTCATCCCAAGAGGCTTCTCCACTTTACCACCCACCCAACTTGCTCTTTGACCTCTAGGAAGTCCCTTTCCTTCGTGGTGCCTTAATTTCCTCAGTTGTAGAATGGGTCAGAGAACTGGGGTGAGTTCAGTGGGATTTCAAAGCTGAATGGGTCTTAGAGAAGCCAACTCTATGTGAAGAAGAGGCATCAGCACCATCAGCTCCTCCTCACAGTTTCTACCCCCTCTCCAAGCCAGAATTAGACGGGCAGTCAGTGTAGATAGGTAAATTGAGTCAGGACAGATCAGGGAGGCCAATTTGGAGAAGTATTGAAATGCTAATGCCTCCAGAGCCCTTCCTCCACCCTTATCACCCCTGCTCCAACCCGTTGCTAAGGTAACCTGTCCAAAGGAGTTGTTAGTTACACCTGGGCTCTTTGCCCTGTCCATTTGCTTTTTGGCCATCCCACCAAACATCCTGGACCTAGTCAGTACACAGGAAGGAGAGAGATAAGGGAAAGAAAGCAGGAGAACAAAGGAAGCCTAAGATACATAAAAAGGCAAAACGTGTACATCTGGAGATACCAGGAGACCAGCTATGGCCCCCTTCTCTCTCCAGGGAGAAGTCTGTTACCCCTCTAAATAAACCCTGCTTTATATGCTTGCCTCGATGTGATTCTCTAATGTTCAAACTTCAACATGTGGAGGAGCAGAACTTGTCACCAGTAACCGGTGGTATCACCACCACACACTCACACCACATCCCAGCCTCGGTGCCTTAACCCTGAGTCCTGCCACTCAGACTCCACAGTGCATCCTGCCTGCACTCCCAGCTGCCCCTGAGCCAGTCAGTGCTAACCCAGCACCCAAAGGATAAAGGAAGCAAGCCAAAAGAGCTCCCAGAGGCTGAGGCTGGGACAACTCCAACAACAGGATAAATAATAAAGATCCGGTCAGAACTCAGAGAATAAACTAAAAATCCAGGGTTATAAATAAATAAATGATAAGAAAATAGAGGCAGCTCACCCTCAAAGAAACATTCCAATTAATAAATGTAGAATGAACAAGGGAAATAAAAAGAAGTCACCATTGAAACAGCACAGTTATAATTATTGCAGATAAAGCGATGATGTATACCAAAATTAGTGGGTGAAAGTTTGAGGAGAAATAGAATATTTGAACTGCCTGGAAATATCTCTCCCAAGATGTTTGTTAATGATGAAGAGGGGAAATGTACAGTGTAAACTGCAGTGAAGAAACCCAGCATACCCTGGCTCAACCAAGGGATCAAGGTTAACATCACCAGGAATGAGACATATTAACATCACTGATAGAATATACTGAGAAAGGATGCATTTGTATGGTATTGCCAAATAAAAATGCATAACTCCAAGCTAATCACGTGGGAAGAAGCTCCAGACAAATGCAAAGTGAAGGACATCCTACAAAATAACACGTCAGTACCATTCTGAAGTGTCAAGGTCATGAACAAGGACATACTCAGGAGATATTGCAGATTGGAGAACCAAGGAGAATGGTAACAAATGGAAACCTGAGATTCTGGACGGGCTCCTGGAACAGTCAGGACATCAAGGGAGAAAGTGGTGAAATCTGAATAAAGTCTGCATTTAGCAATACTATTGCCCAAGGTTAATTTATTGATTCTAATGACCATAAATTATAGAAGGTGCTCACATGAGGGAAAGCTGCGTGAAAGGTATACAGAAAAGTTCTGTGCTATGCTTGAATTATATTTGAATTTCAAATAAAAAGTTAAAAATAAAATCTCTACCCCATATTCCATTCTCCAGGACTCCTCACTAATCCCACCGTAGTTTATGGTGTCTCTTCCCACAAGTCCATCCCCTGACAAATCTTGGGCCCTCTGGGCCAGCTGCTCTACACACATGATTTTATTGTGTCCTCATAATATCCCTCTGAAGAAGATTTTACAGATAAGGAGGCTAAGAACCAGGGCCACACACTAAAGTAAGGCACCAGGAGTTCATGCAAATACAATCCATCTGGATTCACAAACTATTTGCCTTTACTCAAATGCAATACCTTACTGAGGAAGTTTCAATCACCTGGCAGGGTGTGCAGGCAGTTTCTTTCAGTCCTTCAAAGAATGGCATCCAGATGCCACCTTCCTAGATCCAAATGCAGGGCTGATTCTTTGACTGTAGGGCAAAAAGTGAGTTTCTATACTGTTGAGCCAAAATCTCAGGTCTGCTATTTTTTTACTGTGTGTTCTTACAAAAGTTACCTAGTCTCTCTGTGCCTGAGTCTCCCTTGTATAAAATGGAGTTAATATTTACTCTTTATCTAAATCCTGGCTTTGAGGGTCAAGCTCTGGGAACAGCTATATGCCCTCCATCTCTTTAAGAGTTGGTCATTGTTCTTCACTCCTTGAATCCATCCAGTCACCTACAAAGTGTCAGCTTGCTGGTTAGGGTTCACTAAGCCAAACAGGGAGTCCAGACTCAAGTAAAAGCTAAAAGGTACTGTAGAAAAAGGTTCAGAGAGGGTAGTCCTCTACCAACAGAAAGGTTCAGGCTTCATCAGCCAAAATCTAACTGGGTAGCGCCAGGCACTACCTAGAGACACTGAGGAATTAGAGAAGGATCCAGGAGGGGAAGAAGCCCTGGGGTGATCCTGCTCCCTGTTATCTAGCTCATGGTCCACAAGCTGAGCCACCCACCTGCTCAGGTGTGAACGATTTAAGGTTAACATTGAAGAGAGAAAAAAGAAAGCGGAAGGGAAGGGAAAAGAAGCACATGAAAGTAAAAAGGAAGGAAGGGGAAATTTTCACCAAATAATCTCACCAGGAAATTCCAGAATCCCTGAAATGTTGAACATGAATCAATAAATCTCAGAATGCGTCTGAACATCAAACTCTAGGCAGCGTTTGACTCCTGCTGGCTTGGCGAGAGAACTACTTTTCTCAAAATGCATGGAATCGTTGAAATCACACTGTGAGCCCCCCTTGCGGATGTAAACCTGGAGGTGGGATGGATATGAGCGTTGGCAGGCAGCTCCCTGTGGCTCTCTGAAGTGCTCAAGCCGGTTAGATACCAGGATTCTCATCAACTTGATCAAAACCAATCAATGACTCACACCAGGTCAATATGTGGGCACTTCTGTGGTAATAAGGCTGACATTATAGGAATGCAGAAATCCATAGTTTTGCTTAGCTAGTGGCCTGACCTTAGCTACTATGTTTGGAGGCTGTACCTGTTTCAGACCTCCGGCCACATGTGGATGCTAGGAGACAGCCCGGGAAACTGCATATGCTACACGCCTTATTTCTGGCAGGTTCTGCAGCAGACTGAGATCTCACCTGCATCTGCCTCTACCATTCTTCACTTTGGTGGCCTCAGCTGTAAATTGGAAGGGTTGGACAAGGTCAGTGGTTTTCAACCTTGAGTGCACATTAGAACTCTGAGAAAATGGTCTAAAATCCCAAGGCCCATACTCTAATCAATTAAAGTCCAACTATCTAGACTGGGTCCCAAGTATTGGTCTTTTTAAAAAGCACACGGGTGATTGTCTCTTTCCAGCCATGATAGAGTAGCCGATACCAGATCAGCTTGCCCACCTGTTCCAGCTTCCTATTGCTACTACACTTAGACAACATAAATGCATTATCTTATAGATCTGGAGGTTAAAAGTCTGAAATGAGTCTCAGTGGGCTAAAATCAAAGGTGTCAGCAGGGCTGTGTTCTTTCTGGAAGCTAGAGAAGAATCTGCTTCTTTGCCTATTCCAGCTTCTATTTTGCTTGGCTTATGTTTTCCTTCTTCCATCTTTAAAGCCAGCGAGGCTAGGCCAAATCCTTCTCATACTGCTGTTTCTCTGGCTGTCTCTCTTCTGTCTCCCTCTTCTACTTTTAAGGGTGCTTTCTATTACCTTGGGCTCACCTAGATGGTCTAAGACAACTTCTGCTTTAAAAGTGAGCCAATTTTCTCCCTTCATTCCATCCATAACCTTAATTTCCCTTTGACAGGTAAATTAACATAGTCACTGGTCCCAGAGATTATGACTCAGACATCTTTAAGGGGCCACATTCTGCCTATTTAAACTTTTCAAAGTTTAAAGGAAACATAAACATATTGAAGAGAAAAAAGATTGGGGAAAAATAAACCCTGGGATATCTAGTACCAAAATTACAATGTCTAAAATGATAAATCCATCAGTCAGGAGATTAGACATTGAAGAACAAAAACTTAAGTAAAATTGAATAGAAAACAAGAGAAACTATCCAAACAGAAGCAACAAGATTTTTAAAAAGCTAATAAATTAAATATTCTCAGTGACTTATAGAGCAGTATTAAATGGTCTAGTATTCTGAGGGTGGGGGATAACAAACTGTTTTTTCTCTCTTACTCTCACATACAACACAGAACACTTGTGTCCAGAAATTTCTCTCCACTAACAACAAATTCCCCAGTGGACGTCTTATAATTCCATTCAATTCTAACACCATCTCCCTGGAGAGAGCATCAGTTCCCACAGGTGGGGGCTTAGTCCCACAAGACTGCCCCTCACCTCAGATGCCAGTTGCCAGTTCCAGGTGTGACCTGTACTACTGACCAACCGGCTATAACTGGGGGAAGGGATTCCTGTAACCCCTTCCTTGGGTTCAATTAATTTGCCAGAGTGGTTCACAAATCTCAGGGGAAAATCTTATGTTTATCCATTTCTTACAAAGAGTATATTAAAGGATCCAAATTAATATCCAGAGGAAGAGATGCATAGGGTGAAGTTAAAAAGGGTCCAGAGCACAGGAGCTTCTGATCCTGGGAATTGGGGTGCACCACCTTCCCAGCACATAGATGTGTTTCTGTCCACCAACCTGGAAGCTCTGTATTTTTAGGATTTTATGCAGGTATGATTGATTATGTCAATTATGGTGGTATAATTGTTGGCCATTGGTGAAAAAACTCAACCTTTCACCCCCTTCTCTTCCCTGGAGGTTCAGAAACGAAGCTGACATTTCCAATCCTCTAATCACGGGGTTGGTTCTCCTGCCAACCAGCTCCCCACCCTTTGGTTATCCAAGGGCTTCTCAAAAAATTCAGCTTATTAATACAAATTCAGATGTGGTTGAAGAACATTTGTTATGAATCAAAAAACACGTCTTTCACCTTTATCACTCTGGAACTGTTCCAGGAACTGAGGACAAAAGTCATATTTTTTAACAAAAAAATACTCCTATTGCTCTAGTCACTCAGGAAATGACAAGGGTTTCAAGGAGCTGTGGACCATTACTATGGATGAAACCAAAATATAGATTCTCTATTATGTCACGATATCACAACCATATTCTGTAATATAGAATCCCCAAAGATGAGCAAGAAAGCATAAGAATCATTTAAAGACGTAATAACTTAAATTTTTCTAAATTAAAAACATAAGTTGACACATTTCAAAAATTCACACCTCAAAGAAAGATAAATTTTTTTAAAAAATCACATTAAGGCATTTCCTAATCAAGTTTATGAAAATCAATGATCATGAGAAAAATCTTCAAAGTTGTCAAAGAAAAAATGCTCATCACATATAGGAACCATAACTAAAAATATAACAAAGACATAATAAATACTACTCACCCAAAACTATGCAAGGCAGGAGGCAATGGTACTTTGAATGAGTAGAGAAGAGGTGGGAATTGCCAGTCTAGAATCTATATCCAGTGCACATGTCCTTCAAGGTAAAGCAAAACAAATAATTTTCAGACAAAGAAAAGATGAGGGGATTCATTATCACTATTAGACCCGCATTATATAAATTGTTAAGTAAAACTTCTTAGGCAATGAAAAATACCAGCTGGAAATCAAGTCTATACAAATATAGAAAAAGTACCAAAAATGTTAAGTAAACTTTGTGTTTTCTAGTTTCTCATTTACTTTAAAAGGTAGTCAATTACTTAATGTAAAAAAAAATAATGGTTTGTGGGGTTTATAATATGTGTGTAAGTAAAATATGTGACAGTAACAGCACAAAAGACAGGGGAAGGAAATTGTGTTGTTATAGTAAGATTCTTATGGGACGTGAAGTAGAATAATATTACTGAAAAGGAGACTATGATATATATTATATAATATATATTATAAACCCTAGAGCAATTTCACAAAGTATAAAACAAAAAGGTATAGCTAATAAGCTTATGGAGAAATATAGAATGCAGCCCTAAAAATACTGAACTAGATTAACATTAAATAAGGCAGTTAAAAGGTGGAACAAAGAACAGACAGGAACAATAGGAAATTAATAGCAGGATGATACATTTGAACCAATAATTTTATTAAATAAAAATCGCTTAAACATTCCAATTCAAAGGTCCAAGATGGACAGACTAGATCAAAACAGCAAGACCCAACTGTACAGGACACATACTTGAAATGTAAGATGTAGATAGGCTGAAAGTAAAGTATAGAATGAAATATACTCCAGAACTCTAGTTATAAAAAGTTTTACTGACTATATGCATAGCAAGTAAGAAAAAAATGGAATGTTACCAGGGATAAAAATAACTATTACATAATGAAAAGGGGACCATTTATCAAGAAGACAAAATAATTGTGTCTTTGAAACCAATAACTGCTTCAAAATACACACAGAAAAACCTGACCGAACTGAAAGAAGAAAATAAGTCCAAAATTATTTTGAGGACTTCAAAGCTATTCTCCCAGTCATTGATCTAAGAAGTAGACAGAATAATCAATAGGGATATGGAGACTTGAACATCATCAAACAGCTTACCCACAGAGACCTTAGGGACACTCCACCCAACATGTAATTTTCCAGAGCACATGAATACTCACCAAATAGACAATATCCTCAGAGTTGTGCTGAACCTGGCTTGCATCACTTTCCCAAATTGTGTACATTTCTTTCCAGCTTTGCATTTAGCAATATCATGTTGAATTTGACCTTGGTGCAAGTATTCACACCAGCAAAGCCAGCAAATGACCTGAGCATCACTACACAGTCTGGGGTGCTTGACACAGATATTTGACACAAAACAGGTATCAATAAGTTGCAAAGTATTTGTAAGGCTGAGAGGGTAGCTCAGTGGTAGAGCACTTGCCTAGCATGCAAAAGACCCTGGATTCCCTAACACCACCAATGAGTGAATAAACAAACAAATAAATAATTTATATAGTACTGTCTATGTTCTCTAGCCACAATGCACTTAAATTTTACGTCAGTAACAATAAGATTATATGTATGCCCAAAGTGTTTAGAAATTAAATAACAGCTTCCAAATAACCCATAGGTGGAAGAGTAAATTAAAAGAAAAACTTAAAAATATTTTTGAACTAAATTAAAATAAAAACATCACATGTGAAGTTTATGAAATGCAAATGAAGTAGCAGTAAGATACAACTACAACTCTGTTTATATTAGGAGAAAGTCCTGAAATCAATTATTTAAACCTCCACGTGATGAAAGAAGACAAAGAAATGCAAAACAAATCCAAAGAAACTAGAAGAAAGAAAATAGTGAAAATGAGAAAATAAAACAATGAAATAAAAAACCGACACTGAGAAAATGAATAAAAGGCTAATTGTTTTCTGAGATCAAACAACTGGTACCAATGGGCAATTGATAAATCATCTAGCGAGATGGATCAGAAACACAGGAGACACAACTTTCCAATACCAAGGAAAAAAGGAGGAACTTCACACTACATATCCTACTATAATTAAAAAGCCAATAAGAAAATAGTATGAATAATTTTATGTCACACATTCAACAACTTAGATAAAACATACAAGTTCCTTGAAACAAACTAGCAAAGCTCACTCAGGAAGAAATAGAAAGCATGTTTATCTGAGAAACATCTTGAATTTATAGCAAACCTTCCACCTGGGCTTCCACCAATTCACTGATAAATTCTATTTTTAAAAATTAGATAGAGAAGAATACCAGACCTATCAAAGTCTTTCAGAAAATATAGAGAGAACCCTTCCCACCTTGTTTTATGAAGCAAACTTACTCTCATTTTGAAACTGGGAAAGGATATTATTAAAATTAAAGACTACAGGTCATTGCCCTTTATGGGGCAAAAAAAAAAAAAACCCTTTTAAAATATGAGCTAATTGTATTTAACAATATGCAAAAGGGATAAAACACCATGACCTAGTAGGATTTATTCTAGTTTAATATTCAAATATTAGTAAAATTATATTAGTATCTCAACAGATTCTAAAAAAATTGAGACAATTCAAAATCATTAATGATGATTCTATAATCAAATCAAAATCACTTGTATTTTACATATACTTCCAATTCAACCTTCTTTTCAGTGAGGCCCAAGACTTTGCAAGAGCCACCTCTCTCCAGGAGCTCAACCATCCACAATGCAGTTACCAGTCCAAGGTCAGTCCTAAAGAAAAGACATCAGCCCTGGACCATTACAGGGCCCATTTTACAAGTCTCTAGGTATATAGAAGACTTGAACAGCATGATCAAGTTGCTTAACCAAATAGACCTTATGGACACCTACCCAACAATAGCATGTCAGTTTCTGGTACACCTGGAATACTCACCTAATAGACCATGTTTTCAGTGTTTAGAGCTTTGCACCACCTCACAAAATTGTGCACGTTTCTTTCCAACACTGCTCAGTAACATCATGCTGAACTTGGCCATGGTGCAAGTGAGGTGAGGCTGTCCTAGAGCAGCTCACCAGTGGCTCATGTCCTACCTAAACTGAGGCTCCCAGGAGGGCAGCTAGTCTGGAATTTTACTGCATCTGGAAGCTGTTGGGTGACTCACAGGACCTCAAGATGTGGTAGATCTTAGAAATCAGGAACAACTCTGTCCCTGGTGCTTAGGCAGAACACCTGAGGCCCAGAGATCTCCCAAGGTCACACAACAACTTCAAGGCAAAATCAGCTTCAGCCAGAGCTCCTGATCACAATGCTAAACATTGGAATGAAGCAAAATACAGAAAAGCACCATTCCCCACCCACCAAATGCACACAGATCCTGATGTCACCCTGGGGTGTCCATTTTATCATGAATGTGTTGAGACCTACCCAAAGACAGAAATTTGTCACCCAGATTTAACAGCCACTCACATTTGCAGTACTTGTTTCCTCTGGGTTTTTGTTGTTCATTTGTTTTGCTGAAATATTTTAAAGCAAATTACAAGCATCATGACATTTCATAACTAAATTCTTCAGAAAACATTTCTTAAAAAAATAAGAGCATACTCCCATGGAACTCCAATATCATTAAGTTACCTAAAAAATTAGTAATAGTCCCTTAATACACCCGGTTTTTTAACTTTATTATTTCTTTTTAGTTATACATGACAGTAGAATGTATTTTGACATATCATACAAACATGGAATATAACTTCTCATTCTTGTGGTTGTACATGATGTGGAGTTACACTGATCCTGTATCATATGTGTGTATTGGAAAGTAACGTTTGATCCATTCCACTGTCTTTTCTATTTCCATCCTCTCTCCCTTCCCTTCATTCCCCTTTGTCTAATCCAATGAACTTCTATCCCCATCCCCTTTATTGTGTATCAGCATATCAGAGAGAACATTCAGCCTTTGGTTTTTTGAGATTGGCTTATTTCACTTAGCACGATAGTCTCCAGTTACATCCATTTACTGGCAAATGCCATAATTTCATTTTTTATGGCTGAATAATACTCCAGTGTGTGTGTGTGTGTGTGTGTGTATATATATATATATATATATATATATATCACATTTTCTTTATCCATTCATCTATTGAAGGGCACCTAGGTTGGTTCCATAGCTTGGTTATTGTGAATTGAGCTGCTATAAACATTGATGTGGCTGCATTATTGTAGTATGCTGATTTTAAGTCCTTTGGGTATAGACCAAGGAGTGGGATATCTGGGTCAAATGATGACTCACAGCATCCCCTGTACCTCTCCTGTCCCTCCCTGGAAGTCAGTTGCCACGGAGGTGCCACAAAGCACCTTGCACACCCATGCTTCCTCCCATTCACCTGCGGGCAGGCTCCACCTGAGGGCAGGCTAGCACTGCACCATCCTGCTCTCCTTCAATGGAGCAGACCCCAAGTAGAAGTAGGCAACAGCCCTCAACCCTAGGCGCAACCCTCACCCAAAGAGAGACAGGAGTGCTGCCTAGCCCCTCCAGCTGGCTTGCCCTTAGAAGAGATGCTCTGACAGGTGCTCTTCCCTGTCACTAAGAGGGACCTCAGGCCAGCTGAGGCTTGGGGCCCACAGCAGGCACCCCCCACTAGCACATCAGGCCCAGCCTTCCTCCCTCACTCTTTGCTCTGCAGCCTGACTGGCCCCTCTCCCCTCTTCCAGGGGATGACCCCCACAAGTAAACACCTCACATTCACTTTGAAGCCCCCAAACTCAGCCAATATTGAAATTTGCCAAATGTGTCAATAATCATGTATTTTCAATAGCCACAATCAGGAGACTTCTACCTGAACAATAAGGGATTGGAGGGCCCGGGGGGACGGGCAGTGCTGTCCAGAACAAGGGAAGGATCTTTAGTTCTGTCTGCGGAGTTGGGCTTCTCCTGTTTTTGCCCTCTTAGCTTCTTGTCCCCCTTCCTGGAGGGCTATTCTCTGTTCTTGGCTCTTGGTGGACAAGAATACCAGGCCAAGGCAGCCAGTGCCTCCTTGGGAATTATTGAGGAAAAGGCAGATGACTCTGGTAAGCTGAGGACAGTCGTCACCAGGATTTGGCCAAAACCATTGGTAAGAGGTTTGCTTCCAGCTGGGGCTGCACATCTGGCAGGATATGAGCCTAGGGCTGCTGGAGGCTATTTCTGCCACTGTGTGCGGACTGACAGCCTAAGAACAAAGTCAATTGGGTAGAATGGAAGCTGAGAGCTGGCACATAGCACCTGGGTTCAGCCATTCCTGACTCCTGTCATGTGAACGGACGCACTCCCTTTGGCTTAAGCCAGGCAGACTTGGGCTTCTCTCAGGCAAAAAGTAAGTGCTGACCAATAGCAGAGGCAAACAGTTCTCCTTTGTTTGGAAACCTGATTCCCCAGCTCAGTGCCTCTGCCTGCCTGGTGCTACAGATGTACACTGAGGTTCATAGAGAAGCCCCCTTTGAGTAGAGGCAGGATTAAAAAGAGTCAGGCTGAATTTACTCCAGCGTCATCTCTTGCTTCCTTCCAACCTGCCATCTACACGGGCTGTGAGAATGATCTGTGCATGCCTACCACTGTGCCATACAGAAAAGCACAACCTGGACCCCGGAGGCTTTTGTATTCATTATTTCAACAATTTGTGAATGCCCTGAGGTCTGAAACACATAGTAGTTTATCCAACACTGAGACCCCAATTCCAGTGCAGTGCATCTGAGGCTGTGATCAGAAGCAAGCCGAGCCCACCACCTACATACTTTTGGCTTGAAGGGGAAACGTGAAAGGTGGAGATGCCAGCCACTGGGGATCCTCAGCAGCCTTGCGAGGTCCCCTCAGGGATGCCCTGGGTTTCTTCTGGTAGAAACAGTAGCCACTGCCAATAGAGTACCTGCTTCTGTGCTAGGCATCGTACCAGGCATCCCACATACATACCACACACCAGAGAAAGAGGGACCATCTGACAATTGAGGAAACCAAGGCCCAGAGACTGACATGACTTACCACAGCCACAAAACATCGATGATAAAGCAAGCAGTCAATTCTAGATCTAGAAACTAACTCCAGGAGAGGTTCAATGAATATGCATGGGATCATGAACAGAATTTAAAAGGTCAGCACATTAGCCATCTGGCCAGTGCATTGGAAGCCACAGATCTGATCCACATGTGCTCATATGGCACGTTTAGGGAATGATGGCTTCTCCAACTGACTGGGACTCCCTGCGGTAAGTCTGGAGAGGGCAAAGAGGAATTTGAGGTGATTCTCATGATGAAGAGCTGTTGGCAGCTGGCCCTCAGGAGCCGTGGAATGCTCCCACGGATGGGAGTGGGGAGCAGGACCATCTTATTTCTGGAAGATGGTAGATGCTTTCTCCTCAAGGACAATAGGAGGCATGTGAGGGACCAGAAGAGCTGAAGGAACTGTACCCCTTCCCACAAGCAGCAGCCACAAGATAGTGTTTCTCTGTGGCCAGGATCATGGCTGTGCCCTCCAGCAGGTCAATAATGAATGGGGGGAATAAGACATTAGCATCTTTTATTACTATGTCACTCCTTTGACCCATCTCTCCTGCAGAGTTGAACAGAACTCTCAAGACACCAACTCGAAGCTCACAGAGGAGACAGAACCCAGGATGCCTCCAACGTCCGCTGCCAACATCCACTGTCCCAGTCAGGGACACGGAGTCAAGCCCTCCCACACCACACATGTGGGACCCCTGTCACCATTACTGCCCTCAGGCAGCTCAGAACCACCTTTACTGGAACTGTTCTCCCGATGTCAGAAGGTGCAAGCCTCCATCTCCCCCTCTGAAAATGCGAATAATTGTATTCGCTCATAGTCTTCCTTCAATGGTTAAATGGCTATAAATAACACATACAAAGTGTCTGGTTTATCACTTAAAATGTTAGCTCATGTGCTACCTGCTATTAGCATTCTCACCCTCATCTAAACAAAGTCCACCTGCAAAGATCCATTCATGTTTTTACCTGACTCAGAGCACATAATTAGATAGTGCCAGGACTAGAGGAGAATCTTCTAGATATACCCAGTGCAGTCAAATCCCTTTATTCCACAGATGGAAAAAAAATGAGACCCAGAGAGCCTCAAATAGTTAAGGAGGTCACACAGGAGTTAGTCAAGAGCCAAAAGCCCCAGCCCATGCAGTCCCTGGGTCTCCCTCTCCACCTGCAATCATCGATAGGCTGCTTCTTGTATTGCAGACATGCAAGTTCAACAAGAATTTGGGTGTATTAAAAAAAAAAAAAAAGATTGATTTTGATGTTTTGAGGCTTCGTAAAACCAGCAATTTTAATCAATTTTTCAAAATTGCTAATTTCATCCATCCAAGAAACTCACACACAAACAGAAGGGCTGATTGAAATTTAAATGGCGGCTGGCTGGTTAGCTGCAGGCACCAGGCTGGGTATTTTCATATGCAAGTCTGCAACTGTGTACCGGCCTGGCAGCAAGAGGAAGCAATCTCCACGAGACACTCAAAGGCATTAAGAATTCAGGCAGCCAAAATGAGAAGCAACAACATGAAATGATAAAACAAAGACAGATCATTATTAGCACCAACATAATGTGTTCCTGTGTCCTCCGATCTCATTTAGAGCCCTGCCCGTTGTCTATTGAAACTGTAATTAGGCTGATAGGAACCAGAGGATTAAAGTAACTTTCTCCCCCGGTTGCAGGGATTTCAAATGAGCTAGATGGGGAGGAGATAAACCTGAGAAAGATTTTAATATTCTGGGCTGTAGCTCCCGGGACAGCTCCCGCTGACAAACAATGGATGGTTCCCATCCTGCCTGAAGCTGCTGGGGAGGGATGCGCCATTGTCTCCTGCCCCACCTCGAGGATCAGGGTGGCGAACCTGCCCCCTCCCCAGCCAAACCTGTGCCTTGATCATTAGCACCTCTCTCTCCATGACCATTCGCTCATCCACCTGCCTCCACTTCCCTCAACCTCTGCTGGCCCTGGGAACCATCCCTACACATCTGCCTGCCCAGTTACTGCATAAACCCCCCTGACCTAAAGCATAGGCTCCCCCATGGCTCTCCTCTCAATCTACAAGGACAGTTATCCCAGCTCCATCAGGCTCCTCGAAGTCGCCAGGGTGACCTTTCCAACCACACATCTGACCTCATCCCTTCTCTCTTTAAACCCATTCCATGACCTACTCCTGGACCCAGAGAAAAGACAAGCCCTTGGCAAGGCATGGAAAACCTACCCCATGCTGTCACTCCAACCCCTCCTGTCCCAGGCTCTGGGCTCCTGTGCGCTACAAATATGCTACCAGCTTTAACCTCTGTCTGGTGCACATGCTGCTGTCTGGGCCTAGGACATTTCAGCACTGTTTGCTTGGTGACATTCTGCATGTCCTTTGAGGCTTTCCATTGTCCTTTCTTATCATCATTACTGCAGCCCCTGCAGAGTCCCCCTTCCTCCACAGGGCACCTTAGGATCCTGCTTAGGCACATGTCCTATTAGCCGTCCTCTGAGCCATGATCCCCAGTGTTGGTGATACACAGTGACCTTCTGCTGCACCACAAGTTCTGCGAGAAGAGGGACCAGACCATGTTCAGCCTTGCTTGGTGGAACTCAGTTCTTGGATGGAAACATGGGATTAAAATTCCTGTCCACACTGATCAGCCTGGAGATGTATTGGGGACTCTTGGGGCACACAGCTTGGGAACTCATAGTACCCCTCCCTCTGTCTGCTTTTTCTGGAAAGCTCCCCAACCCAGGCAGTGTTTCCTATGTGAGTGTGCATGCACATGCATGCATATGTACCTAGGTTAGGTGTACACATTTGTCTAAATAAACTGGGTGAAAAGGAGTTCTCATTTCGTAGGTAAGATGTCCACACAAAGGCAGGAAGAGTGGTCGCCCTCATCTAGGACAAGAGGAGCAAGTAGCATCCAAATGTCCTACAAGCATCTGCATAAAATTTAATATCACCTCATTCTGTCCCTCCAGTTCCAAGTCCTCAGATGCCTCAAAATCTGATTTGAAAGTGGAAGCATGTGACGAGCATTCACCAAGTGTCACCAAGAAACTGCAAAGTGATGGTCCTGGTGCTAAGTACTGTGTTCTTACTTTCCAGGATCTAAGTTTCCCCACCTGTGAAATTAGAGGGGAATATTTATTGATGAAGGGCCTGTGCAGCCCGGACAGTGTGGCCTCTGTGAATACCCCTTCAGGGTGCGAGTGCCACATTCCACTAGTGGGGCCAGCACAAGAAGGCTCAGCCTTGAAACAGGCTTGCAACAGATAGTGGGGAACTTGGCTTTGAGCAGGACCTGCTTAGGATTTGTCTGAATGGCTTCTGCACCCTTGAATTGACTCCCAGGAGCCATGGGAGGGGCAGGCAGGAAGATTTAACCCCACTTGAGTCTTACAGAAAATAAAATCTAGGAGGTAGAGACATGGACCAGTGCATCCCTGGAAAGCCTCCCCTCCCAGGCCCACCCCACCTCCCTGGGTCCCTTGGCTATTCCCTTTTGCTTTTGTTTTTCTAAATAAAACAGATCATTGCCTTGGAGAGAGATGGGGGTGGTAGAAAGCAGCTGAGAATTCTTGGTTTACTTTCCAGCCTTCTCTTTTAAAAGAAATTTCTTTGCTTGGAGAAAGAGCTTGTACAAATATGGTTCAGCCTGGGATTTCTGTGTGCAGTGGCCTGTGGGCAGATGTGTCCACATGAGGCTGCGTGTGTGACGGCAACTGAAGGTGGGCTGAGTCTGTGAAAGATGAAGTTATGGGGTCGTGTGCCAGCCCAGGAACAGGTGTCTCTGGGTGTTGTCAGAACAGCATCGTGACTGTATTCATCCATGGGAGTGCAGATACATGTGGATAGGTGCGTGGGGTCTTAGGGTGTACCTGTTCGGGTGTATGTGTGTACATTACGTCTGGTGCTCTGTGCTCTGTGTTGGGTCTGGAGAGAGGAGGAGGCTATACAATACACATCCTCCCTAGGATGAACGCTGCGTGACCCGATCCCAATGACAAGACTGGATGTTTTGTTCCCAGTCCTCTGCCACATAAAATCACCCTCATGGAGCCTCCCTTATGCTTCTCCCATGACCCCGAAGATCAGAGCAGAAACATGCAGAGACTATCCGTGTTGCCTCCCACTTCCTGGATTCAGGGCACCAAGGAAATGAACGTGATCTCCTCAGAGCTGGAGTGAAGTCAGCTTTGCTTAGAGTCAAGCCCACCTTTCAGCGTCTTCTTCACTGGACGGATGGTGCCTACCGGGTGGGCTGTCACGAGGATGAGGGAGACAGCAGATACCTGGGCCCAAGCAGTTCCTTGTGCATAGTAGGTGCTCAGCCTGTAGCAGCTATGCTTTGTCCCTTCTGACAGCCGAGGACTAGGCTTGAGCTGCCAGTCGCCATTTGCCCATTCCTCTGGTACTGGACAAACAGGCCTTGACAGGGTCAGCCGGCCCTCACCTCACCCACCACAGACCCTCATGGTACATGCCCCCTTAGTTGCACAGTGCCCCAGTGTACATCAGGAATGTTTCCTAAGCCATTTCCTCTGCTAAACACCTCTGTGACAGCTTCTTGGCAGAAGCAGAATGCCAAGGTTAACATATGTTAAGAATATGTGCAGCAGGAAGCCCACCTCAACATGAAAGCCAGAGGGAGCCTGGACTTATAGTGGCCTTTCCTGTGTTCACAGCCTGAAATCTGCTTCTCAAGGGTCCCCTGGACCCCACCCAGGAACTGCTCAGAAATCTCAGCCCAGATAAACCCAGGCAGTCATTTCCTTGTTCTTCTCCCAGCTCAAGACACCTGCCATTTCACCCCTGCCCAGTGACCATCACTGGGCACCATTAGGGGCTTCCACCCCTGGGGGAGGTTATTAACCTTGTCAGCACTTTCTCTAAGCCAGACTCTGTTGGATGGGAGGCAAAGTTAGGGATCACCCACCTCTTGTGGTTTGAGCCCTGCTTTGCCAGCCTGTCCCCCACAGTCACAGGAAGGCAATGATATGGCATGTGGTCACATGGATGTGGGACTAGGAGCTTTGAAAGAACACATAATTATTATAAAGCCACACAGTTAAAGGAATCCCAGGCCTGTTTTGCATCCTCAATCTGCTATGGGGTTCCAGGGCTTGGTTAATGAGGTTAGGAGAGATGATGGCCTATCCAGGAAGTCAAGTTCAAGAGTAGTTTCACTGGGTATGCTACTGCTAAACTTGTTTCATTTCAAGTTCTATGTCCAGTTATTCCATGAAATTCATTATTTATATGAAAAAGCTTCATTTATTAAATTTGCAATGAGTGGCCTAGGCTGGGCTCAGAGCTGTCTGGCAGAAGAAAGTGGATGTGTCAGGGACAAAGGAGATCTTGTATTAACATTAAATAATGGTAGCTACTACAGTGGAGAATTTCAGAGATTTAACAGGATAAAGTGTGTTTCTTGCTCATATTACATGTCTAACACAGGATGGTAGGATGCTCTGATCCACTTAGTCATTCAGGGCACCAGGCTGACAGATGATGTGTCATCTTGTAGATGCACCATCTGGATCCCATGGCATCTTGGCTTCTGTGGCAGGGGCATAAAGGTATGAAGGACTACTAGAGCTCTTAATCACTTCAATGAGAAAGTGACATACACCACTTCTGCCTAATGTCTAGAACTAGATACATGGCCCCACCTTCCAGCAAGAGAGGCTGGGAATACAGGGTACACATGGAAGATTTAGTGAGCATTCTCTGTCTTTGACATAGACATTATGTTCCCAACCCTCCAAGGACTTACACATTAGCCAGAGATAAGAAAAAGAAAATAGAAACTGATCCATGTGGATTTCTATGCTACTGGTGGCCAGAGTTCAAGGTTAAAGGAGGAAAGTATTAATGAGGAGAGTAAAGGTAGTCAGAGAAGACTTCCTTTAGGAAGTCTGCCTGGAAAGAGGTATTCATTCAACACCAGAGTGGGATCTGTTTGACTCATCTCAGGAAGATGGAAACTATAGAATCTGGGTAGATCTATGGGTCAGAAAATGAGGAAAGGATCTGGGTAGATCCATGGGTCAGAAAATGAGGCCCTTGGAAGACAACCTGGAGAACAGGGCAGGGGAGGATGATGTAGTCGACATTTAGGTGAGGTGACACCCCCTTGGGATGGGCTTGGGAAGGACTGGAAGTAAAGACACATTGAGGGGCTCTTTTTCTGGGAATCCTAGAGAGAGGATATGAAGCCAGAAAGGATAGAACTGAACAGGGGGGTCAGACAAGAAGAGTGTCTTAAAGGAGCCAGCTAGTCTTAAGGACAATCCCAGCCAGAGAAGCAATGCAGCTGAGACCATCAAATCCGACCTCCATGACACATAAGAGCATCCAATAGAGCTGCAGCATTAAACCCCACAAGAATGTCTGCTCTCAGCAACTACACTGAAAAGGAGATGGTCTGAGTTCGGGCAATAAAGAAAATCTCAAAGTTACATTCTCAGCTGGACTTTGACATCCTCTCAAGTGGGTCAGAGTGGCTGGCTCATCTTCTATGAATGAGTTGGGCATCCCCTACCCCTTGCCACTACTGGAGATGGTGCAAGGGTATTCAGGGTCTCCCTTTTGATGGCAGTCCTCTCCTGAACACAAAGGGACAGCTGGAATTAGGCCTGGAGCCAAGGAAGGGGGAAACCTGCTGACTGGACTTCAGAAGGCAAGAGGGCACAGGTTCACCTCCTCTGCACACTCCAACCTGGCTTCCCTTCTGGTGCCAGGGGCCCCCTATGCCAGGTCCTGGGCTATGTCCTGAGGAAGGTAGAAAGTAAAGGAAGGGAACCTGGAATCAGGACCAGTGATGAACTGGGGATGTTCACAGGGAAGGCGCAGGCTTCAATGGCCTGATTGACTGACTGTATATCCTTGGGCTCTGTGGGGTAAGCTTTCCATTGGCAAGTGACTTTATGGGATTTACTGGAAGGCCAAATTTTCCAATAATTTATGCACCAATGAAATGGGCCACCTTAGGAAAAGGACAGGAGTCTCCACCTTTGGAAAGCCCAGACAACCTTCAGTTACCCACATGGTATAAAGAGGGGTCAGATAGGAGCATATCAAAGCCCTGAAATTCTGAAATACAAAGTTTGCACTTATGATCCCAAACACCAATCTGCTTTTTTTAGAAGGGTCCCTAACCAACTTGGTTTGCCCAGGACATTCTCAGCTTTCACTCAGGTAAATCCTCTGCCCCAGGCAAACTAAGACAATCAGTCACCCTATTTTGTAGGCTCCACAGGTGACAATGTCAAAACTTACATGTAGTCCTTTGGGACTGGGTAACTCAATGGTTCATGGTTGTAACAAAACATGTATCACCATTATTTGTTATGAAAACCAAGTTTCTTTTTAAAAGGCCAAACTATGGTTTAAATTTTTTTTTAATTTTTTCACTTTCCAAGGTCTTCCCTCTATGAATATTGTCCTGACCTGTGCACACTCTAATATGCTTTTTCATGGGGGACAAAGAGAAAAAAAAAGAGGCGGAAAATACAGTTAGCATGCCAGGATGCTATATTACCGGCAGCTGTGATGTGTGACCTGTCCTGATGGCTGAACTGCTGTAGAGCTATGACTTCAAAACAAATTTGATATTAGTGAGGAGGCGAGCATCATCTATGAAGTATTCTCACCAAAAGAATTGAACTTGAATCTGAGACTCTAGATCTAAAACTGAGTATAGTAAGGAACTATCAAGGATGGAGGAACCAGTTCAATACCACCACAAGAATGAAGTCAACCAAATCCCTCATGAGGAACATTCTAGGGAGCAAAGGACTCATCTTCTTCATCAAATCTAAAGCATGAGAAAATAAAGAGGGTGTGGGAGGCTATTGTGTTTAAAGCTATGAAAACCAAATAAAGAGAGCTAAGACCAGAGGGTCCCAGTGGCATAGCATGTACTTAGTATGCCTGAGGCCCTGGGTGCAATCCCCAGCATCCAAAAAAAAAAAAAAAAAGAGTGAGCTGAGTTTGTATTTGAATCAAAAAGGTAACTGGTATGGAAGTGGGGGGCATATTTTATAGAAGAACAGGAAATTTGAGTATGGCCTGGCTACTCCATGCCCTCCAAATTGAGTTTTGTGCATCTGCTGGGTGGGAACATGGATCATTCCCATTTCCGTGTGCACTCTATGCTGTCCCTGCTATTCCTTTTGGATGGCTTTAGCCCTAGCCTCAGGCAGCTTCCTCACTCGCATGTGCTGCTCAGTGCTTGAGGGAGTCCTCTCTGCAGATCTCTGGGCCTCTCTCTCCTCTTCTCTGTTCTGGACAGAGTCCCTGAACTCTAGTGCCCTTGATCTTCCTGAACTCTGCATGCTTGGCTCCATCCCATCAATCAGGACATCCTCCAGGCTCCACATGTGGTCCCCCCACCTGTGCTACAACGTGGTAACTCTCTCCAAGCAGGTAGCAGGGCAATCACAGGGCTCCCTTAGCTTGTTTTTCTTCTCTCAGCTATGACAGTACTTTGTTCCCTGATGATCCCCATCTTAAAAACTGGTTTCATGTTTTGTCTTTCTGTTGCTACTTTTAATGATTTTGCTGTCATTGCTTCACAGGAAGGGAAGCACAGTGACTGCTATTCCCTGGTGGCCTAAAGTGAAGTTCTCCCCATGCTTTTGACAGGTGGACAAAGCAAGAATGACTGTCCATTCCCCAAACTAGAATCCTAAGGTCCAGAGTAATGGAATTGCCTTGCCTGTCACTTTAGCCACAGGCTCCAATTTCAGGGCCCCCTCTTCTGAAACAGACTCCTCAGGTAGGTTCCTGGCAGGTGTCATACCGTGCTGGCATTTGCCAGCCAAGTCGGGGCCTGCCCTGCTGGGAGGTGGCACATCCTTGCACTTTGCACTGGGGTCTAAAGAGCTGGCATCAGCCTGTGCTATTTGTGAGTTTCCAACAGCATTTGTTCCTCTTATCAACATTGTATAAAATAAACATTTGTCTGACTCAAGGTTTTTGGCTTTCATGTTATGTTTCTCCTCTGTCTCTTCTTCCCTCCCTCTTCCCATTCCTTGCCGCTCATTCTTACCTCTTGCCTCCACCACCACCACTACCCCCAACCCCATCCTGCAAGGCCACTGTCACTCACCCCAGACACACATGCAGGAGCACACACTCGCCCTGCACCATGCTCTGTTTCAGGGAGTGCTCCAAGGAGTCTCTTCTTCTCATTTCTTTGCTTTCTCTTGCCCTTTGTTTCCACATCATGGCTCTTTTATGATCATCTTCCTAGTCTGGCCTCGAGCACCAGAATCCTAATTCTGTCTCTGGTCTTCAAGTGTGACCTTGGATAAGGCACAAAACCCTCTAAGCCTTTACTTTCTCTGAGCTGTAAATCTCCACCAGGTACTGAGGACTTGGGACTAGAGGCTTATCCCAGAACCTCTTGCTGCTGACCACTAGAGACAAGCAGGTGAGACAACACCGCAGGGCGAAGCAAACCTGGGCGAGGAGTCCAGGCACCTGGTTCCAGCCCCAGTGCTGCTCTCCCTGACTGTGGGGCCCCGTGCAAGTTCTACCCTCCCTGAGCCTCTAAGTTCTGCTCTGTAAAGCAGGAACTATTGTCCCTGCTCCACTAGCATGATGGGACGGTCTCTGGGAAGAAATAGCTCCTGGGGTCCTGTCTGCATGTGCACATGTATGAGCATGCTCAGGAAAGAGAGGGGACCCTCTGTGATCACGGACCCTTGCCTAAAGCCTGCCTGTGACCTAGCACACACCGGCCATTGGCTCGATCTGCTAGCTGTGAGGAACAGTGCAGAACAGAGTTATTAGCTATATAATTATTTCATGTTTCTGATCATCAAGGTAGCTCATGTTGACTTTAGAATATTGGAAAGCTACAATAGAGTATATTAAGGAGAATAAAAAGTGGTCTGTAATCCCTTCATATAAAGATAGCCAATAAACTTTGGTTAATTTTCTTTCCCACACAAGTACACATCTTTTGAAATAACACTTGCATACTGCATAATAATGTTTTGTTCAACGACAGACCACATATGTGGCAGTGATCCGGTAAGATCATCTATTTCCTAGTGACATTCGTATCATGGCCATCTTTGTTTAGGTGTACTCTGTGATGTTCACATGCAACTAAATAGCCCAGTAGTGCATTTCTCAGAATGCACCCCATCATTAAGCAATGTATGACTGTATATACAGGAAGGAAGTCATACTGTAGGTGTTTTTCATAAGCCATGTAGGCATACAGAAAAAAATTAAAATTTTATTATTTTTCCTATCTTTGAATTTCATTTTTTTCTTGAATCCCAGTTTTCCTGAAAGCAGAAATTCTGATCTTGTCAATCCAGGTAAATTTGTTCACTTGAAGACTTCCTTTGTACATGTAGGTGACAACTTGACCAACTCAGAATTTTTCTCCATCTCACCTTGCCTGAAAGTCTAGTCTAAGTTGCTGGGGAGAGGAGCTTTGGGCAAGGATAGAGAGAAGGCACCTGGTCAGCTGTCCTACACTGGTGTTCAGCCACAGTCATCGTGGGTGGTCCATGTCCCCCTCTTTCCCAGATGCCTGGTCCACTGTGCATTCCTGATAGCTTCCCCATCACGTCCAGAGGGCCCCACCATAGGCCACAACTTCATCATGTAATCTTTCAAGTAATATGCACCCTGCTCCAGGGGACCAGGAACTTCAACTGCTCTCAGGTGCCACACCAGGCTGTGGGAGGTGGAAGAGTCTGATGGTGTTCACCCACCTCTCTACCTAGCTCCCTCTGTCCCTGACTACTCACTAATCTTAATAACAAACATTAGTGCTAAATGTCCAAGATGTTCTTGGATCTGTGTGTGTAATGTCTCATTTTATTATTACAACAACCCTGTCAGATAGATTATATTGTTATTCCTATATTATAAAAAAGGAAACCGAGGCCCAGAGAGTCAAAGCATCTCACCTCAAATCATGAGCTGGAAAAATGCAGAGCCAGATCCCCTGCAAAGCAGTGGAACCCAGAGCTCGTAACCAAGACGTCACCCATCTCTGCCACAACACACAGCCATGCAAGCATATGTGCACATGCCACATTCACATCCAGTTCCTCACCCAAGACAATAGCACTGGAGCAATCTGCTTCACCTCGTACTTCCAGTGAGGCCCATGGCAAGGGTCAGCGTCCCAGAGATTCGCTCATTCACGCTTGGTGTGCCCATCTGGCACGAGACACTCGCTCCCCACCAGGAGACAAGGGTGCTGTGGAGCAGTATCAGGCGTGGTCCTGTCCAGCAAACCTGCACCTTGGAGAGGGAGCCAGCCACGGACACTAATGAGGTTTCCCCTGGTACAGAGAAGCAGGGTTGTCATAGGGCCTCCCTCCCAACGCTGAGGTGGAGATGAGATCAGATAATGTGAGTGTCAGCTCTGTACCTGCATGTGGCACTGGATAAATGTCAGCTATTAACAGTACTTTAAAATGTCACCAACCCCATGACCCTGAGCAAAGGAGAAGGGCCACACTTCCCTGAAGAGGCCTATTGGAAGGTAGGAACCGGAGGGCCACGTGGAAGCCACCAACAGAAAGCAGGTCCTTCCACCCATGAGATTCACCCAGGACAGTCACACTCCACCATGACAGGAGTAGATTGAGCTGGAGAGCCACAAGTTTTTCCACCACAGTACATGAAATCTCACTGTTGCATACCAGCTCCTCCTCATGACCCTGTAGGCCCCTGTTAGGATGCAAATGGTCTCCAAAGGGTGGTCCAGCAAAGTGTATGAATACACCATCACCGGAACCTACGGAGCATCCCAGCGCCTTCCATTCTGAGCCTGCTTCATCCACCTCTGTAAGACAGTCGCAGGCCTGTGGAGCAGAGCAAGGCATGGATGGTGCTGAGAGACCAGAGGACCTAGGAGCCCTCCTGGGGGTTGAAGCAGGAATGGGGCTCTGGGCGCCCCCTGCCTGGCCTCAAGCCAGCTCAGCCACACAGGGGTAAGTGACCTGGCAAGTTCTCAACCTTGCTGCACCACCACTGTTTCAATCTTGTGTTCTGTATTTTTTGTTTTGTTTTGTCTTTTCTCTTGCATTGCTGGGGATAGAACCCAGGGCCTTGCACATGCTAAGCGAGTGCTCTACAAATAAACTCCAACCCCTACCCTGTGTTCTCAATCTTAACTAAGAATCCCAACCCCCGCCTCTCAGAGATGTGTGTACATCTCACAGATGATGTTTGTAAAGCATTGGACAGGCAGGTAGCCTTGACTCAGAGGTATCCTCTGCTGTCCCTGTGTGGCATGAACATAGAGGATGTGGATGGGGGCGTTTCCAGGAGACTCTGCCCCCTGCAGGTTACTAACTGAGCACCGTTCAGCTCCACCCCACGCAGCTTGGGGCAACTCATTCTGTGTGGACCATGTACCCATTTCACAGCTGTGCCCAGCAGAGTGAGGTTGGCTGCTGGGTCTCTGCAGGGCTCTGATGAAACAGGTCTTCCAGCTATTGCCGAGAAGTGTTCAACAGAATACCTGGAGTCCTGCCAGGCACTGAGACTGAGCCTGCTTGGCACCAGCCCCTGGGAAAGAAAACTGCAGAGTGCAGACTGTTCCCAGAAACTGGAGACTGGGGGCTTCTGATAAGGCCAGTCTGCTTTCCCGAGCCTGCCAGTCAGCCTGAAAACACAAGTAGGCAGGGGAGAGGGTGCTGCGTGCAGCACGGCTTGGCAGGGAGAGCCCAGCTCACAGCCCCCATGAGTTGAGCACTCGGATGGTGGGGAGACACAAGCCCAGCTTCCCCCAAGCCTCATGCCCAAGCAGCTTGGAGGCTGTGCACAGCTCTGCCCCTGGGACATTGGCCAGGGCTCAACCAGGACAGGGGCTCCACACAGGAGGGGAAGCTGCCCCTGCCTGTCTGCAGGGCCAGTTCCCACACCGCAGCTTTGTCCTCAGAGCAACTGCTTAAGGAAATCTGGACACAGATCAGTGTCCTTGTTTGACACTCAAGGAAATGGAGACTCAGAGCAGAGAGGCAAATTGCTCAAGGTCACAGTCAGTAACAAGGCAGAACCCACAGCTCAGCCCCCTGCTTTACCCCGCAATGGTGTCCTTCTTTTGCAGTTCATACATTCTAGTTCTCCCATCCTGGTACAAGGCCACGGAGAGCTTAGCTGAAAGTGGCATACAGTGGAATTAATGTCCGAAATGGACTCAGAAGACATAAATTACAATCCTGATTCTAGTACCAAGCAGCTGTGTGGTCTCAGGCAAGTTTATTTCCCTCTCTGGTCTGTCTCCTCATCTTTATGTAGGAAGGAATCTGGCACCATCCATACAAATTGGGCTATGGCAGAAAGAGAAGAGGAAGCCAG
>PVHX01000051.1:454979-504902 GCA_004024805.1 Geosciurus inauris
AAAAAAAAAAAAAAAAAACAGAGAGATAGAAGAGGAGCTCAGGAACTGGAGAGGTCCGGCTGCAATCACTTAACTCAGGCTCGGTGCTCATAAATAGGAGGAGGCCACTGCCTGGGTCAGACCAGCTGGGGTCCACAGCCAAAGAACAAGGCAAAGCTCACCACTCCTCAGTGGGGACAGCAAGCCTCACCTTTCTGTGCATCACACTGTCACCTGTAAGTGGACATAGTATTACTCAGAAGGTCATCGTCACAATTAGAGCGGATGGATAAACACAGGGAGGGAAACTAAGGGTGCCTCATGCAGAGTGGGGACCCAGGAGGGCACCAGCTCCATGCCTTCAGACAGGGGACCCAAAGGTTCACCAACTTCACACCCACAAGTGGGGACTCAGGGGTGCTCCTTCTGCACACTGACCAGATACCCCGGCTTCATTTGAACTGGTTGCAGGGAAGGGGAGTTCCCAGAAGCAGCTCCACAAGGAGCAGGATTGGAAACAGAGAACTTCAAAACTCCCAAAATCACACAAGCAGGTCCAACCAAAGCCCCTCCCCCAGCCCTCTGCAACCCAAACCCATCTGGCAACCATCTCATGCAGCAGGAATGTTTGCAGGCGGTGGGCCCTGGCCCGGAAGCCTAAGACTCGCCTGCCTCCCCTGTGGCATCCGGTGGCCAGGTGGGGTAGATCAAGGATGCTGTGAGGAGACCCAGCTGGGCCCTCCCTCTCCTCCCTAGGTGGAAATCAGGTCTGTTATTGTCCAGATTTTTTTCTGGTATTGGGATACCGAGAGAGATCTTAGGGAAGAGAGTGAGAGGGCTGGGCAGGGATGTAGAAGCTCTGGGGTAGTAGGTGGAGCTAGGAAGTTCATTGGTCTCAGGGTGTGTCAATCATCACTGCTCTGCAATGGTGAGGAGAGGCGTTCCAGGAAGGACAGCAGGCACCTAGGAGGATTGCAGGAAAGAGATAGACTTTCTCGGGAGCTAGTGGGAAGGACAGAAAGGATGCAGGCTCTGGAGAGAGGATGTCATACCCCACCTGTCCCCCAGGACTCCCAGCTGCAGAGGACACAATATTCCTAGCTTGCCCAAGATGCAACATTAGTTCGGAAGCCTTTCCCCAAGTATAGAGGCAAACCAGGGAGCCAGCAAAGCCAGCCTATGGCTGGTACCCTCACGCACCCAGGTATCCAGCCTGGCGACCTAGCAATCAGCTCGCGCTTTTCTTCCCCTTTCCTACCTGCTACAACCAATCCTTCAAGATCCACTGAATTTTTCTGCTCTGTCTTTGAAATCCACCCACTTTTCCTAGCCCCTCTTCCACCCTCCCAGCCCACCTCCAGCATCTCCAACCCAGATGCTGCCCTCACCTCCTGCCAGATCTTTCTGTTTGTTTCCTCTGGACCCCTACAATCCATCTGTCTCTCCCATCTTCCCTACAGGAGTTCCCTCCTGCTCGACTCTGGATTCTCCAAGATGTAGCACATTGCCCAACACTGTAGGTGCTCGATAAAAAATTGTGGAATGAATGAAATGAAGGCAGGGAGGAGAGAGAGGAGAAAGGAGCAGGGATCCTTGCCCAAGGGACGTCAACAAACAGAAGAGTGAAGCCCGGCTATGAATCTAGAGGGAGCACCACACAGCCAGAGTATTTTGTTTTAGGTCAGGTGGTTAAAATCCTGCTGCAATAGGCTTGACTTGTCCCTTTACAGAGTCTGAGACCCAAACATGGAAAGGGGTCTCTCTGAGGTCACCTGATCCCTCTCCTTCTCTAGGCACCTTCTCTGCAGAGCTCAGGTGGGCAGTTATGTCTTTTGTTCAGCAACCTTCCAGTGATAGGGCAGTCCCTATCCATCAGGACCATCCTGCTGAGTGATCCCTGCCTCCCTAGGAGTTGCATGATCCCAAAGAAGAGAATTGGGAACACGGGCCAAGTCCAGACACGCTCAGGCTGCCCAGCATCTTCAGGTGGAGGCCAGCTCTGGGGTTTCCTGGAGGTCTCCTCCCCAAGGAACCGCTGGAATTCCTTCATCAGGAAGCGAACCTCCCTCTATCCGCCCCCCATTCTGGCTGCTACTCTGGCCTCTCGCCAGGTGGTTAATACTGCTCCTTGTGTTTGGAACTGAGAACTAAACACAGCTCTCCTGAGAGCTCAGAGGGAAGCTGGCCAAACGTGGGGGAAGCTGATGAGGAGTATGAACGTGCCCGTCTCCATGCCAAGGATGGACTCCATTAGCTGGAAAAGTGGGCATTCCTCTAGAGCTTCCCCTGGGCTGGAGGAAACAGAAAGGAATGGGGCTGGTCCTGTGCTCAGTGCTCTAGCTTCTTGATTTTTTTTTTACCCCACCTTCAAGCTCCATCTGGAAAAAATTGAGAAGAGCCTGGGCTGTCCCCTGCTCCGATCCATCTTCCGCCTGCACCCCTGTGGGGAGCCCCTCTGGCCCACCCCACTCTCCCTCCCAATAAAGCAGACTCTCAAGAGAGACATTGGACTTCACTCCAACTGGGGTAAGTGGTTAATAACATCTAAATGCATCATCTTTCCACAGGGATTAACATTGGCAGGATCCAAGATTTAAGGGAAAGCAGAAAAGCAATAATGGGGATTTCAGGCCCTGGCCAGTAGCTGGTGATACAGGGAGGCCCTGGAAACTTCCCAGCATCTTTAAGACCATTCGGACATCATTAATAGTAGAGACACCAGCTTGTGTTTTCCCATCTTTGCCACTTGCTGTGTGGACATGTCACTGATCCTTTCTGACCCAACTCCCTGTTCTGTACAATGGAATGTTCTTCCACTCTCATTACGTTGTTGGGAAGGTCAAATGCAGTAAGGAGTTCAGGCCCCGGCCACAGAATGGGTGGTCCAACGCCATTTCTTTCCTTCCTTCTTCCACGTGCCAGGAATTTTCCATGGAGGAGTGGACGGAGCGGGGATCAGGGTGAGATGTGGGTAACAGCATTATACATGTGCACTTGAACCTTGGTTTTTCCCACAGCCAATGACCTTGAAGCTATCTCAAACCCACTTCTCTACATTTTGCCCCAGGGCATCTTGGGGAAATTATCTCAGAGGGGTCCTTATAATGGATACCTTGTGGTTGCCACCTTCCATATCCTCAGAAATTATAAACCCTCTGCAGTCATCTCCAGAGACAAGGATATGGTTGGTAGTCACTGTCTTCCTCCAGTTGGCACCCAATCCAAATTTCTTTTGATCTATCACCACCACAAATCTTAGTAGCTTAAAGCAAATATTTATCATCTTCTCTAATGCTGTGTATTGACTGGACTTTGTGGACAGCTCACGCTCCAGGTCTCACATAGGACTATAGTCAAAGGTCCACTGGGGCTGGTTGTTCGAAGGTTTGACTGGTCTAGACCTCACAGATGGATCACTCATGCTCCTGGGCTGTCCACCAGAACACCTACATGTAGCTTCTCCATGTGCTTGCCCATCTCATAACATGGTGGCTGGTTGCCCAAGAGGGAACTCCAAGGGACCCAGGCTAAAGCTTCCGGGCTTCTTAGGGACAAACCTTGGGAGTCTCAGAGCACCAGTTTCACCTACTCTATCAGTCAAACAGACCCAAGTCCAGCCCAGATTCAAAGTGATGGGAATAGGAACTCTTCTCTTAACTCAGGAGAAGCCAGGTCACCTTGCAGAAGAGCATGTGACAGGAAACTGCATGGTAGGTGTCTCTGGAAGCTTAATCTTCCATGTGTAGCACCTGATCTTCCCAGGCAAAAGAACTGTGCTAATGGCAGGGTTCTTTTCTATTCCACCCTGAGACCACCCAGCTGTCACCTACACTGACAAAGTTGTCCCTAAGTCCCCAAGGCTGCTAGAAGCTCCCCACATGCTTTAGGGAGCATTCTAAGGACAAAAGGAGATACTCTGCTGCTTTGTGCTGGTCTAACAAGCCTTCCTTGAGTGCTGGCTCACTCATTCATCCATCAACCATTAACTAAGGGCCCACTCATGCCATCTCAGAGAGGAACCCACCACAGCAGGGGATGCAGTGTTCTGTGGAAGATGTGGGCAGACGTGGACAGTTACGACACACTGCACAGCTCAGTGGACCCCAGGTGGATGGGGCTGACGAGGGTGCAGGCAGGGGAGGGGCTGGCTTTGATTGGGAAGTGGAAACCAGGGAGAACTTCTCTACCTTCAAACCCAGACTGGAAGCTGCTCTTGAGGGATCCATGTAGGTGTCCAGGGAGGACAAGAAAGAAGAGGAAAGATCCCCAGGTAGGGGAGAGTATGAGAAGGCAAGGCAGGCCACTTGGATGGCTAAGGTGGAAAGAACAGCAGGCACAGCGTGCTGACAGGAAATGTGGTTGAGGATAGAAAGCAGGGGTCTGAAGGCCATGCCAAAGCTTGACTTTAAACCAAGGGAAAACTTGGAACAACTCTACCACCATCAAATCTTTCTAGGAAGATCACCAGGATGCTGGGGACAGTGGCTTGAAAGGAAGTGACTCAAGAATAGCACGATGGTGTCATTATTATTTTGCTATTGACTTACTAGATTCCAGGCTCTGTCCCAAGCTCTTTCCACTCATCGACCAATTAAATGTCAGGACAACAGCACAAATGAGGGGCTATTATAATCCTGTTTTGCAGATGAGAACACCAAGGCACAGAGAAAGGTGAGTTTCTTGTCCGGAGTCACAAATCAAGGAGTGGCGGCCCTGAAAACCCAGCTGGGCTGTCTGGCCCCAGGGTCTGCCTGTCTCCCTACTTGGTGTGCCCTGCTGTGGCTGCGATTCAGGTGTCAGACACACAACAGGGCCTCCATGAGAGGTCGGGAGAGCAGGTGTTGCCTGCTCCCCCCCCCATCTCACCCCCTGGGGGCTCCCAGGCCCTAGCAGGGAGTCACTACATGTGAACACGTGAACAAAGGCCAGGCAAGCATGGAGCACACTGCCAGCCCCACATCACTGGAATTATTAGCTTTCTTGCCCCAAAGCTATGCGAACATTGTCTCTGGCTGTTCTTCTCCATGGCCACGCCCACCCAGTGCCAGGGACACTGATTGAGAAATAAGGTGTTGAAGCGGTCTGCAGACCGACAGGCGAGCCTCCTTACAGACCCATGCAGGAGCTTTGCCCTGTCTGTTGCAGCGTCCAGGGACCCCAACCAAGCCTGCTGCTCCATCACCCCCCACCTCCATCCGCTCCTACACCCTGCTGAGAGCTCTAAGCGAAGCACCTGCCTGAAACCTAACTTAGCATTCAGAACAAGGTGCCCCTGCTGGAAGGCTGTTGGTAGCAGAGCAGGGGAGGCATGGCTTTGGAGCACACAGGATCTGCAGGGAATTTCCTGAGCAGCTAGTGCTGAAAGAAGCAAAACAGATGCTCAGTGGGGACAAGTTGCATTTCACAAACAGCACAGTCCCTGTCCCAGCAAACCAGAGAGAAGTGCTTGTTGGCATCAGGAATTGAAGGAACCCAACTGTCATCTCATTAAATCCTCAGTCACTGTCCCACTTGTCATATGGCTATCCTGGCTTCCTGCTCTCCTGCCTTCCATGCAAGAAGTACCAGCATTGCCCAATGCACCAAGGACTGGCCTCTTGATCATTCAGAGTGTGCCCAGAGCTTTGCTACACCACCTTGTTCCCCTCTTCCTCCTGGCATTAGGCCTCCCAACAAGTAAGGGTAAGAGAAAGATATATAGTAGTCCCTCTTATTCAAAGTTTTGCCTCCTATGATTGCAGTTAAACACTGCCTCAAATTATTAAGTGGAATATTCTCGAAATACACAATCATAAGTTATAAATTATGCATTTTTTTAGAGTAATATAATGAAATTTGTCTTTCTCCATCCTGCTTGGGGCATGAATCACCCTTTGTCTAGTGTATCCATGCTGTATATGCTACCCACCAGTTAGTCACTTAGTAGCCTTCTTGGTTATCAGATTGACTGTCAAAATATCAGTGTCCATACTCAAATAATCCTTATTTTACTTAATAATGGCTCCCAAAGCACAAAAGTAGTGATACTAAAAACTTGGGTATGTGAAAGAGAAGCCATAAAGTGCTTCCTTTTTTTTTTTTAACACGGATTGAACCCAGAAGTGCTTAACCACTGAGCCACATCCCCAGCTCTTTTAATTTTTATTTTATTTAGAGACAGAATCTCTAAATTGCTTAGGAGCTCCCTAAGTTGCTGATGCTGACCTCAAACTTGTAATCTTTCTGCTTCAGCCTCCCAAGTTGCTGGGATTTCAACTGTGTGCCACCATGCCTAGCAAAGTGCTTCCTTTAAATTAAAAAAATGGAAGTTCTCAGCTTAACGAGAAAAGAAAAATTTTATGCTGAGGTGACTAAGATCCAGGATAAGAATGAAGAGAAAAAAAATACATGCCCTAATGTGTTGGCTTTGGTACAGTTTCAGGCATTCACTGGGGAGTCTTGAAATGTACTGGCCCTTGGATAAGGGGAGACTGCTAGCCCCACATGACAGGCCAATAGCTGGGGAAACCCAGAAGGTGAGGCAACTTGGCTCAGCAAATATTTGGCACAATTAGGATTTTTAAACCCAGATCTTGTGACTCTATATCCAATGCTCTTTCCCTTTACCCCTTTTCTTGCCATATCTTCACAGGTTTCTCTTTGGGACCTTCATGGATCACATTTTATTATCCACCACTAGAGAGACACCATACTGGCTGAAGACCTCACTGAGGACCAGACTCTGGGCAGGTGACAGTGGAAGAGGTCCTCATTGCAGAGAAAGGCCCCAGTGTGGGGAAGACACAGAAGTGGGGCTTGGTGTTAGTGAGCCAGGAATGCCAGAGCAGCTCAGAGCTTCCCACCTGCAGGGAACAGGAAGGAGGCAGGATAGAGGAAGGTGGGGGTGATATTCCCCTCCTCAACCAACCACCTGAACCTGTGACTGGACTTTTGCTAAGTATGGCTGAACAGAGGGTCGAGTCAAAAGCCAATGGTTTATTCCTTCACTCCTGGGGGGATTCACTGCATGGCTGCTGTATTACTTTTTTGAAGCAAGTTCTATATTTGCAAGAAAAGGAGCTTCTGGGAGACAAGATAGACATGGGTTTCATAGCTGAGCTCATAAAAGAATAGGATAGATATTCCAAATTTCAAGGGATAAGTTCCAGAATCTTTCATGAAGATGCTTGTCACCAAATCAAATCCCACTCCTGAACAAAATGCCACCAAGCAACTTCTACCAGACCTATAGAGCCCTCTACTCTGTTATGTCAGTGTGAGTCTGGAACACCGTTAGCTCCCAGGACCCTATCTGTTGACCTCTGACTGGCTGGGACTAGGAGCAGGCTCAGGTTGGATGCTCATAACCAGTGAAAAGGCCAAGCAAGAATGACTATCCCACTTGGCATGGTGGTGCATACTTATAATCCCAGCAGCTCTGGAGGGATTACAAGTATGGAGGATGGAGGATGGTGAGTTCAAAGCCAGCCTCAGCAAAGAGTGAGGCACTAAGCAACTCAGTGAGACCCTGTCTCTAAATAAATACAAAATAAGGCTGGGGATGTGACTCAGTAGTCAAATGCCCCTGAGTTCAATCCCAAGTAACCCTCCCCCCCAAATGACCATCCCTACAGACTAGCACAGCTCCTTCAGCTGTGACAGAAACTCAAGTGAACCTGCGTTCTCTCAAAGACAGATCCAGCCCCAGGAACAGAGGGATCTAGATACTCAAATGCCTCGGGATGCTCTCTCCATTCCTCTATCTGCTTTTCTTTAACAGTTGATTTTATTCTTCCAGTTTTAGATTCTCAGGAGGGTGAAATGCTCATCCCAGACATCTCTGGCTCAGATCTAAACCAATTGATACAAAACTGGGTAAAAAGCTCTTCTAGACCAGTTCAAATGGCAAAAATGCTGGGGAAGGGCTCTGAGTGGCCTGATTGGAACACAGGACCACCGTGGCCATCACCCAGGTCAGAACCAGGAGAAGGTGAGGATGGGGGTGGAGGAAAGGCAGTTGTCACTACACTGCAGTTAGTGAAGGATGCTGCCTGCACCCTACAGAGGGTCAGGAATGAGGAAAGACCCTGAGGTGGAAAACGCTGCTTGGGTGCTGGCAGGCCGAACAGCCAATGTCCACTTGGCGGAGAGGAAGCTGCTTTCTCCCAGGTGCTGGACCAGTCTGTAGGAAGCATGCGACTCCCCTCCTCTCCTAAGTGCCCCAAATTCTTTCTCCTTTTCCTCAGGCCAGACTATTGGGTTCCAAATCACTAAAAGGCAGGGGACTGCCATGGAAAGACAGGCAGGTCTAGAAGCCAGGAACCTGGTTTCTATTCTGCCTCCAATAAGCTGTGTGACCTAAGGTAGAAAAAATACCTTTTCTGGACCCTACACACTTCCTTTGAAAACCAGTGGAGGTGGACTAGTGAATATCTTGGGCCCTGCTAGTTGCTTCTGGAAGGACATGGTGTAGTAGATGAGCCATCATGGCATTGCCACTTTTAACTTCTCCAGAGCAATTCACCCTATCCAGTTAACTTAGCCACACCTCCCAACCCCAGGGTAGCTAGAGAAGGGCAGGCTTCTCGCCCATCAGGGGTCCTTTCCCAGGGTTTGGTTCCCCCAGACATGCATCCCAGGGTAACATCCTTGAAGCTGTTCTTGCTCTGCAGATGATAGCATCAAGCTAAGGAAGGAGGTGACTTGCCCAAGATCATACATGAGTCCATGTCTAGGGTTCCCAAGCCTTGATTTCCACAGTGGGCTACAGCCAAGGCCACCTTCCACAGAGACCATGAAATAACTGGGAGCAGACCAGTCCTCTCTGGGACATGGTTCCCTCCTCGCTCTCGTCTTGCTCTCCCAAGCACCCCATTTGCCACAGTCCAGATGAGCTCGCTGCACACACCTCTGTTCCTGCTGTCATCCCTGCCCGGCCTGCCTTCCCCTGGAGCCTGTGCACACACAGGCTCACCCTCCAGAACTCTGCTAACTCCTTGACCTTCAAGCCACTGTCCCCAGTGGCTGTGGCTCCTGTTAATCATTAATTCAGTCTCTCAAAGTTCTCTTATGACATGGTAACACACTCAGGATAAAATCTAGGGGCTTCTCGTGGCCCACCTGTCCACACAGCCCGGCCCCTACCTAACCCTTCAGTTCCTCTCCCCCACTGGGGTCCCTGCCTCTGCCCAGTCACACCAGCCTCCCTGTAGTCCCCAAACCCTTGCAGTACATGTCCTGTTGTCCTTCTCGTCTGGCTCTCCACTCTGCTCACCCTGCCCTTTGTTCTGTCCCAAGTTACCTCCTTAGAGAACCCTTCCCCACCATCCTATCAAGTTGCTCCCACTCCGTCTGACTCCGTGCCCTTGAACTCTCTATCCTAAGGCCAATTCCTTCTCTTCCAAAGCACTTATGATGGCTTGCAATCTAACAATGTTTACTTAGCTGCTGGCTTGATTGTCTGTCTCCTCCATGAGAATGCAAGTTCTACAAGGGCAAAAACCGTGCTGTGTCCACTGGGGTTCCCCTCGCGCCTAAAACAGTGTCTGGCCCATAGGGGGCCCTGTACAAATAAATCAATACGTGAACAGTTGTAATAAAATGACATCTCAGAACTAGAAGGAGCTAGGATGGCCCCTAGTGTGTGTGAGGCAGATCTTCTGTGTGGAGTCCTTGTCTGTGTAAACAACCTGAGTCAATCAAAATCAGGCTGTCAGCACCATCCCGTGATGTGATCACATGCCAACCTACAGAAAAAATACCTAATAATGAACAATCTGAAATGAAATGAAGAAAACAATTCTGCTGACAATAGTGTCAAGAAGAATACTTAGGAATACGTTTAGCAAAAGACGTGCAAGACTTATGTTCTGACAACTACAAAACAGTTGAAGGAAATCAAAGATCTAAAAGAAATGATTTGAGAAGACATATGCTCATGGATCGGAAGACCTAATATTGTTAAAGTGGAAATATTCCCAAATTGATCTACAGATTCAATGCAAATGATATCAAAATTTCAGCTGCCTTTTTTTTTTCTTTTTCAGAAATGGACAAGCTGGTCCTAAAATTCTAAATGAATTTCTAAATGAATTCAAAGGACCTAGAATAACCAAAGTTGGAGGACTTGCACTTCCTGATTTCAAAACTTACTTCCAAGTTACAGTAATCAAGACAGTGTGGTACTGGCATAAGAACAAACATGTAGATTAATTGAATCAAATTAAGAATCCAGAAATAAATCTTCCCATTTATAGTCAATTTGTCTTTGGCAATGGTGCCAAAGCAATTCAATGGGGGAAATAATAGTCTTTGCAACAAGATGGTGCTGGGACAACATAGAAAAGAGTGAAGTTGGAACCCTACATCACACCATATGCAAAAATCACCTAAAAGTGGATCAAAACCCACATGTAAAAGCTAAAGCTATAAAACTCTTCAAAGAAAATATAGAGTAAATTTTTGTGATCCTGAATTCACAATGGTTTTTTTAGATATGACCCCAAATGTGCAAGTAATAAAATTAAAAATTGATAAATTAGACTTCGCGAAAATGCAAAATTTTGTGCTTCAAAGAATATCATCAAGAAAGTAAAAACACAGTTCACTAAGTAGGTGAAAAAATATGCAAATCATACATTTGATAAGGGACTTATATGTAGCATATATAAAGAACTCTTACAACTCAATAATAAAATGACAAATATCCAACTTAGGATGGTCAGAGAATCTGAGTGGACGTATCTCCAAGAAAGACATGCAAATGGTCAACAAGCACATAAAAAGGTGCTTACTGTCATTGCAGGAAGACATAAATCAAAACCATAATGAGATACCCATTCACATCTACTAGCGTAGTAGAATCAAAAGGTCAAATAACAATAGGTGGCAAGGGTATAGAAAGAATATAACCCTGAGGCTCTCCTGAAAGAAGTAGAAAATGGTACTGCCACTTTGGAAAAGAGTCTGACAGTTCTTCAAATGATTAACATAGAGTTAACATCTGACCCAGCAATTGCATTCCTAGTTGTATACTCAAGGGAATAAAATTATGTACACACAAAAACCTGTACATTAATGTTCATAGCAATATTATTCACTATAGCCAAAAGGTGTAAACAACCCAAAGGTCCAACAGTAGACATGAACAAACAGAATGGGATATATTCCTGCAATTGAATACTGTCTGCCATAGAAAGAAATGAAGTCCTGATTCATGCTACCACAGGGGTGAACCATGAAAGCTTGCTAAGTGAAAGAAATTGGTCACAAAAGATCAATATTGTATGACTCCACTCATATAAAATGTCCACAACATGAATTCAAGACTAAGATGAAAAAGAATAGATTCATGTTTGCTTGGCCAGGGACATAGGGAAGATTCAAGGCGATGGCTAAAGGGTACAGGATTTCTTTTGGGGTGATGGAAGTATCCTAAAATTGATTGACGTAATGGTCAGATGACTCTAAATATGCTTAAAATCAGTGAATTGTGCCCTTTTAATGGATGGATTGTATGTCACATAAACCATATCTTAATTATACTGTTATTAGCAACAACAAAAAAGGTATGGGGAAAATAAATATGCTTGCCAACATAGGAAACCCACTCAACAGCTAACCCTCCTAGAATTGAGCCAGGGACACCCCCACAGGCAAGTCCTGCAGCTTTCCTGATGTGTGGGGGAGAGCTCCCCCCAAACCAAGTGGAGGAATGAGGGCCAGGTCCAGCTATACATTTTCTAAAATCTTGGAGGAAGGCACTGTAAATCATAGAGCCTACGCACAAACCAGGCTTGTCCAAATCTAAGGACAGGTGCATGCAGAGAGTTCTAGTCCATGATGGAAAATCTCTTGTAGCCAGTGCAATCGATTGCAGAGTCCACCTGGAGCCCACATCAAGAAGCACCACAAAGGAGTGTCCACATTCTAGCGGAAAGGGTGTCAGACCGTCCAGTAATGTCTGCTAGGTGCAGGAAGTGCTGATACGCAAGCCAAGCATTTGCCAGCTATGATTCGGTTTACCCATTCCCTGCAGGAACAAAAGAAGTAAGCCTGTTGGCAGAAGGGAATGGCCAGTGGCTGGATTCCAGGGGCATGGGATGAAGTCTTGGCCTGACACCTGCAGCCCTCACCAATCTGGCCATGTCTACCTCCCAAGCCTTGCTCCTCATCATGCCCTGTCCTTGCCCATGCTGTAGCCAGCATGTTCTCAGCAGTACCTGGCCCATGCAGAGCGGGACCCAGCCCCGGCAGTGTGGCCCAAGAACTTATGCTGGACAGCACTGAGCCTATGACCCCCTCATGTGTTTCCCACCTTCCACAAATCTGTCCTCATCAAAGCCTACAACCACCTCAGGAGAGAGGTGCTGTTTTCCCCACTGGAGGGATGACAGCACCCAAGGCTCTAAGAGGTGCCTGGCCCAGATCCGCTCAGCAGAGCCCCGATTCCAAATCAGGTGAAGCTGCCTCATGCCTGTGCTCAACCCACAGACCCAAGAGTTGTCCGAGTAAAGAACATCGTCTCTCACCCTCTCCTCAGTATCAGCATGCACGAATAAAACTGATGCAGGAAAGAAGACTTTGAGCAAAACCCCTGAAGCTCCTCAAAGTTACCATCACCCTTGATCCACGAGCTTCTGCATTTCACTCTATGACTTCAGGGGGTCACTGTTCTGCACCCACCCCCAGCTATTGTCCAGTCCTTTTCCTTTCTTGCATAGCTGATGATCTAGCGTGAACCACTGAAGTCCTCATCTCCGCTTCTTCACTGTCCTCACCTCTCCGACTCTAACGTCGCAAGTGGGTCCTCGTGCAAGCCCAATGGATGCTCTTCGCAGTCTCATCCAGGACTTCTCTGTGGCAAGGCACCCGGGCCCTCCTCTACCTCTAAACTCACTGTCCCTCTGATTCCTTAGCAAATGCTATCTGTGGTTCAGTTTCCTCATCTGGTCCTTCCAGTTGCAGCACAGCGGAAAGCAGCTGTGCACTTGTTGCTGCCTTCACAGCCAGTGCCCTGAAGGGAATCCACCTTTCTACCTCCAGATCCTTTAAGCCAGAACCCTTGGCTTGCATGAAGGTGAGGCCAAAACATGGAGGGGTAATATTCACAGGGGCAACTGGCAACCATAGATATGTGAGCTGATGGGTGATCTTCGGGAGGAAAAATTCATTCCATAGTATGTTGTCCACAGTTCCCTAAAGAGTCCTAGTGGACTTAAGCCCCAGTGTCCATGCAGTGTGCACCTTTATTGACCTGTCCTTCCTAACCCAACCCCTCCACTTTAGGGGATCTGCACATAATCTGCCTGTACCCCAATCCTTTGTAGGCTGTACCCCATCTGATCTTCCTTCCCCTCTGACACATTCATTTCCTGTCTCTTCGTAGACTGCTCTGGTAAAGCGGAGCCACTCACTCCCCTGCCTGCAGCTCCTCCACCCAGCCCTGCCTTTGCCCTTCTACCAATCTGTGTCACCCTAGTCCCTTCTTGTGTCCATGCCACCCCTCCTACCTGCCGTACCATCCCCTCTATTCCTTGACCACCCCTCCCATGAGCCCCTCTCAACAGCCCCCAACCACATAACTGCCACCTACCCTAGCAGGATTGGGGCAGGATTTGGGTTCTAAAGGCCATGACTTTCTATGCATGGAGCTAGTGGATCCATGGGCTCATGGATCGGCATGAGCGATGGGAACTGAGCTACTTTCTGCACCCAGTTCCATCCCAGCCTTGCTCAGCTCTAGTTGAACTTGTAATCATCCAGTTCTTTTAAGAGGTAGAAAGCACGCAGGGAGCCAAGGAGAACATCTGCCTTGTTTCAGGTCAGCACCTGAGCAGCGCAGCTCCCCACACACCCACACACACACCTTCGCATGAGGTTTTCCAGACAATTGTAGTGGGGCCAGCCAGACAGCATCTGTGCCTTCTAAGGTCCAGGATGATCCAGGGACAACCAGCCACAGGTCCGACAAACTGAAATGACCTCCATCTAAGTCGAGGAGGAAAAAACCCAACTCAGAAAACATCTGCCCACCTGCCCCTGTGCCAGGCCCTGTACTTGTTCCTGAGGGGAAAAGAACCACCCCCAAGCAGATCCCCATCCTCAGGTGGAACTCAATCTAGTGGGAATGTATACTTAATTCCAGTCCCTGACTTCTGGCGCCCAAGTTCCAATCAAGAAAAAGCATAGTCAATAAGAAGATTAGCTAACATTTATTGAGGGCTTATTCAATATGCCAGCATGTCCTGAGCATTTTGAAAGCATTGAATTATTTACTTACCACAGTAACCCTGGGTGGCATGCTGAGGCCGGCTCCTACCAGCTCACGAGAGCCAGTTGTTAAATTTTCAGGAATTTTACAAGCACAGTGTTAAATACGGCTATTATTTAAAAAATTAAATTACATGAAGTCACAATTAAATAAATTATAGTAAAAACAAAAGTAATAAATTCTCGGAGTTCATCGCTTCCCAATTATCTCACTGCCTGCTATTGTTCTCTGTGCTCCTGAGGCTGTCAGTGTCAACTGCATCTGCCTGGTGGAAACAGTACACAATGGTGGCCCTGAGTGTCTCTTCCAGGATCTGTGTCTGGTGACGTCACCGTGGAAATGGACAAAGGCGACAACCAGGGCTTGATTTCTGTGTTGTGGTTGATTTTCCTAGACTCAAGAAAATATTTGTGTCCTCCAATTCAACCAAGTCAATTCATGCCTTTGACAAATGAGTGACGGTGGTTTCTTCGCCTCTACTTCTTCACTTTTAAGTTACTTGAGGTAAATAAAAGTACCAAACAACTTCTAGGCAGGAACTTCACCCAGAGAGCCTGCTGTTAAACATTTACCACCAGCATGCATCGCCGGAGCAGGATCCACATGGTAGCTGACCTCAGAGACCAAGCTCTCCATACTCGAGCTTCTCGAGTGCCCTGTTTCTCCTTGGTAGTCCTAGACAAGCCCTCAGGGGGAGCTGATTTCTGGCCTATTCCATCTGCTCCCCACCCCAGACAAGAGCACCTCAGGCCTATCTCTGAACATGGAGCACAGGACACAGATCGGGCAGACAGGGAGACCGGGCCAGCAAGGACGTGTTGAGAGGCCAGAGGGAAAATAAAGCCAAGTGGGGCAACATCAGGCCTGGGCTGAGATGACACTTTCTGGAAGACAGGTTAGGTTAGGTAGAAAAAGACACAAAGCAGACTGTACAGGTAGGGCTGTCTAAGACTCTCACAGCAGAAGCCAAGGCCCTCAGTCACTGTCAGGGCCTGTGGACTTGGGTCTGAGCAGGGAGGTCGCCATCCACTATTAGACAGGCCACAGCAGCCTCCAAGATGTGGCCTCCCCAGCCTCCAAGATGTGGCCTCCCCAAGAAACACTTTGCAGCAAGCCCGAAAGTGGCCAAAGACAAGGAAGCAGATTCAGGGACACCTCAGAAGTAAGAAGAGAAGGCGCTGAGCCTCATTCACATGGCGACTATAGAATCAAACCCTCCAGGGTCTCTGAGGTTCTTCCTTCAGTGCTCAAGGCCCTTCCCAACCTCTCCACAAGTGCCTCTGACAGTTCAGTTACAAGAAACTTCCCACTGTCCCCAGATGAGCAGGGCCCATTTCTCCCTCTGAGACTTTGCACAGGTTGGTTCTTCTAGCTGGGGCAGTCAGGGAAGACTTCATGGAGGAGGTGATGTCTATGCTAGGTGCTGAAGAGGTGAGTGAAGGTGTGGGAGAAAGGTGTCTCAAAGCCCAGATCCTCCTCTCCCAGGTGCACAGAATGTTCGTTGCATCAACATCTCGGCTGTACTATCCCAAGAGCCCATAATGACGAAGGCACGGCATCTCGGGCGCCCAGTAGGAACTCCAGTCAGTGAGCAGGCTGCGTAGCTTGCGCAGGTTGCCCAGCATTGAGAAGCGCAGTCGTGCTAGCTGTGAGCTGCTTGCAATTGCTGATCCAGAACTACGTTTGACCTACAAAACTAGCAATTTCATATGTTCCAACCTAATAGCCTCTCTGTGACTCTGTAAATGGGGTTAATAGCAGTACCACTCTCCCTGGATTGTTGAGGAGATTAAATGAATTAACACCTGTGTGAACACCTGGGCTGCAGCCTGGCAACAGCAAGCAGGTGATAACAATAGCCAACACTTGCACGGCACCTACTACGTTCTGCCACTGTCCAAGTGCACTGCCTGGTGAACATACCAGCTCCTCCAGCCATTGACAATAAGTCCTGCTCTCCTCCCCCACTTCACAGAGGAAGAAGGGAAGACACAGACCTGAATTTTCACCAAAGGGAGGTGGGGATCCTGGATTTGAACTGAGCAATTTGTGTTGTCGAAAACGCTATGCTAGGCAGGGTGCAGTAGCACACGCCTATAATCGCAGAGGCTCAGGAGGCTGAGGCAGGGGGATTGCGAGTTCAAAGCCAGCCTCAGCAAAAGCAAGGCACTAAGCAACTCAGTGAGACCCTGTCTCTACATAAAATACAAAACAGGGCTGGGGATGTGGCTCAGTGGTCGAGTGTCCCTGAGTTCAATCTCTGGTACAAAAAAAAAAAAAAAAAAAAAGCTACACTACTCAGCTTCTCTGATAGGATCAAAGTGGATGGTTCCACTGGATGGGCAGGTGTTAAGGGAACTAGGAATTCTCTACAGGATTCAGGTTTGGTAGCTTATGCAAATATAGGTGGGGCTGGGCAGGTGGAGGTCTGGAGAGGATCAGAGAAGTCACCAGCAGCCTGGTGCACTGGCTCAGGTGGACAGGTGGACGTGCAGGGGGGTTCATGGAGTTTACTGTGGAGGTCCCTCTAGGGCATTTGATGGCTAACACTTGGCAGATGGCTTGAGACCTTCACCTGTCAGATGTGAAAGGCCAGGAGTCAGGAAGATGAACTGGACCCTGGAGCCTTCTGGGCACCTTTGCATCTGTCATTGTGTCTGACTGCCATGACCTTTTGAGAGTGATGAATTCTTATGTGCTTCCACCTTCAAAATCTCATACAATTCAACCCTAACTCAGAACCCACAAAGAATGGGATTCTGGGAAATGTAAGACCCAGGTTTGACCAAACCTACAGACCCCAAATCATCATGGATGATGATTCTGAGAATAGTGCAGCAGAGTGAATCCAGGGAGGAAAGGGATGGGCTTGTCCAGCATTCTTCCTATTTCCTCTTCTCTTGTCAATAGAAATCCACTGTCCTGAGGAGAGGCCATCTTCAACATGGCATTCAGGACCTGCCCATCAGGCACCTGCCTCCCAGCTCCTTCTCCAACTGGGCCCTGCCCCCCTCCACTGGCCCTCACCTTCCTCAAACATTCAATGCCCCTTCCTGAGACCAAACCTCGTTCCCTGAGCCAGAAATGTGCTTCTAGGTGACTTCCCTCCCCCAAGCATGGACCCTTTATTGGCTGCCCATCCCTCCTGCCTCCTGCCTCACCCGTTTGATTCTGGTATCGGCCCACTTCCCCATGCAACCCAGGGACTCAGGAGCAGTTGATTTCATCCTCCTTGGGGTAAGTCCTAATGAACAGTCTAAGCCTATGAAAATGGGATCATCATGACGGCTTACTGGACCAGGGTAGGTTCTTCTACAAAATTGTCCAATCTAATTATAGTCCACTCTGGGGCCAATGATACCTCTCTCTCTCTTATACACAAGAACAAGGACAGTCCCCCTATGCTGACATCTATGCCATCTTTTGTTTAGAGTGAAATCAACACTGTGAATAGAGGTGTGGAGAGCAAAAAGGAGCCCGAGCCCCAAGTGTCCTCATAGAACTGCCACATCAACCATCCCCAAGACCTGTGTCCCTGTGTTTGAGATCTTTTCTTTTTTCTTTTTTTATTGTTGTTGGGTCACTTGTAATTCTGACAGCATCTCACAGCTAAACATGCTTCTTGACTATGTACACTTCAATTCATTCCCTCCAAGTCCAGTACAAATGTCACCCCTTCTGAGAGTCCCTCCCCATACGTCCACAGGGCCCTGAACCTCTCTTTCAGCACTTGGGTCCACTCTTTATCCCAACCCTAGAGGTTTCACCTACCCTGCAAGTTGCTGAACTCTTCAAAAGCGAACCATCTCACCGAGACCAGGGCAAGGGAAGTATGTGCATTGAATCTCATTCATTCCACATTTGTTCAGTAAATATTTCCTGAGTACCTCTAAGACAGTGAGTGCCAAGACAGGATTGGCTTTGCACATACAAATGTGCAGAGTGGAGGAGGATTTGTGGCAGAAGAGACTGCAGGGCAGGGAAGGAAGTCAGACACCAGCAGACTTGATTGGAACAAGAAGCTGGACTTGGCTCAGTGGAGGGAAGAAATTGACCCTGGGTTTTGATGACTTGATCTCCTTCCCTGTGTTCTCCGGGCATTGGGGGCTACAGGGGAATGGAAAGGCAAAGACCAAGAAGGCTTTGGAAGATAGCAGAGGGCTGCTAATGTCAGGATCTCTAGGACACATCTGAAAGAGAAGTGCATACTCCCCTTAGCTTTGAGAAAGGAACAGGGGAGCCCAGCATGCACCCATCCATCCATTCATTCACTCTGCTTCCATTATGGAGTGCCTCTTGGGCACCTGGCACCATACTCGGTGCTCAGAATTAATCCCTAAACACAGAGTAAATTGGCCTTATTCTGGCTCAAGGGTCAAGAAGTCCTTTCCCTGAGCTCTGCGGTACCTGTGGTCAAGGTGAAGACAGATATATAAAATCATTTGGGAGGTCACGAGTTCAACCCCAGGCATAAGCAGGCCAGATGATGTCTGGGGCAGGGAGCAGAGTGTCCCTTCAATTCCTGGAGAGTCTGCTTTAAGCTTAGACAAGCCTGTCCCCTCCAGCTGGGTCCTGTCTTCACCCTAAATCTGAACAGAGCTCCCAGCTACCCAGCGCCCTTGCAGTTGTGGGCAATACCATTCACATGGGATGAGTCGCACAAATAGCTCGTGCTTGGATGAAGGGAAAATACTTCCACATGGGCCATATGTCACTCAGAACTCATGTTGCCAGTAACAGAAACCCAATTCAAATTAGTAGAGGCCCAAAGGGGGATGTATTCACTCAGAATCCAAAAGGAGTGGAAAGCAAGTAGCAGCAGAACCTCAGAACAACAGGGACCAGAACTGGATGGGAATCTCCTCTCTCCATCTTACATCTCTGCTTCATCCTCTCCCCGAAGGTCAACCTGTGAGCATGTGCAAAGCATGGAGGATTCGCCAGGGAGAGGCCCAGCCTGGATGCCACGCCCATCCCAGAACTCATGGTTGCCTCCACTTGGTTGCGGATCTATCTGTAGCCAAAGCCACCAAGACGGGTGAAGTGGAGTCCTATAGAAACATGGTGGCATCTGCCAGCCATGTTGGGGAGCAAGTAGAGCAGCAACTACTAGAGGAGGGAGAATGTTGAGGAAAAGAGGAATGTCCCAGACAAAGGAAGCAGAAGTTACATAGCACAGGTTTGAAGGCCAGATTCAGGAAGATAAGAAGATATTGTTTGGAAAATGGATGTCAGATGCTGAGGTTGTGTGGTCCCACGTGCTGCTAATGCCTATTATGTCACTCATGGCAGACATCACCAATTGATTACAGCAATCTTCTCCAGTGAGCTTGGACCCCAGGCTGAATCTTCAACCTAGCACTCCCAGCAGGCATGACCAATCAACTGGAGCTTGCAAATAAAACCCATTTGACAACTATGGGATGACAGTAAAAAAAAAAAAAAAAAAAAAAAACTGCATATAGTCTTTTTCTCTCATTCTTGGCACAGGGCTTCAAAAAATTTTAGAATTTTCTGAGTGATAGGAAAATCTTTTGTTATTCATAATGAGTTCCTGTGTCTGACTTCATGCTAATGAGGTGATTCGTGGTGGGCCCTCAGGTAGTTTCAGAAGAGGAAATGGCCACCCTAGAAAGACCAAGCACAGATTAGAGGGCTGGAATGTCTCCCCGCTCCCCAGTGTTCAAGGAGAAAGGAGGGCTGGAGATTGAATTCAATCACATGGTCAATGACAGATCAAACATGCCAACCTAATGATGGATCAGAGAAAACTCAGAAATGAAGAGGCTGGGGTATACTGTTCCCAGCTGCTGGAAGGGGTAACCAACTCTACTGAGAGAGGGCATCAGAAGCTCTGCAAGCTCCATCACACCCCCATCTCCAGGACCTTGACTATGTATCTCTTCATTGTGCTGCTTGTGGGTATTATCATAATAAAACAATACTCATAATGTAACTCTGTCTGGAGCTCTGTGCAACAAAATCTAGTGAACCCTCAAACCTGGACGAGGATCATGGGAACCCCCAAAGTTGTAGTTGGCTAGATAGAAGTACATCTGAATTCAGGCCTGAGCCTTTAATTGGAGGGGTCTGTGCTCGGGAGTCAGTATCAGAATTGGTCACATGGTAAGAAACCCAGTCAGTGTCAGAAAACTGGTGTTGGAAAGTTCCAGTGCCACCCTATCCTCTGCTGTCCTATATGTCTACTAAGATACCTCTAAAGACAACACAGGGCACCCACACAGACCCATAGCAAGAATCAACAGTGATGGCCAATTCTAACCCACCACCTGTCTTTGTAAATAAAGTTTTATTAAAACACAGCCACATCCATTCCATTACATATCATCTATGACTGCTTTCAAATGAAAATAGCCTAGTGGAGGCATGGCAACAGAAGTCATATGCCCTGCCAAGCCTAAACTATTTACTACCTTGCCCTTTATAGAAAAAAGTTGATGGCCCCAACCCAGGAGATGTGATCTAAAACTCTGCAATCCCTAAATCCTTTCAAGTCTCCTGTTTAATTTGAAGCCTCAGGTATGTGTTGCAGTTCCTCCTATTTTATATGCCTTTGTGTATACATCTCACTTAAAAGTAATTTTAAAATTACTGACCTCTGGTTAACTAAAAGTGCCAGAAATACACTTTACATTTTAAAGATGTTCCAAGTCTGGGTCAAAACACATCACAGTTCCAGAGTACCACTTAATGGCCGCAGGTTCTGCTTGGTTGGTGAGTGGGAGATAGTCTTCATCTCTCCTGAAGACAGATGGGAGATCAAGAGCTGGTGTGAGGCTGGGGCCAGAGGTGCAAAAACAAGCAGTAGCTGCACACACGAGGTTCTTCTAGAAAATGTTAGGAGTGACAGGAAGATCCAAACAATGAGTTGAAGCACTGACTCAGAGAGGCAATTTTACAGCGAGTGTTCAGCTATTTGTCCTGTCCAGGCCTCTCTTTCACCCTCTGAACAATAACAGCCACCTTGAACTCCCAGTTGTTGGTTCCAGCAAGGAATCTTCTACTGTATTCCATGGGTCTATGAGATTATGTCACTTATTTGTTCTCAATGAAAGCTTTTTGCAAACTGTGTCCCCTGGGGCCCTGAGGTCTCCACAAACTTCTAAGGACTACTGGAGTAGAAAGTAAAATTCAAGGAAGTGAGATCCTGGGTCCACAACAATCTTAATCACAGTGTATCTTATTACCTATTTTATAGTTTGAGAAAAGGAATCTACCAAAAAAATAAGGTATAAAAAAATTGCAGGTCTAAATGATTCCCTCAAACACAAACCCTTATGGCAAGAGACAGATACATAAATGAGCAAGTCAGACAGAGTGTGGGACAATTGGGAGTGGCAGGGCCTGTGGAAAATTGTCTAAAATAATCAGGTGCCCCAGAGATTAGGTGGAACTACAAATTCAGTGTGTCTGAGTCTTGCAATTTTTCAGTAAATCTGGAATTTTTGTGTGGATATTTCCCAATTATTAAGACATGTGCAGGTCCAACAGATTCATATCTGTGAACCAGATGCAGCCAGTAGATAGCGAGTCTAGAACTCCTGGCTTGGGCAATGCCTTTGAGAAAACCCAACCCCGAAGGGCTGCTGTTTCCTTAACTCATTCCACAGGACAGCATGGGATAGCAGGAAAATCCACCAGAAACACAGGCTTCCCAGTCCTGGCTCTGAGAACCAGGCGTGTGAACTTGGACGAGAATTCCCTTGACAGCAGACCTCCCAATGATGGTGATAAAAGCACAGCCCAGGTGAGTGGGTGGGAGGGAAGGGGGTGCGCAGGACACCCTCTTGGTAGGAGTGGCAACGTGGGCACATGATCAAGGGCGTTGCCCGCCGTGTGAATGGCACACGAGTCTCGGTAGAGGTCTCCCAAGCAGCCCCAGGGGCACGGCTGGCCCAGAGAGCAGAGCCCCCACTACTAAGGGGATGACAAATGACCACCTTCTCTCTGGGCTCCTCCGTGCGCAGATGAGGAACGAGAGCCTCCTCGGAGAGGCGCGGGCGCCCGGGCCTGTGGCTGTCGAGCGGGATCATTAATAAGATAGATGTTCTTAACGGCTCCAAGAAGGATCATGGAGCTACTCATTATCAGGGGTTGAAATCGCTAATTATTCGTTTCTCTGCAGCTGTCACTCGCCATGTCCACCCAAACCACGGCCCTGGCAGTGGTCCTTTCTCCCGTGGCCGACAGGGGGCCACCAGCACGCATGGTTGGCCTCGGGGCTGGGGGCAAAGTCTTCCTCCTGCATTAAATACTTATTAAAGTTGATTAGAACTCAATGCACCATAAAATCTCTTTCAAGTCAGTGAAATGCCTTTGGCTACAGATTTCCCCCCCCCCAAATCTATCCAAAAGGAACTCCCAGAGAGTATTGGAAAAATGAGATGAGGGTTGAGGAAGGGGAAGTACGGCATTCTGGATTGGAAAAGGAGGAGGCAGATATAGAATATTTATGGGAGAAGATAGCAAAGCCTGGAGAAGGGAGTGAGGATTCCGGCAGGGCGGGAAGGCTGCCGGATGCTCGTATTTTTAGGAACGCTATTACCCTGGACCTAAAAATATGAGCCATGGCTTTCTTTAAAAGCGATCTAGGCCCTATTTACATTTCAGAGCAAACAGCATATTGTTTTCATCAGGGGGAAATAAGCACTCATGTTTACCTTATGTTTCCTTCAAAATATTTGCATTTCAAAGCCTTCTGAGCTTTAAGTTTCAGGGCTGTTGGAAACACGGCACCTGGGCTTCTCCCAGATGGGCCATGTTTACAATGGAAATCCATACCACCCAGCCAGCATGGCACCCCCAGAAAGGACAAGGCCCCCATAAGGACCAGGACACATCCCCAGGGGTGCTGCAGCTGGGACCTAAGCTGGTGGCCAGATGAGAGACGGAGGCCCAGGCAGCCCACAAAGAAAGTGTGTGGGTTCTGCACACCGTCTTTCTCCTCCTGGGTTCTTGGGGGTTTGTTTTTGCTTTTCCTGTGGATGAGGGAGTGGACAGTGCTGGCCCACACACACCTTGGGAGGCCTGCCAAGAGGAGGAAGGAACAGGCCTTCCTGGCTCCCTCAGGTGTTCTGACGGAAGCAGTGACCAAGTGGACAAAGTAGTACTCCCAGTGCCCACAGGCAGAGACAGCTGATCTCAATCAACTCCTTCTTCTTCTTTCTTTTGGTGCCAGGGGTTAAATTCAGGGGCACTCTGCCACTGAGCCACATCCCCAGACCTATTTTGTATTTTATTTAGAGACAGGGTCTCACTGAATTGCTTTTTGCTGAGGCTGGCTTTGAACTCAAGATCCTCCTGCCTTAGCCTCCAGAGAGGCTGTAGATTGCTCACTCTGTGCTGGCCTCTGCTCCTGGCTCAGATTTAGAATTGATCAGCAGCTTTTCAACATCCCAGTATCCAAACAACACCCTGAGCCAGTCAGATTCCAAGCTCTGGGGTAGGGGAAGGGAGCCGTACGCAGTACCATCAATTTGTAAAATCCTGCAGCTACTGCAGTGCGGAGCCCAGGTAAGAACCCATGTCTCCAGCAGCAGCAGCAGAAGTGAGTTCACTCCTCCAGCGCTGTTCTGAGATGGATAAGAATGGTCACCCCCTTCCCACAGTGAAGCACAGGGATGTTCACTCTGCCAAGGCAGAGCAGAAGACACAGGGTCCGACCTGGTGGGCAAGCTCCAGAGGCTGCACCCTTAAGAACTCTGTTGTGAGTTCTCCCGTCCTGGAGAGAGGCCAATGAACAGACACTGTGCAGACAGGCAAAGTGAAGGCACCACTGGCCTTCCAGCCAGGAGCCATTCTCATTTCTAGCCCTTACCTGCCTCTACTGTAGAGGACAAACAGCCAGAGCCTCACTATCTTAACCTCCTTTGAGCTAGGATTCTGGTCATCGAGATGCTCTATGATATCTACTTAGAGCTTCCAGGGAGGGTTTCTCTCTGAGGTGAAAGCACAAGTGTGTGAGGAGAGCATCTCTTATTTTTTTTCTAGCTCATCCTCAGCCTCTACTTGAGAAGGCTGTGAAGATGTGATGTCTAGAGCTCCTGTAGCCATCTTGGGACCATGAGAAGAAGGTTGAGAATGTCACAGACATGGATGGGACTGTGGAACCAAACCTAGAACAGCCTCCTCCTCCAGATGCCTGGTTAAAGGGGAGAACCAAGGTGTCTTCCTTTCTTTTAGGTGTCCAGTTACTGGCACCTGCATCAATGAGAATTACATTTGACTGTGACTAATGGAAAGTCCCAAACTAACAGTGGCCTGTCCAAGATAGAAGCTTATTTCTCTCTCATAGAAAAGAAATCTAAAGTTAAGCAATCCAGAGTAATGGTTTAGCTTTAAATTTATCAGAGAGCCAAGTATCTTTTCTCTTTCTGTTCTGTCATGCTTAGCATGTGACTTCCAAGCACATGGCTCAAAGAGGGCTGCCTAAGATCCAGACATCACATTGCTTTCCAACTAGAGGAAAAGAGGAAAGGTAGAAGAAGCATGCATCCCTCCTTTTAAGAACACTTCTCAGGAGCTCTCTGTTCATATCCCATTGACTAGAATTTAGTGACATGACCATATTTGGCTATAAGGGAGGCAAGGAGCCATGTTGTTCTGAGCAGCCATGAGCCTAATCAAAATGAGAGACTCTGTTGATAGGGAAGAAAGATATTTGGGAGACTTGAGCAGTTGATGCCATCCAGCCAAGACCATTGCAATTAATCCAAATAGTTGGCTAACACTTGGGCAGAGGGGGGACAAAGATATAATTTATCTGATGAAAGAGGAACGGGATTTAGCTGAGCCAAAAGAAGGGAGAGTGTTTCCCCGAAAGGATAAACAGCCGAGCAGAAGCCTGGGGGTAAGAGAGAGAGCGGTGCCTTTGGAGAACTGGAAGAATTCCTGTGTCTACACAAAAAAGCAAGGTGGCTGAGAGGTTAGCTGGGAGAGGTATCCAGGGACCAAGCCATGCAGGAGCCTCACACCACACTCAGGGACTTAGACTTTATCCTAAGAGGGACAGAGACCCCCAAGGAGGAATTTGGCAGGAAAGTGTATGGCCAGGGGTACCTTTAGAAAACTCATTCAGGGTAGGGGGGTTGGAGGGAGAATGAGGCTAGAGGAGGGAGACCCAGGGGGCGTCCCTGGCTCCAACAAAGAGGTAGCCTGAGGCAACATGGCCGCAGTTCCCATTGCACCCTGGGAGGCCGGCGAGGAAGGTTTGGGAGCCATCCTACTCAGGCTATGGTGACACCTGATGCTTGCACCAGAACTTAAGTCATGTGCTGATTCCTTCATCAAGAACATCTCCTGTGGGTGTTTATACAAAAACAAAAGTAAACATGTGCTCAGGGTTGTGTTGGCTTCACACTCTGGGGGACAGCCCCTACCTCCCCATGGACCATTAACAGTTTATGGACCAGCCCCCATCCGTGGGCCAGAGTTGGCACACAGTGGCCTCGGGTTGAACTCCTCATGGGAAGCCACCTTCTCAGATTCGAGGAAAGGCCACTTTGCTCTGGTCTGACACAATCTCGCTGGTTCTGAACTGCTCCAGTGCCCACTACCAGCCGATAGTACCCCTCCAGAGGTGACAGTGGCCCTCTGTAGAGGGACAACCAAGCCAAACTCCCAGGTCACTTCCTGTGAAAGGAAGCTGGCTTGAGAGTCCCTCACCATGCTCAGGGAGTCCAGAAAGCTCTTCCTAGGCAGGCTCTTCCCATGAAAACTGCAATTGTGCCAGGGCAGGTGGAAGGAAAAAAGGCTCAAAAACCCAGAGAAAGAGAGAGACTAATGCCAACTGGTGTAACCCCCATCAGCAGCCCAGTTCTCAGGCCATTTGAATAGGAAATAAGGAAGGAGCCCCACAGACATGGCCTGAAAGCAAGAGAGAGACCCCCAGGACAGCAAAGCGGGCTGGAGTCCCTCAGGGGCTCCCCTGGTCTTGAACATGGTACTTCCCACCTGTGCCCAGTTGGTCCATTGCTGGGCTGCCCCTCCCCACTCTGAGCACCTGTGCTCTCATCTCAGCTCCCCCAATGGCCCTGCTGTGCTTGTCCCAGAGCCTGGTCAATGAGTCCCTGTGGCTCCCCATGCCCAGCACTCTTCATGTAATAACTCATCTAATGACTGATTCAGTGGCAAATGCCACTGAACCCACCCTTCAAGTATTCCGAATGCATTAATGCCTCATGGTTTGCCCCGTCACTCAACAGCATGGTCCACACAAGGGCCATTGAGCAAGGGTGGGCTTCGAGGACAGGAGGCCTCGGCTTTGAGCTCAAAACTAAGTGTAACTAGTTCCCCAAGTAAGGGCTCATCTGCCTGTCAGTGCAGGCTTCAGTGGGAAAGCCTGATGACCCATATGTCACAATATCTGGGAGAGAGGGACTCCTAGCTTCCTAGCAGGACTCCAAGGAAGCTGGGGTCTGGACATGTCCAGGATCATCCAGCCCACCTGCACACTGGGCAAATGGCAGACCTGAGGTCAAGGTGGGGACATAGTGGATCCAAGGCCACACCACGATTGGAGGACTGAAGCCATTACCCTTAGCACTATACTCACCTTTCTGGGGAAAGGACAGCTGGCGTAGTTGTGCTGAGCACGCGGGTGCATGCACAGCTGCACCAGTCCCTCATCGCAGCCCTTTGCATCTATCTCACTAAAGGGTGAGGCTGCAGTGTCCTTCTTGATCCATCTTCTAGACACCACCCTGAAGATCAGGTCACAGACTGGCAGGCACTGCAAGGAACATCAGAGGCACATCCCATCCACAGCAGACTGACCCCAGAGTCAGGGCCACAGTGCCCACCCCAGACCTGGCCTGTCAGCCCCTCTGCTGGAGGGGGAAGCCAGCCCTGAGCACCTTGCCCCCACTGGTGGAGCCCTGCCCTGCACCCAGCCCCCATCTCCAGCTTTGCGTATTATGTAAAGGGAGTCGGGGCTCCAGAGGGGTGGGTAGCCAGTGGCAGGCCAGACAGGCATGAGAGAGGCAGTGAATGAAATTCTTTGTTTAAGAAAGGCGTGAGCCGCGCACTGGTATGTCATTTTGCTGGAAATGCGATTTTCCCTAACAAGTACAGAGCCCTACATGACATGTTGAAAAGTGTATCTCTTTGAGAAGCTGCTCTGTATCTCAGAGGCATCGTCAGTACGGCACCGTGTAATGTGGCAGTTGCCATGGCAACACCTCGTTTTCCATAGACAGGAAAATCAGAGTGGCTAAGTCAATTGAGAGGCCCCAAATAATGTCTGGAGACCAGGCTGAGATGTGACACGGGCTTTCGTGTTCAAAGAGCCCGGGGTGGGACTGGGTGGGAGATGTGGGTGTCTCAGGAACACCTTATATGTGTTCGTGTATGTGTTCAACTTAAATGCTTCACGGAGAATCCCCAAGAGAATGTTCAGTGCCTCTCCCTCATTTGTCAGAGACCTGGAGATCATGAGATTTGCCCAAGGCCACCCAGCAAGGCAGTGACAAGGCCAGGGCGACCAGACTCCCACCTCTAAGGGCAGGCAATGCTCACAGCCAAGGTGACATTGACTCCCATGCCCCTCCCTCCAGTGTCCCACCACCCCCACCATTCCTCCCTCTGTCTCCAGTTGTCCTGAGGGCACCAGACAGCAGCAGCCAAATTAGACAAAAGCATGTCCCTAGCACCTCCTTCCAGGACAGACCACTGACACATGCCCATGGACACATGTGCTTGCAGTGTGCACCCCCAAGCACAGGGACAGAGCCCACTCAGAGAAGGTGCTCCACCTGTGGGTGTCACCCTAGCCTTGGTTTATACCCTCGTGGCCCCTAACGCTGGGGCTACGGCCCCACCACCTCAGGGCCTGGCACAGGGTCTTACCAAGATGGACGTGCGTGAAGGTGATGGCCCGAACTCAACACATGCATGCACAGCCACATTTGTGCACGTGGGCTGCAGAAAAAGTTCAGTGCTCCTGCAGGGCTGGCAGTGCAGCCCACATGTGCCAGGCACGAAGCAGAGGCCTTTCTCCCCACTCAGTACAGGGCTCTGCCTTGGGAGAGGTGGGGCAGGATGCTCACAGGGACTCAGTCAGTTTGGGTCCATGGAGTCCTGCATCAGCACAGGTTGGCCTTTGGTCTCCCTTCCTACTTTCCCATGTCACTCTGTGTCCAGGGCTCCCTCACATGTCATTTGGTGGGAAGCTTCACCCTCCTTCCTCCCAGGAGGGGACTGGCAGCTAACACAGGGCAAGAACAAGAAAAGCATCCATCCTGTTCTTCAATCTCCAAACATAAGTTAGCAAGGGGGACCGGGGAGTTATGGGGGTGGGGAGAGGCACGTGCCCCAGAGGAAAAATTTCATATAACTGTCAGACATGTAATAGAACTGTCAGAAGTACAGGAAACCAGCTACACAGATTACAAAAACATATGTCAGGGACCTATTGGTTTTGTGACAGTGTGAAAATCACAATTTTTCCATCAAGATAGAAAATAGAAACAGAGGAAAGCCAGGAGCACCTTGGCACACATTCCTTGACAGCAGCCAGTCCACCCTGCCGAGGGTGGGGGAAAGCCCAGAAACAGGTCTAAGTGAGCAGGGTGCCCTGACACTGAGCCATGTCCCCTCCCTCCCCCCGGAGAAGGCACTCAGGCTCCCTGCAGATCCTCCATCTGAGAAAGGAGAATCGTATCCCTTCCCACTATGACATCAGGTTCCTCTCCTGCACTCCCTCCTGTGAGTAGCTGTCCTTTAATGACAGGGCTTTGGGCTGACAAGAATCCCAGACAGGGACCGGGTCACACATGGAGCTAGCCACTCAGTACTGTAGAAGAGCTGACCTGGATCCCAGCCCTCCCTCCCATCCATGAGAAATCCAGCGTGGACCCTTCTGCCCAGGAGCACGGGAGGAGGTGGCACGAGCCAAAGGATAGGATCTTGAGGAAGCCACAATGCTGCTACAGTTGCCCCCAGTCTCTTGGGCTCTTGGCCATTGTGTACAAAGGGTGTCCTGCAGCCTACTCCAGGTAGTGGCCTTTCCTCCAAGCAGATTTGAGTCCCAGGCTAGCTAGCCCTGAAGCACTTCTTGCAGGTGCCTGGGGAAGCATCCCCTGTCAACTAGAGTCAGAGGAAGGACAGATTCTGATTGTCCATGAGCATGTGGACAGTGTAGGAGCAATTCAGAGGACCCAGGCAGAGTTTGCAGTGGACAGACCCAGGTTCCAATCTCAGGCCAGGTCCATGCATCCTGGACCAATGCCTTTGGCATCTCCAGGCTCAGACCTCTGGAGTGTCCACAGAGACAAGAACACTGGACTTTTTCCACAAGGAAGAGTTCATGAGATGGTAAATGTGCCTTCGGGTGCCCAGGAAGTGGCTGCTTGGAGGCCTGTCGCCAAGTTGCCATGGCCCCCATCTTTGCACAGCACATCGCAGTTCAAAAGCATTTTCCTTCTAGAACTTGCTGAGCCTTTGTTCCTTGTCTGCAAGATGGAAATGGCAAGGCCACCCTCATACTCCGTGTCTGAAGCGCTTCCTTCTTGTGTTAGTCTGGGTCCTCCGAGAAGCAGACACCCAGATGGGATTTGACATGCAGGGAATTTATTAGGGAAACACCCCTGTGAGAGGAAGCGGAAGGGAGAGGGAAAGACTGGACAAGTTGTGTCAGGTCACAGTGCCAGCCTAGCCACAATAAAGGCCAAGTGCCATGCAAGAGAGGTCAGGCAAAGCCAAAATTAGTGGCCTCCCCTGTCCCCCACTGTGCTCGGTCACTACTGGGAGCACAAACATCCACAGATGTCAGAGCTCAGGGTGGGGATCCTGCTGGACTGTGCTGTCACCATGGGAGGTCTCCAAGACCACCACAGTGTCCCAATTCCCATGCTGTCCATCTCCCTCAGCACTGTTCTCCTCCACTGTTCCTGATGATCCCAGCCCATCTAGTGAGTCCCAGAGCAAAGGTCTCTTCCTCCAGAAAGAACCCTGTCTGATCTGTGCCCCTTCCCTCTCCCGGCACACTGTGCCATGTACTGCAATTGCCTAGAGATCCTTGTTGCCCCCACTACATGGTACATCCTGCTCACATTGGTGCCACCCTGGGCCTGGGATGGGGCCAGAGCTCATGCATATTGCTGAGTGGTGATGACAGATAAATGACCCAGAAGATGACAGGGGTATCTAAATTCAGGAGTGCTGATTCCAGAGCCTTTCACCTGTCCCATCTTGAAGCCTCTGGGAGGGAGGTACATAAATCATGAGTAACAGGCAGGGTATAGGCACTAACCTGTCAGAATGACAAGCAGCATCCACAGGTACTTGCCTGACAATGCCTGGGCTCACATCCAGGATGCCAGGTTCTGGGGATCCCCGTGCCAGGACATAGACATATACTCAGGACCCTTTTATTTTTTTTTAAGAGGGGGAGGTTACCAGCCATTAAACTTGGGGGCACAAAACCACTGAGCCACATCCCTGGCCCTATTTTGTATTTTATTTAGAGACAGGGTCTCACCTCGCTTTTTGCTAAGGCTGGCTTTGAACTCGCGATCCTCCTGCCTCAGCCTCTGGAGCCACTGGGATTACAGGCCTGCACCACTGCGCCTGGCTTCAGAACCCTTCTTGATGCTGGTGCAGAAGAAATGGCATCCAGGAAGCAAGAGTCACCACCAATGGACTGGGGAGGCACCTAGAATCACCAAGCCTCAGTCCAAAGGAGGACATCTGCTCTCATCTCCTCCACAGTCTCAGCTGATGAATTACTAGCAGGCTGACCTGTGGATCTCCTTGGTCCTCTTGATGGCCAGAGCAGACTCAGGGGCAGTCAAAGTCCCCCAAGCTGGTCACTCTGGCTATAAGCAGCAGCCTTGCCTATTGATCCCAGTATCTTGTAGAATGGTACCTGTCTCTACATGTTCCATGCCATTATAAGAAGGTCTGGAAGCACTGATTCTAGACTGACCCCATTATGCAGATGAGGAAACAAAGGCTCAAAAGGAGAAAGATGCTTACACAGAGAGCACCTGGAACCAGGAAGTCAAGGTTTTCATCCCAGGGGAGCTCAGCCCCTTGTTAGCTTCAGATCCTTCTGGGCTTCCCATCACCAGAGCTGTTTCCCTTCCTCCCACCAAGATGTCCAGCCTAGTGATCCCCACCTCCTCCTGGCATCCTCTGCAAGCAGGGAGCTCCTCTCTGATTTCCCTCTCATCGGGGAAGGCACCACACACGAGTTGGATGTTCAGCTAATAAATATGTATGCAGGATTTTTATTACTTAATAGTTGTAAGGTTAATCGTCGTGGTGAACGCCTATATTTAATGTGTCAATGGAGCTGCAAAATGCCAAACTGAATAGCTTTAACACACATTAGTTCTACTTGTGAATCTACAAATAGGAACCTTGTCAGAAAAGTATTCAAACCAAGATCAGTATTGATTTTGGTCCTCGGGAAAGGCAGTGGACTGTGACAGTTTAAAATGATAAATGTCTAGAGAATTATTTGCCGGTATTGATAAAAAGAAGCAGATATAAAGCTGACAGTCTCGGAGGAGGCGTTGCCACTGAGTGTGGGCAGTACATCTAACATGGTTAGGGGCTGTGAGCTAATCTCCTCTTTGATAAGGAGAAGATCTAGGGCTGACCTGTCCCTGCCCTCATGCTCAGGGCTTGTAGTAATTACAAAGGAAGGGACTCTCTGAGTGTAGGAGTCAGCTTCACGTTACTACAACAGGATACCTGAGGCGATTAACTTATAAAGAGAAAAGGTTTATTTAGCCCATGGTTCTGGAGGTTCCAGTCTAAAATCAGGTGGGCTCCTTGCTTTGGACCTCTAGCAAGGGGGCTGGATGACAATGTTAGGGAGTGTATGTTGGTGCCAGCTGCTCACATCTTAAGCCAGGAAGAAGAAAGAGACTGAGAAGCTGGGGTCCCACATGGAACATTTGAGGGCATACCCCAAATGACCCAATGATCTCCAAGGATCTACTTCTAAAGATTTTGAGCACCTTCTAGTACCACCATCCTGGGTACCAAGCCTTTAACATATGGACCTTTGGGAAGGGCATTTATTCTGAAAAAAATGAGAAAGAAAAGCTGTTCTTCCTCAGATGGAAAAGGTGTCCCAAACTGGAAGGAGGAAGCCATGGGAGCTGTTCCTCAAGGATAGCAGGCCAGCCTGATGCTTCTGCACAAGAGCACCAAGCAATGGCTTTGGTTGGGGGTGCTTGTGTGTCAGGACTGGAGGTCCACACTCTGGACAAAGCTAGAAGTTAGCAGAGGGCAGGCTGGGCCCTGAGGGCCATGCAGGCAGGAGAGTGGACTGTCCTACAGGATGGAGTTGATGAAAAGGGCCTCTTTCTAATGCCTGGGCCTACTGGACTGGGCCCCACCTGGAAGGCAGCTGGGAGAGTGGACTCTAATCTATAACCTCAACCACTGCCAACTGGACACTAGTCTGTGTGTCCTGGGGGAAGGCACAGAGCTTCTTCCCCTGGGTCCCACCATACCTGCCCAGGAAGGTGCCCCATGAGACCAGGTGGCACTTAACCACATCCAAAGCACGGGTTCTATGCACCTCGGGGGATGTTGACCACCCACTTTCCATCAAGGAGCATCTGCGGGCATTGGTCACCATCAGATTCCCAGGAGGAACACGGGGACAAAGATCCAGAGCATTGGCTGGCTCGTGGTGCCAACCAGGAGCAATGGGGGAGGGAGGGCACTGGGCAGGCCCAGCATTGAAATCATTCCAGGGCAAGTGACAAAGCAGCGGGGTAGAAGAACTGCGAGGATCTTTTTCTACAAGAACACTGGTCCCAACCTCTTAAGTGTCTATCCTGAAGCTTCTCGTTCATGCTTCAAGCAAGACCCTGACATTACCCAGAGCAGGGGGACCCTGACGAGGCCTTGAGAGATCCCAGAGTCAAATCACTCACTGTGCAACCACAGGTGCCCAGGCTCAGAGAAAGCAAGCTATTCACCCAATATCACATAGCAGAGTAGCAGATCTGAGACCACACCAAACCCCTGGCCTCCCAGGTAGTTATTTTTTCCAGCACCCCACAGGGTCTTATATGGGTATATTTGTGTCTGTCTGTAACTGCCAGACTCTCAGAGCCACACAAAGCTCCTCCAGCTCATATAACTGTGCAGGTCAGGTAGCTACAGCAGGTGTAATCAGGTCTAGACCAGAAATCTAAGACCTAAGTTCTAGAACCACCCATGGCACTTCTCCATCCTGGGCCTCCAGGACCTCTGGAGGCTGTTTCCTCAAGAAGGAAGGGAAGATCATGGTCTGGGTCAGTGTGCACATGGAGGTGGAGATACACATGGTGCATGATAAGAAAGGACTCCAGAACCCACCCCTGCTTCCACCCAGGCAGCTTTGCTTGCAATTGTCTTTCATGCTTAGGACCCTTGAACAAAGGGATTCCACTATGCAATAAATACATGATACTCACCCAGCTGCACCCTGGGCAGACACTTTGAGAGCCTATGCTATGGCTCAGTGCCCCGGGACACCCTTAGTGTCTGAACCATTCACTGACCCAAGACAAAGTTTTAAGAAGAATTTTGACAACCAGTGCTGACCAGCTTCCCATGGGCTCTGAGATGTCTGCTAGGAGCTTAACCAGGTCGTGCTGGTGCCGCCCAGGAACAGAGGCGCCCTCAGAGCCAAATCCAGAGCCCTCAGCATGGTGAGGAGCAGCTGCCCTGGTCGCAGGGCATGCTGGGAGCTTGCCATGGAGAACAGACTGGGCTGGAGACCAGAGACAGTAGACCAGCATGGTTTGGGTGAGCAGTGTGAACAAGGTGATTTGTGGTCCTGGGATGGACAGACTGGTGAACTCGCCTGTTTTATGGTTTTGTTTCTGTTTTTCCTCATCCTTCCCAGAAATTCAGGGTCAGATGGGTTAAAGTTTCAAAGACACAAAAGCAGAGAAGAAAGCATCCCCAGAGCTTGAAATGCCTGGCAAATTAGGTCAAGGATGGTGAGTCCTGTAGTCAGCACAGCCTAAGCCACCTCACCCCTCAGGCCAGGAGCAGCAGCCAACTCAGAGACAACTCAGGGAGCTCTCAAGCCACCCGAGAACAAGAGGTCAGCAAAGAAGAGGCTGCAGCTGGACTTTGCCAACAGCTCAGGCAGCTGACGGATACTGGGAGATGATCGAGGCTCCCTACTGACCAGAGGCAGGAAGCTGAGCATCCCAGAAGACTTCCAGAAATGTGGAGCCACATAGACCCAGGAGGCAGGCAGCCGGCCAACTGCTGGCCGCCGCATTTCAAGGGCGGTCCTTACTGCCTCTGTCGGGCCCACCGTCCTCACACTCTCCATTCTGGGTCTGCACAGACCCAACGCTTGTTCTGCAGGGAAGGTTGGATTCAATACAATGGAGCTAGTTTGCAAACAGGCTCTAATTGAAACAGGCCACCACATCTGGTGCTCTGACTCTAGTACCAGTGCCATGTGAATCCCAAAACCCTAATAGTCCCTGGAGCCTGGGAGAGGCCACCTCTCCTGGTAGCAAGAACCACTCTTCATGTATGATCTTCTTTAGAATCCTGACAGTAGGACCAATGAAAACAGCTGTGCCACGTGCAAGAGTGGGGGCTCACTCCCACCTATCCCACCCTTCCACCACCCTGCCAGTGAACCCCTGGGTTCCAGGGCACACAGTTTAGAAACCAATGGTTTTGTCCAATCCCCTCATTTTACAGTCAAGAAGAGAGAAGAAGGGGCTTGTTCAAGGCCACATGGCCACATAGCCAGCCAGAAGAAGCATTTGTGACCTAGGATACAGGATATAGTAGGAAGAAAAGAGTCTTTGTCCTTTTTTTTTTTTTTTTTTACTATCAGAGAACCATGGCCCCAGTATGTGGACAGAGGACCCAAGAACTGCTGTGTCCCTTGTGGGCAGCCTTCCTTCACCTTTCCCTCTGCCTTGCCCACACAGGCGGGCCCAGAGCCCTCACTCCCTGCTTGTAATTACCGGGTGATAGATGTCAGTGTGACTGCTGAAGGTATCTGCTACAGGCTTTATGGTCATTTTCCAACAGCCCAGACCTCTTAAACTCTCTTGTGGGAGCAGCTTAAGATGATTATGCAGATGGATGGACCCCGGTGCAATATTATGTCAGCGATGGAGATATAAGAGCTGCAGATGGGCACAATTACTGCCCAGAGGAGGCTGCCGCAGTTGGTGCAAGACAGAGAATCTGTGCAAGAACCCTGGGCTCCGAGAGCACGTGTGCGTGCGCATGCGCGCACACACACACATACTCCTCTGAAACCTCTCTAGTTAGTTGTCTGGCTACAGTCAGACTCTGTTCCTATGGAAACATGAAATGTCAGCTGCGTCTGTTGGGATGCCAGGAAGGCACAGGTCTACTATGAGAGGCAGCCAGGACCTGGGGAGGACCTGCGCCCAAGCTGGTGTCACGGGGATGGGGAAAGCTAAGTCAGAGGTGGAGATGGGACCCTAAAGAACAGCTCAAGAGCGCAGACATACTCCTGTCAACCCCTGAGCAACATGAGGTCCAGGTGCTGATGCAGGGGTTTCCGGCAGCTCCTGGGACTGGGCTGCACATTTGGCCTTGTGCTTCCCAGCAGAGAGGAAGCAACCTCACACAGGCTGCTTTCCCCAAGAGAGAAGCTCACCACCTCGGGTCTCCTTCTCCTGATTCTGAGGGTGCAATGTCTCCCCACAATTTCCTGGGAAGAAGCCCTCCCATGATAGCACAGTCACGCGTCTCCTCCTGACACCCTGCTTTCCACACCAGTTAATGGCACCACACCAAGGTGGAACTCAGAGAGGTAATTCTACTGGGAACAAAATGCACGGTGAGGTAGGGACTGGCCTGCCTTCAAATGAAGGTAAAGCACAATTCTCCTATGGGTAGGGTGGACAGCAAAACTTCCCAGCAACCCCACAGAAGCAGTCTTCTTCTGACTGCAGAGTATGTAATTGTCATCTCTGAGGGAAACCAGCAGGGCTCCATCCCATGTTCCCATAGGGTAGAGCTGTATGCTCCAACCTCAGGCAAGAGGAAAGTATGTGGAATGAGATGGACATTGTTACTCTAGGTACATGTATGACTGCACCTATGGTGTGACTCTACATTGTGTAGAGTGAAAAGTTGTGCTCCATTCGTGTACAATGAATGGAAATGCATTTTGCTGTCATGTATAACTAATTAGAACAAATTTTTTAAAAAGAAATTTAAAATGCAAAAAAAAAAAGAGAGAGGAAAGTATGGGTGATATATACAAAGTACCTAGGACAGAAAAAGCATGCAAAACAGCAATGATTATTAACAGAAAAAAAAGGTGTTTAAAAGTGTAGCTGTCTGTGGCTCACCCTGACATTGGTCTTGTAACTCATCCTAAAGATCATCTATGGACAGGGTTGAGCTTGCTGTGCTGACATCCATGTCTGGGCTAGCTTGGGGACTGGGTTGAGACCGGGCTGGGGCAGGAGAATGAGGACAGAGTAGATTGTGTAGATTCCACTCCCCTGCATCTGAGTACAGGAGCTCAGTGAAGCCCAGGACTTGTCTCTTCTGAAGCCAGGAACTGGAAGCAGACAGAAGAAATGGATTCTTTTCTTACTGTAAGAACAGACCAGCTTGTGTTGCCCACTGTGAGCAGCCAGTGTCAGGCACTGTCCCAAGGAGCTCACCTGTATCCTTCCCATACCTCACAGTAGGCCTGCAAAGGGAGCAGTGATCCCTATTGTACAGGTGAGGATACTGAGGCTCAGAGAAGCAGCACGACCTTCCCAGGACCATCCAAGGGATAAAGGATCAGGCCTGGCACAGAGAACCTGCAGAGGTGCCCAATAGACCAAAAGAATCAGCATAGAGGGCCCCACCTCAGGAGACAAACGCATCTGGGCTGGAATCCAACACAGACACCCGCTTCACTGTGTGAGCTTGGCCCATTCAGTTAACTGCTCTGAGCCCATGAGTTGGTGTTTATTATCCCTTTTTTGAGAATCACTCGAGACCAATGACACTGTACAGGAATCACCTAGACCATGGGCATGGCCAGTCTTCATTAACCAGGACACTCTGGGAGGGTCTCATGGACCACTGGCCCTGCAGGGTCTCCTAAGTCTGACATGGAATGCCTAGGCACCAAGGAAAGAACTATGGGGAGACGTGGGCTTTTTCCTATTGGAAAGCAACGCATGCTCACAGAACACGTGAGAAACAGAAACTCGCAGTTTTAAAATGTCATGCCTCAGTCCCACCTCCAAAAACATCATGCCTGTTCTGCTTTTTCTTTTAGGTAAATCATCTCCCATCTCCCGGCTGGGATTTCCCACTCACATTTCAGCCAGAGACTCCCCAAAAGGAGCCAGCAATTGCCCCGGTGTTGGGAACTCCTCCAAGGCCGCGCATCAGAGTTAGGGGATTCCCTTGGGCCACCCTGCTCAGGGCCCTGCCACCATTATCCCTCCCTGCTGCTGTGATCAAGAGGGAAGATTTCTCCTCTCTCCCTTGGGGCTTCAGAGCTGCCACCACGTGAAGAAAGTGACCAAGCTGACTTACAACCGGAGCCTTGGGCAGAGGGAGGGGTGCTCACTCTATTCACCTGACATGCCTCTGAAAAGGTCTGGCTCTTCATGAGCTGGACAGGTCCCTGCCTGTCCCTCTCCTGTCTGGCTCTTCATGAGAGGACAGGTCTGTCTGTCCCTCTCCTGTCCCCTGTCATGCCATCTCCTCTGTGCTCCAGTCACACCAAGCATCCCTTTGCTCAGTCCCTTATCATATTTTACTCCCACCATAGAAAGTGCTCTTCCAGCTGCGTGTCACACTTGTACTCATACTTCAAGGTCCCACTCAGTCACCTCTTCTTCCAAGCCAGAGAGTGTTCCAGAAGCTCCCAAAGTGGGTGAGTTGGACCTGGTGTGTGTTCCCACACTCCTGGGCTTGCCTTCACAGTAGCCTGACCATCCTTTTTTCACAGCCTGGTCACTTGTCTTGCCAGGAGTTCCTGGTGGACCTAAATTGTGTGAACACAGAGTTTGCTGTGAATGGACACCCAGGAAGCTGGGCCTCCTTGCCAGGTGGTCTTGCAGCAAAGGAGGCTGGAAGCCTGCTGCAGAGTCCTGCACTAGCCAGGTGAGAAGGGTCCAGGGCTTACACAGTTGGAGATAAGATGGAGAAGCACCAGTTCCACCCATCCTGGTCCTGAAAAGGACTTGGGGCTCTATACACAGGAGCACGAAGGTTAGAGGACAAGGTAAGAGTCTTGGGCTACCCAGGAGGCCGCCATCTAGAGGAGGCCACATGTGTCCAGCCAGGGAGAGGGAAGCATGGATCCCCGGTGGCAGGAGGAGACGCAGCGGACCCCCTTGGAGGCTCTGGGGACAAGGCGCTCAGGTTGAAGCTGGCCACTGCCCCAGAATTCAGACTCACATCCTGCACGGGGACCACTGCAACAGAGGAGCCTCCACAGGGAGATGCAGACCCCAAAAGGGAGACGGAGCCTTGTTAAGACAGAGCCAAGTCATCCATTTCACTGCCAGGAGAAGAGGGAAGCAGGAAGCATCCGGGGACGACCCGAGGAGGGGGAAGACGCCACTCCTCCCTCCTCACTCCAAGGAGACAGCCATGACACGGTGTGACAATGCCGCTTCACACCAGACCAGGGGAAGTTCCAACAACCAGAAGGGGCCAGAAGTCCTGGGACTGCCAATGACATTGTAAGGAATCAAAAGTGTCAACAGAATGAGAGGGACAGGAAAGAACAAAACCGCCATGCTGGGCAACTCTGCTGAGCTGGGGTCCTCTGTTACACTAGTCACTGAAGGAAGCAGGAGGTTGGGGAGCAGAGGAAAGGGGTGCTGCAAGAAGGAAGGGGAAGGTAAGCTGGGCCCTGGAAGTTAGAACGTGGATGCAGGCAGAAAAGCCAGCACCCAGGCGTCCCTGTTCAGCAGTTACCACGAACCCAAGCTGAACCTCAGGGACAGCACAACATCTTTGGTCCCCGGAGAAATGGGCATGTGTCCCAGGAAAAGGACCTCCCCTCAACCTAGAATCACTTGGAAATCTTTGAAAATGTCCACCCCATCCCTACTCTAGTCCAACAGAACCAGTGTCCGGAGTGGACTGTGAGATGACAGGGACTCAAGTCTCCCAGGGCAGCTGGGGTTGGGAAGAACGGTTCTCAACAGGTGGTCTCTGAACCAGTAGCAGCAGCAGCAGCACCTGGGAACCGGTAGGAGTTCAAGTTCTCAAGCCCCACCCTTCACCCACTGAAGGAGATGCCCAGCAACCCATTTGGAGAATAAGCCAGGTGATTCCCACACAAATCCAAGTTTGAGGACCACAGGACTCGAGTGTATCTGAAGAGAGACACGAGGGGGATGAGGAGGGAGAGGAGGGAGAGAAGGGATGGCGGGAAGGGACGGCATGGGCTTCAGGGTGAGGACGGCCGTGGAACAGGAGAGCAGCAAAGCCCTCTCCAGCGTTGTGGTCTGGATCTGGAGGTCCCCAGAAAGCTGAAGGCCTGATCCCCAATGCGGCAGTGGTCAGAGGTGGGACCTTTGGAATGTGATCGAATCATGAGGACTGTGACCTCATTGGTGCATTCATAATTTAATGGCATTATTGGGAAGTGATAGAAACTGTAGGAGGTGGGGCTCGTTAGAGGAAGTGAGTACGTCACAAGGGGCATGACCTGAAGGGGTTAACTGGGTCCCTACTCCTTCCTTGCTCTCTTTGCTTCCTGGCTGACTTGAGGTGACAGCTTGGCTCTGCCACATCCTCCACACCATGACTTTCTGCCTTACCACATGCCCAGAAACCACTGAGTCAAGTGACCATAGATTGAAACCCCTGAAACTGAGCAAAACAAGTCCTTTCTCCTCTAAGTTGATTTTCTCATGTATTTTGTCACAGTCACTGAAAGTTAACACACTAGGCAAATGCCCCAAGTCCCTGACACCCCATCCAGGCCCATGTCTCCCTCTCCCCAGCTCTTCAGCTCCCCACAGACCTGCAAGTGAGTCATGAGCACCAAGCATCACGCAGCGCAGAGGAGACTGCTGCTGCGCCAGGCACTGAGCTCCCCTGAACACAATCTGTTTCTTCACTCTCAGTTTCCAAGGCCACATCACTGCATTAACCAGGCCTGATTATATCAGCCAGGCTCCTGCAAAGGCAGCACTAGGCAAACAGAAACGAATGATATCTTACTCATTGTCTCTAAGTTGTGTCACTATAATTGTCCATGGGCAGGAAAGAGTGATTGAAAGTCTCCCAAATTCCAGTAACCCAGGCTACACCCCTCTCTCATTCAGGAAGAGGTAGGTGGCAGGGTGCTCTGCTTGGGGACCAGGGAATCAAGGCAGAGGGAAGATACAGGGGTGGAGGCTTCTTGGATGCTGTAGTGGATGATACAAAAAGGTCCAGGAACCCAGGCAAGGAGCAGATGCCCCCAGGCACTATTGCTATGGGGGCTGGGGATGGTCCCCATAGAACTCAGCCAGCAGAGATCCAATTCCCAGACCAGACTTTTATCCAGCAATACTTTTTTTTTCCTGTATTGTGGATTGAACACAAGGGCTCTCTGCCACTGAGCCACACCCCACCCCTTTCTATATTTTTTATTTTGAGACATCTTCTCACTAAATCACCCAGGCTGGCCTCCAACTTGCCATCCTCCTGCCTTGGCCTCCAGAGTAGCTGGGTTTATAGACATGTGCCACCATCAAGCCTCTCTTATGCGGCCTCCTCTGGGAAGTCTTCCCAGGCTATGGCATGATGGGATGGGCTAGGGACACAGGTGTGGAGCTACATACAGGAATGACATAATCCCATACACCCGTGAGCATTAACCCTGTTCTACAGGTGAGGAATCTGGGGCTCGGTGGTGCCACAGCTTGGCCAAGGTTATGTGGTAACCTGCAGAGCCGACCAGGATGAAAACCCAGGTCTGCAAACATGAGACTCTTCCCAGAGGCAGAGCTAGAGGAATACACGGGAAAATAGCTGTTCTTTCTAAATGCTTTCTCCCCAATGTCATCTTCTCAACTATTTTTAAGGTAATAAGTTGACAGGAGACTTGTTTTGACTCTGGTGAAAAGTCATTAAAGAAAACAGTGTAAAAACAAGCCTAGAAGATACATAAAGCAGGCAGGCAGACAGCCTGAGCTTTCTGCATGCTTGTCTCCCCCCAAGAATGCACAGCCCCCCTCCACCAGGGTGTGCCCCAGGCTCCCCCCTGCTGCTGGATATCTACAGCGGCTCCTCCTTCCTAGGAGCCCCCCTAATCTCCTGTTGCCAGCTCCCAGACCCACTTATGTGAGCCTTGACAGCGTTCTGTCTAGACTGCAGACTCCTAAAGTCTTAATTGCTCTTTCATCAACAGAGAAGGGCTGCTTCTTCGTCAAGCAGCCAGGCACTCAGAGAGTCCTTGTCGAGCTCCTACGGGGTACCAGGCTGTGCCAGGATTCAGACATGTCTGAGGATTTGATGGATCATCCGGGGTCAGGGGAGGACAGTTCAGATGCCTCCCGGGCTGGGCCTCCCACCAGATGTGAGGCTTCCAACAAAAGCAAGACCCAAGCCTTCTGGGTGCTGCACCAGCCCACCCAGCGAGGGAAAGTGGGGAAAGTAGCGTGGGCTGCCAATGGCCTTCCCACATTCACTGGGTTGAGTGACTCCCAAGGACCGCAGACTAATACTTTGTTACTGCCTCCCCTTGAGAGGGATCCCCAGGCCCTCAGCTATCTCTCTACCCATTTATGGAGCACTTGCTATGTGCCAGGTACTGTGCTTGGCACTGAGAGATGCACCTGCCCTGGTCCTCATGGAGCTCAGCCCCTGGTATCACCTAATTTAAGGGTCAGTACTGGTGGTAAAGCATGTTCCATGGGTCCAGCTTCTACCAGCCGGCTGCAAGCTCCCTATCCTGCCCTCTAACTCAGCCCCCACTCCAACTCTGAGCCCTCAAGGCAGCAGTGCACCCTGGACACCGTCACAGCCTTCTCTCCTAACAGTCCCCACAATATGTTTGGTTGTCACCATGTGGCTTGGCGAGTTGTAGCTGGGGAAGACAAGGACAGGGTCTGTGGGCGCCTTTATGTGCTTTCTCCCAGCACAGTTCTGCAGGGCTCATTGGAACCACTCCACTCCTTCACATTCAGGGCAGCAGAGAAAAGCCTTCCTTTGTCATCATTCTGGAAAGGATGACTCCCCAGGGGCAAGGCTCTGGGTTGTCACAAACAGGAATGTCAAACGGAGAGCCATTTATTCATCTCACAATTGCCTAAGTGCCTCTGGTTAAAAAAAAAAATCATCGATTGTGTACTATGTGCCAAACCTGACACTGGCTTCAGCCTTGGATTCTCCACCCCCGGTCCCCAGCCATGGTAAAGAAGCTGGGCTCAGAAAACAGAAGAGAACTTCAGGTCACCCAGTCTGGCTCCAGGTCAGGTCCTTGCCCCTGGGCACCTGGCCTGCAGTGCCTGCCTCTGGCACCACTCTGGATCTTTCCAAGCGGAGAAAGGCATCAGCCTGGCCACAGGCTCCCAGGGGACTGTACCCAGGATTGAATACCTGAGGTCTTGCCTCACTCTCCTGCTAGCCACCACTGCAGCCGCCATGCAGTCAGGATGAAATAGAGCCTCAGAAAGCCAGAGAGCCGAGGTCATAAACCATCCCTCTCTGCCAGGAATTGCCCAGTGCCTGTGAGAGGGTGGGGGAGACCGTCTCAGGATGTGTCAGCTAGAAAGGAAGAGGGCGGGTGAGGGGCCTCTTCTTGGACCACACTGCGCCCTGGGAGGTTGGAAGTCGGGAGAGGGGGAGAGAGGATGTTCTGCTAGACAGAAGCCAGATGCTGTTCTATGGATTGCAAGGGCAGGGAGGTGGGGGCAGCCCCGCCTACAGCCGTCTACATTGGGGGACCTCCGGCATTGGCCATATTGCTGTCGGGAGCCCTATGATAGCCTCCTAACGGAATAATTAGGGCTCTGCTGTACTGATGTGTCCATCAAATCTGCCTCCCCCCCCCCCCGGGGGATGGGGGGAGACACGGTGCCTTCCAAAGAGAACAATGGCCACTCAGCTGGGGGGAAGGTACACACGTGTGTGCATGTGCGCACGCGTGTGTGCATGTGTGAGCGTCTCCCAGACACCACCAAAGGAAGAGATCAATTTAGAGAATTAGATCCCAGCCCACTTAGTGTGGCTTCTAGAAAGCATGTACGGTAAATAAGGATTCAAGGAAAGAAATGTTTCATCATTCAATTAATTTTAGCCTTGGATCACAGCAGCAGGGTGGGGGAGACCGTGGGGGGAGTGTAATCAATACCAAGCATTCAGCTTGCTAACATGAAGCACATTTCATACAAAGCTGGACATTTTTCTCCTTGTCATACAGAATTATCTTAATTATCGTTTCAAGGAACAGCCCTTATATAGCATCATCTAGTAGTCCAGGAGGCGGCTCACAAACTCGTCACTGGAATAATTTATGACTTTTCTTTCTAACATCTTGGTCTTGTTTGATATGCTTGCCATTTCTCCCTGACAGGGAGGTCGATTAAATCACATTTATATTGTAAACGTATGCATTGCTTTTTACCCAAGGCGCTGGATGAAGAGATACGGGGGCCCCAAGGGAGGGAGAAGCCAATCCACTTTCATATTGCAAATTTCTGCTGTTCGGAAGAAATGAATGGTTGCCAGGGAGAACTGGGAATTACTTGAGGATGCAAAATGTTATTTTAGAATCCTTTTGAGAGGGTCTTTCCCCTCCCCCACCTCCTCCAGCATTTTCACTTCCCCGGCTGCTAATGGAGGGCAGCACCAGGCTCCAAGCACACGCTGCGGAAGGAATGCACTTCACGGGGCATTCTTGAGGGGATTGGCCTGGGCCACGTTTAAGGCTGCTCCACCTTAAGCAGCCTGCCTCTTGGCCTCAGAGCCGAGTGGGGACAAGCAGACCAAAAAAAAAGGAGCCATTCACAGCTTACAAGGCACGTCTTCCTCCCATGGGATGGGGGCCCTCTGGAAGCTGGGTGGTGATGGGGGTTTTGTAAATAATAGAAAGTGTTCAAAATGAAGAGGGGAAAGGTCATTAGCAGGGACCAGGAAGAAGTGACGCTGCACCGTCATTAACCTAACCGAACTAATTAGGAAACATTCAGGTTTTATAAATTATGCAAGACGCTCAATTTATACTTTTTCAAATTCCTACCATAACATAGATAATGAGGGAACATTTACAGTAACAGCGTAACCTAATCAAGAAACCCTTTCATTAGCATGAAATCTTCCAACACCGTGTTTGCGAGCACAACAAACGGAATTATAGATGCCAGGGGAGGTTAGGGGGAGGCTGGGTTGGGGAGACAGGGGACGGAGGGCTGGTTTCATATTTGGCAAAGTCCAGGGTTCTGGGAAACACCCCCCCACCTCCTCCACATGAAATGGAGCTTTCTTGGGGTTCAGCCTTGCTAGAGGGAGGGAACCATCTGGAAGTTCCTTCTGACTTTCCATCCCACTCTGGCTGATTGATACCCACCCCCTCCATCCTGACTCTGTCCTCCTGGGCTGATAACCACAGCACAGGCCAGAAACACCCCTGGAGGTCAGGAGTCAGGCTTTGTGGAAGGTCGTCCTCCACGAGGGTTAGGTAAGTTTCACTCACAGTGGTGACTTTGCCTGATGGTTCTCAGCTCACTGCCAGTGGACAAAAAGGCAATGAGCTTAGTCCAGGGCTGCCCAGGAACCACAGGACTCAAAGGGATCCCACCACAGGATCCCAGATCACTGGAACCAGTTGACTCCCCCCGGGAGGACTCATTACCTCCCAAGGAAGAACCTTGCCTGCCAAGTAGTTAGGACACCTTCCCAGGGTCCACAGGCACGTGGTAGCCAGCACAGCCTGCACTGACCCCCTCTATAGGGGGTTGAGTGGTGGTCCCCTATACTAGTTAGCTCAGATTACCATGAACAAACACCACAGACCAGGTGCTTTAAACAACAGAAATTTACTTCTTAGGGTTCTGGAGGCCAGAAGGCCAAGATCAAGGTGCTGCTAAGGTCGGTTTCATTTAGAGCCCTGCCACATGGCTCGTAGGCTGTGTCTCATATAACCTCTCCTCTGTGTGTGTTCGCTGATGTCTCTTATCAAATCATCAGTTCCACCCAGAGGGGACCACAGTCTTGACTCCATCTAACCCAAATTACTTCCCAAAAGCATTGTCTCTAAATACCATCCCATTAGGGGTTAGGATGTCAACATATGAAGCAGGGGTGGGAGAGGAGATGCAAATATCCAGCTCCTGACACCCCTAAAATGAGATGACTCCCTAGAAGCTAAGAGGGGGGCATTATTTGGAATAAAGATATTTGCAGATCAAATTCTTTTAAGGATTGTGAGATGATGCCATCTGAGATTATCAGGATGACCTGAAATCCAAGCCAAGACACAGTGGAGCCAGCATTGAGAAGACAGGCAGGAATCAGAGTGGTATGCCCACAGGCCAAGGACTGGAGCAGCCACCAGAAGCTGGAAGAGACAAGGAAGGATTCCTCCCTAGAGCTTGCAGAGGGAATGCAACCCTGCCATCTTGACTTGAGACTTCTGGTTTTCAGAACTATGAGGAAAAGTCATTTCTGCTTTTTTAAATCACCAAGTTTGTGATTATTTGTGGCAGCCTCAAGAAGCCAATATACTGCTGGGTGTGGTGACACTCACCTATAATCCCAACAGCTCGGGAAACTGAGGCAGAAGGATTACAAGTTCAAAGCCAGTCACAGCAACTTAGAGAGGCCCTAAGCAACTTATTGAGAACTTATCTCAAAATTAAAAAAATAAAAAGGCCTGGGGATGTGACTCAGTGTGATTGAACCCACTCCTGGGTTCAATCCCTGGCACTGAAAAAAAAAAAGAAAAGAAAGGAACAAAGAAACCAATAAACTCCCTAAGCCTCGGTGTCCACCGTCTGCAGTAGCAATAGTCACAGTTCCCAGCACAGAGGACATGCTCAATGAAACTCAGTTATTGAGATTCGGTGGACCCCGGGTCTGCCTGTGAGCTCTACCCATCGGCCCTGCAACTAACCTGTGACTATCCCACCTGTTAGCCTGTTCCCTATCCCACCTTCAGATACCTGAAGAGGAGTGTTTATGGAAACAGCTGAATACCCTAGTTCCTTCTCCCACTTCTGGACCCACATGACTGTACTTCATCATATCTCACTCTTCTGGCAACTGTCTTCCAGGAAAACCAAGGCATAGCCATGAGATAGACAGGGCTGAAACAGAGCAAAACAGTTACTTCACTTATTCTAGAATATTCGTATATTCGCTCTTCATTCATTCATTCATTCATTTATTGAACAAAAATACTAAGTGCCAGGGGCCATGCTTGGAGCTAGGGATATAGTGATAGAGACACAGCCCCATTACTCTTGCTAAGCTTTCAGACTAACTTCTACCCTAGCTTTCACTCCAACCACCAAACCAAGACCCCATTTTGAGAAAAAGTGTCCTCTGGGAGCAAATCCACCCAAGTTCTGAGTTTTTTAAGACCCTAGGGCCTTGTCAAAGGTCCAAGTACAAAGTTCCCTGGTTCTGTCTCATTCATCAAAGTTTGACTCCCCGCCCACGGTGCTGCCCCGGGTGCAGAGGGGATATTTCACATGCCGTCAAGGAGATTACCTTTGCTATAACCATTCAGAGCGTGAGCTTCAATTACCCAATCTCTGGTTCTCTGGTGCAGGGAAACCCATGTCAGCACTGGGGAATGTTCTCTCCCACATCATTACCCAGGTTTCCATATTCCCTCCAGTAATTTGCAAGCTGCAGACTGTAAATCCTGCCAGGAAGAGGCAGGGACCCTGGAGTCATCCTCTACTTTCCTGGGTTGTGTGGGAGGATTGGTCCTGGGGCTTCTCCCTTCCTGGTTTTACCACTTGCAAAGAAAAGACAAAGAAGCAGAATACTTCCAAAAGTACTCCCAAGTGTTCCTCTAAAAACCTTCAGCTGACCCTGGATGCCAGTGAACTGTTCATAGTGAGACGATTTCATAGCCCTTGGTCAGTAAGTATCAATCTCTGGGTTGGGGATGGCCCCAGTGTTGGCAAGCATTTATGCTATTGTTCCCAAACATGGAGCCTCTTGGCACCAGAACAGCACATCTGAATAATGGGTTAGAAGTTTCATATCAGAGGGGGGCAGGGCAGGAGGTGGGCAGAACCAATGAGATAACTGCTTGCTAGAGGCTCTTCCTTTGGCGGTGGGCAGAGGAAAAACACCAGAGATCAATGCCCATCTCCAATTCCCATAAGCCTGCAGAAAGGAGAAAAAGACACCCTTCATCCTACAGACAAGAGAACTGAGGCCCAAAGATACACAGAAGGAAAGAGCTAAGACTGAACAGATTTATAGATTGTTATAGTTAGATGGAAAAATTCAAATGTGGCATGTCAACTCAGGTGGGGGCTGGGCCAGCAGAACGCAATGGTCATCTTCCACTGAGGGAAGAGCCAACAGAGGCCTGGAGAGGTGCCACACTCATGGTCCTAATCAGCCACTGTAAACCCAGATATTGAGACCCAGCCATAGCTCTAGCCTGTATAGCAGCTGGCACTTCAGTCACAGGGCTGTGTTGTGCATGCTCAAGCTCTGGAGGAGATAAAAAACAGCCACATACCCATATCTAAAGTCACATCTTGATATACTGTGGGCAGAGGAAGAAAATCAAGAGGAAATGTGTTCGAGTTGCATTATTTTGGAAACTAAACCTTCAGAAGAGTAAGAGGGTATGGTGAGGTAGTACAAAGAGGATTGTCTCTAGAAGGCTGTAGAAATTTCAGGCTGTAGAAGAAGAATGAGCCAGGACCACAAGTAATAGAAGTCAGCATAGAATAGGCTCCACTGTTGCTTCCAGTTGCTTGAAGGCTCTGGGCCTTATTCTATTCATCTGTAATCTGATCAAAATAGTCACTACCCAAAAAAGTGATTTCAAAGCTTAAAATACCATTATATAAATAAGGAGAAAAGTACAATACCTGGTGTATTGTAAGCACTCAATCTGTGTTGGTCAGTACTTAAGGCTTGTATTAGGTTCACAGTAGTGCAACAAAATACCTGAGGCTGGTTAACTTTATAAAGAAAAGAGGTCTATTTAGCTTGCAGTTCTGCAGATTCAAGAGCACAGTGCTGACCTAGGTAGCCATAATCTAAAAAATGATGCTGCAAAGAACTTCCTAACAATAAAATTCTACCCTGTGATCCATTATCCATCATCCATCCACCCATCCATCCATCTTCTCATTCTTTTAGCCATCATGTGCCACACACTGACTGGTTGTGTATAAAACCAGTGCTGTATAACACTCTCTGCTTTTTCCCAACCCCCTTTAAAAATCCCTCACCCCAACTACCAATGCCTGTATCTCCTGTCCCTCATCCTCCCACATGCCAGACCCCAGTGATGACCCCAGAGCATCGCATCCATTGGTTCACTAGCATTCTTTGTTATATTGATTGGGCCATAAACTCTTTTCTTAGGAGTTGAGACTCAAGGAACAGAAACGTAGGTAATGAAAGGGCCAGGTACATAGGCCACAGCAGGAGCTGGGAAGGCCCAGCCAAGGTTATAAGATATAGAGGGAACCTGGTCTGAGGACAGACAGGGCGGACCAAGGTGCAGGAAGACCTGACCCAAAGGTGGCTCCATCCAGCACCATGTTAAACACAATCACCCTCCTCTGTTCCTGCAAGGCCCCTGGGGTACAAGTCGGTTTCTGGAACCCCATGATAGCCTCGCATTTTTCAGTGAACCTCTTTCAAGAGGTGCCTGAGCAGACCTCCATCCTCGGCCATCCAATGAGCCTATGAAGGGCCCAGCCCTTGTGGGAGCACAGGGCCCACCCTCGCTTCCTCCAGGATACCCAGGAATAGCAACTTCCCGTGCACAGCCTTCTCCTAGGAGCCCTGCACCCTGGCTCCAAATGACAGGGGAGGTATTATAAGCCAGAATGAGTTAAAACCACACCAAAAGCCTTGGGCCACAATGCTTGGTTGGCAGTCTCCACCATCTCCACGGACTCCCCCAAAGTTCAGATGCTATTGCGTTTTTGTTGCAAGTCACGGACGCAAAGGTAAACAGCACTGAATGTGGAGCCGAAGAGCCAACAAATTTCATAGAGCACCAGAGAAGACACCCAGCCAGGGGACATCAAGGAGTTTTCTCAGAAGGGTGCCCACTTAGCTGGACCTGAATAAGATGTCCCCTTGTGGAAGGAGTGGGTAGAAGGAGGAAGGGCATTATGGGCAGTGGGAACAGCATTGGCAAAGGCACAGAGGCAGGACTGGCTCATTGGATGTACCATGCATCCTATCGAACTCAGCTGGTGTTGTCAGCTATCAGCTGTGGCCACTGGTACCTCTGGGGACCATGAATAGTCAGGGAAAAGGAAGAAATACAGGCAGATTTCCTTTTACATTTAAATCTCTTGCTTTGGTCCTATCAATTAAAGGGCAGTGATGTCACCAGATGTTATTATTGTGGAAAATGATATCCTAGAGATGCGCTCTCTGAATTTCACAGATGAGATGCATGAGGACCAGAAAGGTGAAGTCATTTACCTGAGGGCACCCAGCAAGATAATGAAACAGACATGATAAGGATCCATTTTCACTGACCCCAAACCCCTGATATCTTCACTAGACCCACCTAGGAG
>PVHX01000052.1:0-166440 GCA_004024805.1 Geosciurus inauris
ATTAACAAATAAAAGCAGTCACTTCCATTTATGACACATAAAAGTTAACGAGCCTTGGATTCCACACTGGCTTCTGGAGGACTGAATGCTGATGAGTTCAAATGACTCCAAGATGTTTTGATGTTTATTTTTATTGGTTTTTATTTTTGAACCTAAAATCAGAAGAACACACGTAGTTAAAATCCCATACCATAGAGACCCAGAATGCTCAGAGGACGGGACAGTTCCTACAACACTCTGAAAGTCCCAAGGACAAAGGTGATTGACATTTCCCCATTATCTCCTGAGTCCCAGACCACACAAGCTCATTGGAAAATCCTGTTACCACCGTGTGTCAAGTAAGGTGACACAGAACTCATCATCACGAGGAAAGGGGCACCAAAATCAAGCTTGTCTGATGGAAAAGCCAGTTTTGTCTTTTCCCACCACCCCATACTTGAACAAAAACCAAACCACAGGCTTCTCCCACTGTGGAGTGGGGGGATCAGTATTAGGGGTCAGGACCAGTATGTGCTTTGCAGAGAGAGAAAAATACAATATCTCAGTGAGCAGTGACCTGAATAAAGAAAGGTATCTGGTATTTTACAAAATATTCATTTTACATACATGTTTGTACCTGCATGCAGTTACTGGGACAGGATAGGAAAACTATTTCTTATTTTAGGTAATAGCAAAACAAGCTGGCAAACTACTGCAATGATAAGCTCCCTCTCACAAGATGCAGATATGCATTACTTAGCTTATGGCTAGGAATAAAATTCATGCTAATTTAAAATTCTAACAGCAATAATTGAGGTTTTGCAGGTGATGACCAATGAATAGAATAGTTACTTAAATGACTCCTCAAACATAGTACACAAAATCAATCATATGAAAATGTCATAAAGTCTTAGATTCTGAGACACTCCTTAAATACAAATCAAAATTAAATATCATAAATAAACAACATTTTCCAAAGACTTCTAAATGTATAATGTAACTACAAATTCTCTAAAGGGTTATCAATTCCAAAATAATAGTATTAAAGATTAAAAAAAGAATGCTAAAACATCATTTTTAAAAAATAAGAATTATTCTAGCATGCTAATCAGAGTAACTGGATTTTATCATAACCTCCTCTATCAGGTTGGTAACTCAAAATACTTAAACTTTCTGACCTCCAAATATTCTTTTATCAAAAGGGAGAATGATACTATTTACCACATTTTTTTTTTTAAGGAAGATAATGAGAAACCCGTATGTGAGGTGCTGAGAAATAAAGCCAAGTTTTCAGAAAATGTTCAATAAATACGATTGACATTTCATTTCATGTTGAATGGTCAGAATGATTTTTTTTTTTCAGAGCTGGAGATCGAACCCAGGGCCTCATGCATGCTACGCAAATACTCTACCACTGAGGTACACCCCCAGCCTTGAATGATTGATGTCTGTCAAAAGCCAATGGCTGCCATCAATATATTTCACAACAATGAAAACTCAAGAGTGAAGCAAAGGAATCACACGAGCTGAAATTTTGAGGTTTTTAAAAAGTAACTCTTTTCCACTATAAATATCATTAGGATGCATTTTGACATAGTCACAAAAGAATGGAATATAATTTGCTCTAATTCAGTCCCCAGCACTGGCTCCCCCACTCCCTGCTCCCCTCCCTCTACTGATTTTTCAGTAATTTATTTATAGTGTTTTTTATTATTATCTTGGGGATATACTTGATATTGAGAATCACTGTGGAGTATCTACGCATGCACATGGGAAAGTTTGGTCAGATTCATCCCACTGTCCATTCCTCTTCCCGTCCCTTCTTCCTCCCCCTCAGTCTCCTTCCAACTCTCTTTCCACACACTTGCTGAGGGAAGGGACCCAGCTTTATTCATTTCTAATCCTACTTTGTCACCTTACTTCCAAGTAGAAGTTGCACGTCCCTGATCCAAAATGCTTGCCAGGTATCTCAGATTTTGGGCTTGTCAAGATTTTGTAATCGTGGCATAAAATTTGTTAATTAAGGAGCCCTAATCCAAAAATCTGAAATCTGAAATGCTTCCCTATCCCAAACCTTTTGAGCTTCAGATTGGTGCTTAAAACCTTTTGGAGTTTGGATTATACATTTTCTGATTAGGAATGCTTGACTTCTGTCTCCATAACCACAAGAGAGGGATCAGAAGCTACATTCCCTCTACTCTTTGCTGCTGTTCAGCTATGTATATCTAAGTGAGTCCAGAAAGCAACCAGAAAGCCGTGGTGGAATACAGCCTCACCAAACTTGCAATACTTCTTAACACCCATCATGGGTGCCTTTAATCAGTTCGCTGAATTCAGTGGCTCCTCACAGTGCAGGAACTCAGGTTCTGGAAGTCCCATCACACCAGGTTGATTCCCGATTCTACCCATCAGAGCCCTGGGCACTTGATGAAGTCCACACTCACTTTGCCCTTCTACAAACCAGAGATGATAATAGTGTCTGTTGATCAGATAAGGGAGTCTAGATAAAGAGCACATACAATGGCTGTCACACAACATGCACTTAACAGACACGATTATAAAAACTATTCATATGTGACTATGGCTGAGCAAGGTGGAGCCCACTTGTATTCCCAGCAGCTCAGGAGGCTGAGGCAGGAGGATCGCGAGTTCAAAGCCAGCCTTGGCAATGTTGCAAGGCCCTGAACAACTTAGTGAGACCCTCTCAAAAATTAAAAATTAAAAAAGGGCTGGTGGGTGTGACTCAGGGACTCAGTAGTTGAATACCCCTGGGTTCAAAAAATAAATAAGAATAAAGAAAAAATATATATATATACACACATATGTGTATATGCATTAATTAGCAAAATGGTACAAAAATGAGTAATAATTTAGATGTTGATTCAGGCTCAAAATTGTATTCTTGGAATTCTCTGAACCTCATATTCTTTGTCTGTAATAGGGAAATATTTCCACCTCATGCTCAAAGTTTTTCCAAAGATAGAAGAAGAAAACAAATATTATTGAACCTAACGATTCTTTGGCGTGTATTTTATATCAAATCAGACCTGACAAATTTGGATTCAACCTAATTAACCACCAACATATTTGTGAAGGGAGCTGTGTACCGTACTTACAAATAGAGGAAGACACATAGAACTATTTTATCAATTCATTCATTTGGGCATGAGTTACAAAGGAGATGGGATTTAGCCAAAAAAAAAAAAAAAAAAAAAGATCCAGTCTATAAAAGGATCCACAAACCATGACCTGATCAGAAAGGCTGTACTGTGTAGTACAGAGAAGCAGCCAGAAAGCAAGCTGCTCTGAGCGATCTTGAGGAAAACCACTTTTGCAGGAAGCACAACAGGCATTTGAACAGAGCTAAAACAGATAAAGAGGTGAAGACCCCAGAGCATTTTGTTCCCATAGAGGAGAGAGAAGTACAGTGTCATGGCCTGACAATTGCAAAACAAACCTCCCATTCACAGAGCGTGAAAGCCATATGACAACCCCCTCCTGCATTCACTCCTGAGATCTCACATTGGATGCCTGAAATCAAATCCTCGGCTTCTGCAGACTGTTTTCCTCCCCCACCCCTGACCCTCACTTGCAAAGCCAATATATGAGCTTCTGAACTGTAAGGGAGGGAGTGGTTGAGACAGGTCATAATAAAACAAACAAAAAAATCAGAAAGGAAGAAATATAGCCCACAGATCTAGCTCTTAACAAAGTAAATAAAACAGAGAGGCTAGTCTACTTTGGAGAGATGACAAAAGATAGTTACAAAAAAAGATATTATTTGTGTTCATCACATGAAGAGACAGATGGTTCCACAAATACTAGGGGGAAAAAAATATAAGCACCTGCCCTGTTTATGTCTTTGGCTTCCTTCTTTGGCTATGTGACTGAAGTGTCTCTATGGTAAACTGAAGTCATGTGCATCAGGTTGGTTAACAGGCTCCTGACTGAAACTACAGAAATGTCATAAAAGGAGCATGAGAGATATCTGCAGGAGAATGATGGGAGAAAGAACCAATGTCCAGCAGATCTGGAGGGTTAGACCCGTCCTCCAGCCCTGATGGAGTCCACTGACCCTCAGAACCTCACTACTCACTGAGGTTAGATTTGTAACATGCAAGCATCAGCCAAAGGCTTGAAGCTTTCTGGAGATGAGCAAGACGAGCCCACTGGAAAAGCATGTCCCAGGGAGAGCATGTCAGGACACAAGTAAGGCATAACTCTTTTTGCCTGAGAATCAAGAAACCTGTGAGTACGTCGTTCCTCGTGTTTAAATCATGCTCTATAATTTCAAAGCATGTGCTATGGTTTCCTTCAGCTACACACCTGTATTCATTTCCTATTGCTGCTGGGACACATGACCATCGATGAAATGATTTCAAACAACACAGATGATCTTATAATTCTGGAAGTCCAAAGTTCAAAATGGATCTCCCTGGGGTAAGAGTAAGTGCTGGCAGGGTTGGAGTCCTGGACCCATTTGCAGGCTTTAGAAGAGAGTCGGTTTTCTCACCCTTCCCAGTTTTTGCAGGCTGCTTTGATTGCTCACAGCACTCTTCAAAACCAGCCATCGCTCCTTGATCTTTGCTCCTGTGCAACCACTCTTGGTTTCCTGTCATCTTCTTTCACTAATAAGAACACCTGTAAACAGATTCTGTCCACCAGAACAAGCTAGCACAACCTCCCCTATGACAACATCCCAACGTCATCAGAGTCCCTATGGCAGAAGAAGCAACATATTCACAGTTCCAAGGATTAGGACATGGACATCCTTAGTGGGTGCCATTCTTCCAACCACATGGCATTTGAAATGCTCAAGTGATCTGCAGCTTAGGAACGTTCCCCCAACATTCCTAGTGACTAATATTCCAGCTGAAGAACAAAAATAAGTGATAGCTTCTTTGAGAGTTTCAGGCACCTCTTTATTTTGCAGACTGCCTAGTGAGTTTGCTTGGGCTGGCAGATTATAAATGGTAGGAATTTTAAAGAAAAGGAGCTGGAATTCTTCAACCAAAGCAGAGGATGCTCTTGCCACCATGAAAGAGTCAACTCATGCACATGTGATAGATGTGAGCTTATGGATGCAGAGTGCACTTGAACGAGCAGCTCAGAAAAGAAGACAATGAAGTATTTTTCTGAGTGCAGATATAATTTCCAAAGCATGCACCAGCTCTGTGCTAATACACAAAATACCAAATATAGGAAACCATTCACTATGGTTTATGTATGTGTGCTTGTCCTGCCAAATTAAGGCAGAAATTGAATCCCCAAAGTCTATGTCCATTGTATTAAAACTTAATTCAACTGTAGTATTTAGAGGTGAGGCCTTTACAAAGTGATTGTTTGGAGAAGGGTATTAGGGTACTGTTCCCCTCCCCATGACTGAATCCTACTGGCTTTCTCAGAAGACCAAAGTCCAGACACACATGCATGAGCATGTGTTGTGATTCTTGCTATGTGATGTCCAGCATCGACCCAGGACTCCACAAGTCTGAAGGCCACTAAGAGATTAGCTCCCTAGATCTCATAACTCTGGAACTGTGAACCAAAAAACAAACAAACAAACAAACAAAAAACCCTCTTTTCCTTATAAAGTAGCCTGCCTCAGGTATTTCAGGATAGTAATGAAAAACTAACAAAAACACCATGCTTTCATATACTTAATTCTTAACTGGACTCTGCTATGTCTGAATGTTTGCTACCCCCAAAAGTCTTATGTTTAAATCCTCAACCTTAAGACGACAGAGTTGGGAGTCTCTGAGGAGATAATTTGGTCATCAGAATGGAGTTCTCATTAATGAGACTAATATCCTTGTAAAAGAGGTTCCAGAGATTCTCTCATCCTTTCCACCATGTAAGAACACAGCAAGAAGACATCAACTGTAAGCCAGAAAGTCAGACCTCGGGAGACACTTTCACAGTTGCCTGAATCGTGGCCTTCCCAGTCTTCAGAACTTTAAGAAACATCTGTTACTTAGAAGTGACTCAGTGTATGACAGTTTATTATGGCAGCCCAAATGGGCCAAAAGAGAGTGGGCAAGCCAGGCACAGTGGCTCATGCCTGTAATCCCAGCATTTAGGGAGGCTGAGACAGAAGAATCACGAGTTCAAAGTCAGCCTCAGCAACAGCCTAAGCAACTCAGTGAGACCCTGTCTCTACATAAAACACAAAATAGGGCTGGGGATGTGGCTCAATGGTCAAGTGCCCCTGAGTTCAATCCCTGGTACCAAAAAAAAAAAAAAAAAAAGAGAGTGGGCAATGCACACACATGTCCTGTTAATCATGGGAGAAGAAAGGTGCCTTATCCCTTAAGTACCCTAAATAAGTATTTTAAAAGCTGTGGTATATTAAAGTGAGTTCTGTGGATGAGAAAGAAAAGACTGTGCACATCAGTGACATATGCCTCACTCATTTACACCAAGAAACACAGAACAGAAAAATGGCCACAACACGGAGAAGGGGCACCCTGCGTATGTGATTCATAGCTTGCTCCTGGCTGTTGAGGCTCACCCCAGCCAAACCACCTTGCAAGAAGGTGCTGACATCTCCATCTGCATGCCATTAGAGTTCACTGACAATCTACGTCCCCGGTTCCTTGCATTAAACTTCAAGGTAGCTTGAGTTCATTCACAGTTGCAATATTAGATGATACCACATTCCTTTAGATTATGCCATAGCCCCACAAAACCATGTTCATAGCTATTGCTGGGATAAAAATGTGCTGCATGAAAATCAATGTGGAGGGGAAATAGGGTGGCAGTGTCCAATCTAATTCAAGTGTTTGAGAAGTCATTCCATAGCCCATTGGGTGGAAAGATTCCCTTAGTAAGTAGCTGTGGTTATTGAACCGATGGGACAAAAGTCTTTTCCTCCCAATTTAGGTATATGGTTTTTTTTAAATGATATATATTTTTTTCAAATTATGTTAGTCAATCAAAACTTATTTGTTTCAACCTTACTTCTTAATGAATGAAACTGTTGTGTATTTATTTTGGCCAAGGAACCCAGGAGCCAAATCTTGGGAACTTTGGACTTATGATTATCCATTTAAGGGAATGTTGATTAAAAATTGCCTCTCCTAGCTTGTTAACCAAATGCAGGACTCCACAGGTCATGAGGTCCCTCATTTGTACAGGAGAAAAGAAGAACTATCCAAGTGTTTGAGAAAATTTTCTCCTGGTTTCCAGAAAATTCATCTCTTCCCCGTAAAAGCTACTCATGTAGCAATGTGCTTTGTGCTATGATAGAGTTTTCCAGAGAAACAGGACCCCCCAAAGGAGAGAGAAATAGGTAATTTTATAAGTATCAGAGAGAGAGAAAGGTAGACAGATGATTGATAGATAGATAGATAGATAGATAGACAGACAGACAGACAGACAGACAGACAAACAGAGAGAGATTTATTATAAGGAACTGGCTCACACAATGATAGAGGCCCTATTCCATGATATGCCATCTGCCAGCTGGAGATCCAGGAAAGAACTGATGATATAATTCCAGTCTGAGTCCCTGTGACCTAGGGAAGCTGAGACCATAAATTCCAGAAGATCCATGTCTTCATTTGAGCCATCAGGCAGGAAGTAAAACAAATGAATTTTTCCTCCTCCTGCCTCTTTGCTCTATTGAGACTCTCAACAGATTGGGTGATGCCCACCCACGCTAGGGAGAGCAACCTAACTGCCTGGCTCCATGTTCATCTCAGAAATACCTTCAGAGATAGATGCTGATAGAATGCATCATGTGGGGACCACTGGCACAGGTGGGTTGACACATCACATGAAGTATGATAGCTCCCAGACCTGGGGAGTCTCCTCTTCCTCTAGGGAGCCCCAGACACAGACCTGTTGGCAGGCAGACAGATTCTTGTGATGGGAGTTCACCTGGCAGGCTGGGTACCAATACCAGATATGTGCTCAGGCAGTCAGATGCACTGTGCCCAGCACCCTGAGTCATGATACAGAAATGAAGATGCTAAGAGGTAGTATTTACATAGTGGCAACAGAGGGAGGGGCAGCTTTCTGTGTCAAGAGGCAGCAGGGGACTAAAAGAGGGTTCATGACCCTCCTCCCTTGGCATGTTATAGCTAGGGGACCCCTTGTCCAGCTCCTTGGACCATCTTATAAGTATGACTCTCCGATCTCCCTAATGGACTCAAAACTTTTCCCAAATCCACTTCTTTCTACTGAAGTCAGCTGCAGTATTTTTCTGGCACTTGTGAGAAAGTCCTGATGAGCAAGCACAGTTGCCCAAATGCAATCTTCTCAACAAGTTCCGTAAGCCTCTCATAACGTAAAATAACTCGCATGTCTAACATGAGCATGTGAATCACTGTTGTAGTCAGCTTTTTTGCTGCTGTGACCGAAAGATATGACAAGAACCATCAGAGGAGGAAAAGTTTATTTGGAGGATCATGGTTTCAGAGGTCTCTATCCATAGATGGCCGACTCCATTGCTCTGGGCCCAAGGTGAGACCAGACATCATGGCGGAAAGATGTGATGGAGGAACATCACTCAGGACATGGCCACCAGGAAACAGAAAGACAGAGCTTGATTCACCAGGGACAGAATATAAACCCCAAAGGCATGCCCCTGTGACCCAACTCTTCCAGCCACACCTACCTGCCTACAGTCACCAGCTAATCTCTATCAGGATTAATGCACGGATTAGGTTCTGGTTCCACAGTCCAATCATTTCACCTCTAAAATATTTTTCATTGTTTCACACATAAGTCTTCAAGGAGCATCTCTTCTCTAAACCATAATAATCACCGGTGAGCAACAAACAATTATGAATCAAGCATCTTCCCAATCCTCTACCTACAAATTTGCATTTACAGGAAATGCAAATGCAAAGACACCTAGAGCAGACATTCTGACTTGGAATTCCAAATGCTTGGAGAGTCCCAGATCCCTGTTGTTACCACCCCTTCGTCTGCAGTAGGAAGGCAGCACTCGTGGCGGATATCTCTGCCCATTTCATTTAGAATGAGACCTAAATCATTTGCTTTTTATGGGTAAGGCTGACATAAACTTAAGTAGAGCAATATGAAATGTGCCACTATAACATATGAAATTGACATTTCATGTCCCTTTTAGATACAGCCAGATGACCTCAGTCTAAAGAGCCATTTAAAGGAAGGCCCAGAATTTTCTTTCTTGACAGATGGGTGCCACTGCTAGAGAATTTATCTAGGTTATATCTGAACTCAAGTATGATCTACACAATTATTTTGATTCAATGGCATGAGACACTGTGAAAATATTTTTCCTCTCACTGATTCTAATTTATTATGTCACAAATGTACTATTTAAGACTTTTTGTTTGTTTGCATTTCAGCAATCACATAAAGCTGGATGAGCTGTAAATGAGTCCTTCAAATCACCTTTACTCATTTCATTTTGTTGGACAAAAATAGACTCTACAGTTAAGCAATCCCTACAGTGCACTAATATAAAGGCAGACTAAAAGACTCAATACTATTGAGCTGTGGCTATAACCTACAATATGCCTCCTGCCCCACGCTCTCAGCCCATGTTCACATCCTCGCCTCTTTACCTTTCCTGGCTTCCACCTGCAGGTAGGCCAACTCCAGTGCTCTCCTGTCTGGCTCTGTCACACCCTTTTCAGTGCTGGACCCTGGAATATTTTTGAGAATTTCATTGTACTTTGCAAGATCAGGGTCTGTCAACCTAAGCACATGTGACATTTGGGACTAGATCTTTGTTGTGGAGCACTGTGATGGTTAATATGAATGTGTCAACTTGATTGGGCTATAGGGTACCCAGGCATTTGGTTGAATATCATTCTGTGTCTGTGTTGTATGAGATGGGAATCATCTCGAACAGTAGATGAATTAAAGTAGACTGCCCTCCCCAATATGAGTGAGTCCCACACAGTCAAGGGAAATATAAGCAGAGCAGAAAGGACAAGTAAGAGCAAATTCCTGCCTGACTCCATGAGCTGGGGCACCATATGGGTTCTGACTCTGGAGAATCATGACTAACCCAGGGGCTGCCGTGTGCATTGGGAGGTGTTGATAGGCATCCTTATCTTCAACCTTATAGATGCCAGTAGCATCCCTTTAGTTATGGCAACCAATGTCTCCAACCATTATCAAATACACTCTGGTTTAGAACCACTGTGCTAGAGATTAACAGGAGACACCATCAGGACAACCAAAGGCATAAAACAGTCCTAGAAAATTCTCATACATGGTAAAGGGATGACACCACCAATCTTAATATCCAGGACCTCCCTAAATTGAATACTCCTCCCAGCTCTCTCCTCATAGCTCTTCTCTGCTCCCAACTGGACCCTTCCACCCATCAACCTGCCCATCCTGTCTCTGTCAATTAGTGATTCTCAGACTCAGACTGGGTAGGAACTCAAATTACCCATGAGGCTAGCTCAATACAGCAGGACCCCATAGAAGCTGATTTGATGAATATTGTTGTGAAGCCAGTGAATCTCTATTGATAAAAAGTTTCATAGGTGATACTGATACAAAACCCAAGGAGGAGCACAATTTTCCTAAAAGTGTAACAAGATATGAGCAGTAATGGCATAAACACCTGTAGACAAACCACCTGTCTCTTAATGGGAGAGAGGTTGCAGATTACCCTGCTCCCAACTTGATAACATTTCTGACATGGAAGGAAATATCATGAAATGAGTTTGTTTTTGGATGGGATTAATTTTTTAAAAAAATTTTTCATTGATTCTAAAAAGATTATTTCTTATAATAATAAAGTCATAGAAATACAGCTTTTATAAGACACAGACTCAATTTTACCAGGAAAATCATAACAAGAAGATTTTAAATCTAATTCTGCAAAGAGACTCTTAATAAATCAAGAGATTATTAAATGACCTAGCCAGCGATAAATTAAAATAGGAAAGTAACCCTAAATTAAATAATTCATGAACTCAGGCACACAAGTAATTTCCTAAAATTCACTACCAACAATTCAAGCTGTAAGATATATATTTACTTTGCTACACTGCAATATAAATTTCTTATCTCAAGGGTCTTCGTGTGTCCAGTTTAAAATTCCACAGTAAGTCTGTAAATATTAATAATAATAAGGCTACATAAAATTTTCCCTGAAAATAAAATCTATGTACAGCTAGGAAAACTACAGAAATCAGAGCCATTTCAAAAAGAAATAGGGAGACATGGAGTTACTCTTTTTTGGAGAGTAGATCAACAATGTGCAATTTGTTCTTCATTACTATTCACAAAATACCATTATCATCTTCTAGTTCTCTCTAGCAACAATCATAAATTGCAGCTGAATTTGATAAGACAAAGGCACTTACAGAATCTGAAGGATTACATGGGAAAATAGACTTTATGGAAAGTGCCCTTTGATTCCAAACAAGGATAATTAAAAAAGGAAGGGGGGAAAAAAAGGTGCAGGCCACTTGTTTTTATTGTTGTTCCCTCTAGAGAGGAAATGAATCAAATAAAGCTAGAACAGCAGATAGGAAAGAGAGAACCCATCCAGGGCTGAAGTCCCCAAACCAACTCTTGCTTGTTTCTCTCCCTCCAGAACCTCTCCTGTTGTTCCAATATCAAACCCTTCACTCTGTTCCCGCTATATTCCACCTACTTCTTTCTTTGTGTCATTAGTTTCTTGTTCTGTAACACCTCCTGAGAACCGATTTCTGTTTGACATTCACCCCGGCAGCCTGTCCCAATTGTTGGAAGCTGTCTGGCCAACTGTTCTTTGACTCTTCCTGTCTCTTCCTCAGAATGCATCCCATCTTATTTCATCTGCACTGTGCAGACTGATGAAGAGTCTATAAAGACAGAGCCATAGGCCCTCTCATCCAGATGGAAAATCCACCAGAACACTTAAATAAGAGACTCAAAGACAATAATAAAGGTTTATAGCTATAGAAAATCCCTTTCAATGTGGGGGAAAAAAATAAGCCTGAGTGTAAAAAGGCAGAACTTTCTAAACTTCTTCCCTAATGAAAGAGGATGATTATCTTGGACACCAGCCAATCACACGTCCCCTCTATTCTTATCCAAATATAGAATGATCACTGTCCTCATCACAATGATAAATTATAATGAAACCTCTGAGGATATTAGAAAGAAAGGCTTTGATTTCTGGATTGTCAAAACAATTATAATAAAACAGCTGCTCACCTTCATTTGAGGAATATAACACATTATCTCCCTCTATTATGGTGTAGATAGGAGGTGTCTCCCCAAAGCTCCTGTGTTAATGCAGGAATGATCAGAAGTGAAATGATTGGATTTTAAGAGCTGTAACCTAATTGTGCACACTAGTTTAAATGGGTTGGCCAGGTGGTAACTGTAGGCAGGTAGGGCATGGCTGGAGGAGGTAGGTCTCTGGGGGCACACCCTGGAAGGGTGCATCTTCCCTATGGTCCCTTCCCTTTCCTCACTCTCTGCTTTCTGGCTGCCATGAGTGGAGCATCAATCTTCCAACACACCCTTCTGCCATAATGTTCTGCCTCACCTGAGGCCCAGAGCAACAGAGTCAACCGACCATGGACTGAACCTCTGAAATCATGAGCCAAAACATTCTTCTTCCTCTAAGTTGTTCTTGTCGGACATTTTCATCACGGTGACAAAGAGCTAACTACACAACAAACTTCTTCACAACAAACTTCATTTGTGGATATCTGCTTCAGAATAAGAAATCACCAGGAAAATTAGTGACCTATTAGGATGGATTATTCTCTCATGTTTCTGTGAATGGTCTAGACTCCACTGAGCAGTGGTCTCTTGGGAACCCTCATGCAGTTTTAGTCAGTAGTACTTCTGACTAAAATGATCTGATGGCTTGGTTGGATGAGGACATCCAGGGCAATATATATGTCTGGCACCTCAGCTGGTACAGTAGTAGGCTGGCCAGCAGTTGGGCTTTTTCCATATGGCTAGCATGAGCTTGGTCAGGAATTTCCCCCAGAGAGAAAATGCCAAGAAAAGAAGGTGTCTACTACAAAGCTCCCGGAGAGTTTGTCACAGGTGTCACGGAAGAGTTCTCCAACATAGCCACCGGTGACAGAGTCTGCATGATTGTGTGCATTGCACAAGATGACCCCCAGGGGTATGAACTTCCAGAGGTTTCCTGGGTTATATGAGCTAACACAATACTACTGGGTCAAGTGTAAGAACTATTGTTGTCCTTGGGTTACAAATGAGAATTAATTCTGATATTCCAAAGCTAGACATTGTCCAAAGTAGGACAGGAATCCAAGTATTCAGATTCCAAGTCCACCTGTCAGACCATACTAAGCAGGTGGTAAACTTAAAGTAGATGACAGTTAAAAAAGGTAAACAAAGTATTCATATCATTGTTCACTTCCTCTGCAATTAATTCATCATCCACAAAGAGTGGGTGCTTCCAGGAAGTCTGCTCTGTCCCACATTAACCATACTTTCTTTGGTCAACAGCAATCCATTTTCAACTTTCCTTCGGGAGCACGGCTTCATCCACACTGTATTCATGACACACTGCTCCACCCTAGCAAAGGCCAGCAAGTACTCAAGTATGTTCTGTCTCCTGGATCTAAATCCCAGAAATAGAAGCAAAGCTGACTGTGATGTATTCTAGTGGTGACGCCCTGGAGACACTGTCCACGGACAAGTAATGGTTGTAATGAGATTCATTCCCTCCCCTATCCCTGGGCTTGGTCCTCTGATCGCCTGATCTCCTTTCCATTCATTCCCTTTATGCTGTTATAAGATAGTCTGCAATCAGAGATACTCAATACAGGACAGATAATGCAGTCATCTTGCACACCATCTTTGAGGTCTAACTTGAGTGAGTTTAAATATGACTCTGCCAGTCCCTTACTAGGTGTATATCTCCTTAGACAAGTTTCTTAACATCTCCGAAACTGTCCCTCCATCTGCAAAATAAAAGTATCTTCTTCAGAGAGATGCAAAAGCTAAGTTAGATTATACAAGTCAAGTACAATGTCTGGCTTGGAGGAAACGCAATAGAAGTTAGCTATTATGTTTAATATTACAGGTCCATAATCTCTTATCTGCAATTTAATCTCCAAAATAGCTCTAAAAACCCAAACTCACACTTAGAAAAGGCTGATCTCATGATCTTCATCCCTTCCCAGCATGAAGAAATGTCACAATGATTGGGTGCTGCCCAAGATACCATACAGCATAGGCAACATAACTTCCTTTCTAAAATCTAAATTTCTGAATCACACTGGACCCCAAGGAGTTCAGATAAAAGAGTGTTCATCTGAAAGTTGTTATCATTCAAAAATACTATAATGAAAATTGCCCACACTATTGGCAGTAGCTATGGTGTGTGAGCCCATGAAATTGGAACTCCATAATACTAGGGACAATTTTGATAACAAACACTTTACACTGAACTAATTCTGCTTATATAGCCAAATTGTGCCAAAAGAACAAATTTACATATAATTTGATAAGCTTCTTTATAAATATCCTCCTTCTAATTAAGTCATAGAATTAGAGCTGCTTTTAATTTAGTGTGTAAGTTGTATCCTGTTTCCTGAATTACATAATTTTGGGTTTACATCTGTAGGTTTCTCCTGGGTGGGCTCTTCATTTGTCTCCTACTCCTCACACTGAATCGGATGACTCCAAGGTCTGAATTCTGATCCCGTCCCGGGACTGCTGTGTACGCTCACATTGTTAGATCTGGTACAGTGTTCCAGAAAACAGACTGAGTGCTGCCACGTCTTTTCTCTGTGGTTAACTTTTAACTTCAGAAAAAAGATTCTGAGGCTGTTTATTCAAATAAAAATGGGAAATTAAGGATGAGCATGTGAAAACCCCCATCCAAAAGAAAAGCAAAAATTGTAACTGAATGGGAATGGCATATGGACAGAGTCACATGAGTTATTATAATGAATAAAGTTAACATGCACCGTATGTTTACCTATGCAGATCTTTAAGAAAATGCTTCCTAAAATGTACTCTGATTGACAGTGTAAACATTTGGAGGATTCTGTGTTTTATATTGTTTTTGTTGTTGTTGTGTTCATTGTGTTGTTTGCATTAGTAGGGATCCAATCAGGACCTTGTGCATGCTAGGAAGTGTGAAGCATCTGGGCATGGAGCAGGTGACAATCTACAAAGTTTACATGTAATGCCAGTTTTGACAATCTTCACTTGAGAAAACCTGTCTATCTGCTGCAGCCGCAAAAGTCCTTCCCAGAACCACCAATACAAATGGGCTTGAAAGGATCTGTTCATAGAGACCTTGACACATGCTACATAATTTTATGCACCATCTAAGTAGGTAGGTAAATGAATCTTATCAAGGCGGAGAAGGAAGCATGGTCAAGGTCATGGAGTTAACTGCCAAACAGATGAGGCAAGAGGCCATTTGTTAAAGACACACCAACTTTAAAAAGAAGGTGAAGAGCTTCTCTCCCAAGCCTCTAGCATATTTTTGGGTTTTCATGAATTTTTCAGAGAGCATCTGTTTTTAAGTAAGTAGAAATGCACCCAGGGAAAATAAGGCTGTTACAAGAAATTAAAATCAAAGTCCAGAAACTCTGCCATCTTTACATGTGCGCTAAAGAAAATTTGATGCCATCAACACTTGACTATTTCCGAGAATTAAAGAGAATGCAAAACAGCATATTGCAAACAAATTTTTGTATGCCTGTGCCATACAAAGCTACTGTTTTCTACCAAATCCACAGAGGGATCCAATGCTACTTTTGTTTTTTCATCACAAATAGCTGCATTCAATGCCCACAGAGAGTATCCACACACAACATTATGTTTTAAAGGTGTAAAGCAGCATTTGCCACATGCTATGGGATCTTAATGCTATCACAGGGGTTAGGTTTAAATATGAAGTATCTGGCAAAAGGTCATACGTGGAACAATGCAATTATGTGTAGAGGTGAAATGATTAGATCATAAGAACCGTCAGCTAATAAGAGGATTAATCCACTGATATGGTGTAACTAGGTACCAACCCTAGGCAGGTCGAGTGTAACTGGAGGAAGTAAATCACTAGAGCTGTGTCTTTGGGGTATATATTTTGTCCAAGGTGAGGGAAGTTTTCTGTCTGCTTCGGTGGCCTCCTGAGCTGCTTTCCTCTTCCACACACTTCACCATTATGTTCTGCCTCACCTCAGGCCCAGAGTCATGGAGTTGGCCGACCATGGACTGAACCTCTGAAACTGAGATAAAATAAACTTTTCCTCCTCTATGTTTTCTTGTCAAGACTTTTGGTCACAAAGGACAAAAAAATAAAATAAAAATAAATAAATAAAATAAATAAGAGCTGACTAAAACAACAAGAACAGTTTTGTGATATTCAAAAATAATAAATTAAAAATGCTAAAGTATGGGAAAACCCCAGTTAATAAAGATTGTGAAGTCTTGTTTTCTCGTGTCAATATATATATTATGAATCAAAAAAAAAAAACTTCAAAATATGTAACTATGGAATATGTTGGTCTGTGGTTCCTCCATCTGCCAAGGGTCACATTTGTTATAGTTGTTTGTTATAATACACCTTAATCCATTCATAGTTTGAAGACTCCTATAAAGCTAAAATCAATTCTGTTTTTTTGAAAATTTCCAAGAATGGGACACATTTATTTCTGGATTATTCCATTCTGTTGTCTCCTGGTTTTCCTTTAATGTCTGAGACCTGACCTCTGTGTCAACTCAAATTAGGTCTAAGCCACATTTCCCTTGAAAACTTCTTCTGTCCAGGAGACCAATCCCAACCTCTTGCACCAAGTTTCTATCACTAAAAGCTCAATTATGTCTTTCATGGGACTCCACTTAGGATGCTATCATCAAACATGAAACATGCTTGTTTTGTAAAATCCTTTTGGGTATAGATCCCAGTTTTTAGATAGAAATCATGGATTATGACAGGAGGAACCCAACCACGATTTTCCTAGGTTTCAGCACTGGCTCTGACATTCACTATCTTCAGGACTTTGACACATGAGCTTAGTTAGTAAGCCTCGCTCTATCCATCAGTAACACGGTGGTAACGACTGTTCTTGCCATCGTGAGGTTTCTTGTGACCATTAAATTTAAAATATTAAACCAACTCCATAATAAGTGTTCCATAAATACTAGGTAGTAGCAGTATGTCCATTTTTGAACTATGTTTTCTTCCAGTCCATTTTAAAAAAGAATTCACCAGGCGCTTGATGATGACTGACTGGCTCAGTGTTGCAATCAGCAGGTAAACGGAACAGTGAGGAAAGACACAGGCAGAGGATGAAAGAGAAGCTACAAATTATCTGCAAGCAGATAAAGCAGGGACTGCATAAGCATTTCCAACCAGACTGTACTCCTGTCTTGCCAAGGTAGTAAGGCGACACTTCCTTCTAAGGGTTTCAATGAAACACAATCTGCCAGAGCCCTCAATTTGAAAGAGAAATGCAGATAAAGAAATCAGCATATTTTAACAACAGGGACTTCCTCTTTCTCTGCTCAGCTTGAGAGAGTGGCATTCAAAAGCAGAACAAAATTCACCATCAGATTTGTCTTCTGCTTTGGGTCTGATGCCACTCGGCTTTGAGCTTGCTTTGGACCACACCGGTGGAGTTTGCAATCTTTTAATTCAGTGCATGACGTATAGTTCCCTGGGGCACCATTTAAACATAGCAGAGTTCTACAACAGCAATGAATGGGGCTCCACTCAGCCCAGACCTCAAACATCCTACAGGTACACCAATTCTTGGCACGGAGCAACTGAAGTTGGCATCTATTTCCAAAATCCATTCTGATCCTTCTATAATTGGTGGGGTTTGTGGAAAACTCTTGGCAGGAGAAGGAAAAGTGAAGAGACTCAATTTATCTCTCCTGTAATTTCTTTGATATTTTAGGAATGATCTTGATTTCTAACAATCCATTGGGGAAAAAAAAAGAGAGACTGTTTCAATCATATTGCTCCAAGGATTGCAGAGTCTCATACAAGTTAAATTAGCTTGATATTTTTATTCTATTAGGATCAGCTTGCTCCCTCTCCTTCACTCCGAATCACTCGGTGAAGTATTGAGTTCCTCTCTCCATTTTGAAAATAAATAGACATCCACTAAGCTGTGAAGGATGATTCACAGCAAGTTGCTTCTAGAAGTCCTCTGATGTATTTCCTATCTCTGAACACCCTCAACCTTTGCTTACTGGGCTGTGCTAGGACCCTGATAAAGCAGAACACATCTTCAAGGTAGCTATAAGGTGCACCCCAGCAAGGGGATTATAGAACAGGGGACATGGTGACTTACCCAATTCAGTCTTCTCTTGAGAAGAGCAAGTAATTCATTTCAATAGAATAAACAGGTCAACTGCATCAACTGTGTGACAGATGCTTCGAACCTGCCAACTGCTGGCATTCCTAATCAAATAAATGTCACAAAAGATCCCCTGCCACCTGCCAACCCTGCACTGGCCTCTACCTGGGTGAGGTCGGGGTGCGCTGTGGGTGTGCAGCTTCTGAATCTTCTGAATCTTCCAAGTGGAAGATATTCTCTCTGCTCTAATTCTATATTTTATCTTCTGATAAACACCCTGTTCTAAATGGAACTGAAATAACTCTCTACTGCTTGCTACCTAAGGAGGTCAAACCACAGTGAAAAGTAAGAAAAATACTACTTGGCAAGTTTTCAACCAGATTTCAAGTTACATTCTTTCTCCTCTCAACCTTGCCACACACAGTACTTGGATGTTTCTACCAAATTATCCTAAATTATCATTTTATTCTAAATAATTATGTGCTGAGGAGCTAACACCATCAAGCAAAGGGCTATAGAATTACAAGATGCTCAATCAATCTATTTAGTGATTAAATAAAATCCACAGGACAAAAAATTATTAAATCAATATTTCTTAATTATAAGACATCCATCTACTGAAAAGTCAGATCTCTACTTATTGCCTGGAAATACAAAGAAGGTGTCAGATAAAGGGTCAACAGTAGACATTCACTCATACACTGATATGAGGAACTGTACAACACTCTGAGTGTGTTTTTGCAGTGCTAGAAACAAAGTCAGGTCACAGGTATACTCAGCAGTCTCCAGAATTCAGCTTACAGGAGACACAGACAAGAAAATGTCCTAGCAGAGATCGATTTGTCCATTTTCTATCCTGCCATGTAAGAGTCTCTGGGTTCTAAGTGAACAGAAATCCATGAGATCAGGAAAAAGCATGTTCATTGGAGAACATTCCTTAAAGATGGTGAATCACATACTCAGACATTCAGGTGGACTCCACGTCAAGGGGAACCTGCAATTAAGATATTTTGCTAGCCGGGCGCGGTGGCGCACACTTGTAATCCCAGCACTTTTGGAGGCTGAGACAGGAGAATTGCAAGTTTAAAGCCAGCCTCAGCAATGGCAAGGCGCTAAGCAACTCAGTGAGACCCTGTCTCTACATAAAACACAAAATAAGGCTGGGGATGTGGCTCAGTAGTTGAATATCCCTGAGTTCAATCCTTGGTACCAAAAAAAAAAAAAAAGATATGTTGCTATTGATACCAACCCAGGGTCCTAACAACATGATCACATCCATCAGGAGGAAATTCCTAAATATGATGTAATTTTTAAAATGAAAGCATACATGCACGCACGCACACACACACACACAGAGGAGTAAGAAATCCTCATAGAAATCTATGCCCAAACGAATTAAAATCAGGATCCCAAAGAAATAGCTCTAGATGTGATATTGGATTCTTATATTCCTTGTGGCTTTAAGTACCACAGCCAAGACATGCAAAAATCCTCCATGTCCATCTACAGATGAATGGAAAAGAAAATGTGGCATATAATATTGTACTTTGCACCTAGAATTTTATTGAGTAGATTTCTACTGTTGTTAACACCAAAGAAGCAGAGAGAGGAAGACGTTGTCAGAGGTGATGGGTGTATGTTACCCTAATGGTGATGATGGTCTCACAGGTACATGCCTATGTTCAAACCCATCACACTTAATGCATTAAATATGTGGAATTTGATGGATATAAGTTACACCTTGATAAAAACTGTTCAAAACAGAAACTTATGCAGAATGAAGTCTATTAGAAATGCGTGACCTCAAAGAGAAGAAGCCTCTATTCATCAAGAAAGTGACTCCTACCCGACACTATCTCATTCTAACAACATACTGAGCTGACCTTATTGGCACAGTTGACAGGGATGAGAAATGAAGAGCCAGTTAAAGTCCATACTGTTGTCTTTTCTCTCACTATTGCCTTATATTTTCTGGAGAGCCCTTCTCTCCCCTCCTCCAAGATCTCTGTGAACTGCACTGGGCCTTTCTCTGAAATACATACACATTTATACATATTCTTCACATGTATTCTTCGACAGGACATATTGCCAACCCATTGGAAGTGGTTGCTACTCCTTTATTCATTCATTTATTCATTCATTCATTCTAATTAGGTCTACATGGCAGCAGAATGAATTTTGATTCATTACACACAAATGGAGCACAACTTTTCATTTCTCTGGTTGTACAGTGTAGAGTTGCACCATATGTGCAGTCATACACGCACCTAGGACAATGATGTCTATCTCGTTCCACCATCTTTCTTTTCCTCCCTCCCCTTTGACCAAAGTTCCTCCATTCTCCCCATGCGCCTCCCTCCCCCATCATGGATCAGCATCCACTAATCAGAGAGAACATTTGGCCTTTTGTTTTTTTGGGATTGGCTTACTTTGCTTAGCATGATATTGTCCAACTCCATCCATTTACCTGCAAATGCCATAATTTTATTCTCTTTTAATACTGAGTAACATTGCATTGTGTATATATACCACAGTTTCTTTATCCATTCATCTATTGAAGGGCACCTAGGTTGGTTCCACAGTTTAGCTATTGTGAATTGAGTTGCTATAAACATTGAAGTGGCTGTGTCACTGTAGTCTGCTGTTTTTAAGTCCTTTGGGTATAGACTAAGGAGTGGGATAGCTGGGTCAAATGGTTCTATTCCAAGTTTTCTGAGGAATCTCCATACTGCTTTCCAGATTGGTTGCACCAATTTAAATTCCCACCAGCAATGTATGAGTGAACCTTTCCCCCACATCCTCATCAACACTTATTGTTTGTATCCTTTTTTTTTTGCGGGGGGGGGGCGGGTACTGGGAATTGAACTCAGGGGCACTCGACCACTGAGCCACCTCCCCAACCCTATATTCTGTTTTATATAGAGACAGGGTCTCACTGAGTTGCTTAGCGCCTCGCCATTGCTGAGGCTGGCTTTAGACTTGCAATTCTCGGGCTGGGATTGTAGCTCAGCGGTAGAGCGCTTGCCTCGCATGCGTGAGGCCCTGGGTTTGATCCTCAGCACCACATACAAAGCAATAAAATAAAGACATTGTGTCCATCAACAACTAAAAAAATATTTAAAAAAAAAAAAAAACTTGCAATTCTCCTGTCTCAGCCTCCCAAAGTGCTGGAATTACAGGCATGTGCCACCGTGCCTGGTTTGTTTGTATTCTTGATAACTGCTATTCCTAATATTCATGCTATACACCAGCCTGGCCTTGGGGAGATTCCTCTTCATACATTGATTGATGTTCTAGGGTTTTGTCTTCTGCTTTTATTTCCCTTTGTGGAATTGAGAAGTGTTCCTGGATTCTTGGATTTGACCAGCATGCATCTTAAGTTCTTCTACTCTGTTTATGTATTTGAACATTCACCAGGTCCTAAATCAGGAAGAATTAACTTGGTCATGCAATATCCCCAGTACTTTTATTTTGCTACACATTTCAATTTTACTGAGAGATGATCAGAACCATGTCTGGAGAACTACTTGTCCAAAGGTAGTTTTGATATGTTAAGCATTATAAGACAAGAAACACACATCTGAAATTCTAGCACCTCTAGTTAGCCCCATAACACACAGTAAATCTGTAAAGAAATCTCCAACATTCTCGAATGCCCAGAACTAATTACAATCAGTGTAGTGCTAGAAAACCACGGCATCTCAATATGTCTTATGAGATATCCATTTAGAAATATGATGTATGGGTGGCAAGAGGGGATCTAACATTGCTGCATACAGGGGGAGCACAAATATGTTGAGCACTCAAATCAGCATTGAGGCAGAAGCTGGATCAACCAAATAGAGGGACCCTTTACTCAGGTACTGTCTAAATTCTCCAGGAGGTTAACCAGCAAGGATCTTTTTCATGCACAAATATTAGTCAAGTCAAGCGATTCGATGGCCACCTCAGTCATGCAACAGAAGGGCAAATGCTTCTGGATGCTGGGTTAGCTGTCTCACCAAAACTGGAGCAGTGCAGAGAAGACATAGGCTTCAGAATGGATATATCTCTGCCAATTATTAGTTATGTCACCCGGAGAAAGGAATACGACCTCTGTGAACTAAAATTTCCTCACTGTAAAGTGAAAATAATAATTCCCACCTTGGAAGGTTCTTGTAAAGATTAGAAATAATGTATGCAAAAGTGCCAGGCATACGATTAATGCTCAACAAATGAGAGTTATTATTCATCATTAACTCTACTATGCTTCAGGGTGCCCCAAAGACCAGCTAGTTATTACTTTGGTATCACACGCTGAAGATGTTTGAAGCCAAGAGCATATTTCCCTGAGCTGGGTACATGCCTGTAACCCGAGCAACTTGGGAAGCTGAGGCAGGAGGATGGCAAGTTCAAGGCCAGCCTCAGCAATTTAGTAAGCCCCTGTCTCAAAGGAAGGAAAGAAAAAAATACATAAATAAATACAAGGATTGGGGATGTAGCTCTGTGGTAAAAGACCCCTGGGTTCAATTCCTAGTACCAAAGTGGGGGTGTGGAGGGTGGACAAGGAAGAACACATTTCCTGGGTTCTACCTGTCATGCAAATTCAGAGACCAGTCTGGCGGCATGGGTGAAGTCCTAGTCTTAGCTATAGTACCCGACACCTCCTAACATATCATAGCAACCTGTGAACCCAGAGCCCTCCATGAGCACTTATAGTTGGACAGAACAGAAACCACAGTCAAGCATCACCTTGCACAGATACTTAACGAAACTGTTCTACCTGAATAGAGGATCAATGATAAAGCTTTATAAAAACTGCTACTGTTGATATATTATGGAAAGAATTCCATTAATCACTAAGGAGAAACTATATCAATTCATATGAACACATCATTTGGAAGACCTTCAGTTCTATACAGTAAGAATTTCATTGCAGGACAATATAGAAATAACCATAAAAGTTTAAAATCCAAAAAATATACATAATTAAAGTCACTACTTTTGGACTGAGAGATCCCTATTGCTCTTTCAGAAATTCATTCTAGGACACACACTTTCTGGCCTTTGGTGTCTAAAGAGGATCTTCTTCCCATATTAGTCTCCATAGCAGCGCCATCTACTTTCTTCTGAGTACCTATATATAGTATATGATTATTTAAAGTCCTTTTTTTAAATTTAGCTTTTTTGGAGAGGGGTATTCCCTAACAAACTCCGTGAAAGCAGGTTCCACGTCCGCCTTCTTTCCACCCACAGGACTCGTCTTTGCCTTAGCCCTTAGGAGCACTTAGTAACTATAGGCTAAATGGATGAAGGAAGTGAACTCTAGAAGAACATTCTACCCACATTTCTCTAAACTATCTCACTTGGACTAGAAGATACATGTCTATAAAAATATCATTTATAGTAGTAAAGGCCTGTAAAGAGCATAAGAGATGATAAGGATGGATGCAGTATTATGACTTTAGTTCAAGGGAATAGACACTCTGATTAGTCTGTGGCAAGCAAGAGTTAGTTGTGTAGAGACTCAGGTAAACTGATATCTAAGATTTCTGCTAGACAAAGAATAGATAGCTTGTGTTTTACTTAGTTGTTTTTTTTGTTTTGTTTTGTTTTTGATTTTGTTTTTTTATCACTGTGACCTAAAGACCTGACAAGAACAACTCAGAGGAGGGAGTTACTTCTGGCTTACAATTTCAGAGGTTCAGTCCATGGTTGGACGACTCCATTGCTCTCAACACAATGTGAGGCAGAACATCATGGCGGAAGTGTGTGGAGGGAGAAAGCAGCTCAGGACATGGCAAAAGGGAAACAGAGAACTCTTCTCACCATGGAGAAAATATATACGCCAAATGCATGCCCTCAGTGACCTATTTTCTCTAGCTACACCCTACCTGCCTATAGTTAGCCCACGTTAATCTCTATCAGTGGATTAAGTTATGGCTCTCATAACCCAATCATTTCATCTCTGAACATTCTTGTATTGTCTCACACATGACTTTCTAAGGGACATCTTATATCTAAGCCATGTCATTGCTCATATATCAGGTGTTCAGACTTTTTTGAACTAAAAAGTATGTTATATATATGTATCCATATACATAATATTTCTGAAAAAATTAATAACTGTATCGCCTCTAGGGGAAGAGCTAGCAGTAGATGATAGAAAAGAAACTTAGTTTTGACCAGGGACCCTTTTACATTATTAAAATTCATACTCACCAATATATAACCTTTAAGGAAGAATTGTTTTAAACACAAAGAATTACAAAGCCAAACTGAAAGAGAGGGTTCAGATACTGTCCAGGGAAATTAACCAACATGAGTAGTGAATCCAAATGAATCAAAGACCCAGTCTCCATCATCAGAAGCAGAATTTTTTTTTCTATTAAGTGACATGCATAATCACCCAGACTCTTCATTTCTACAACGTAGATGGAAGTTGTACATTTGCATTCTTCAAACTGAGATACGGAAACTCTGCCAAGTTACAAGCTTGACATTTGCTTAGATCCTGCGGTGAAAGGCTCCATATACAGCACACGTTCTACTTTACAATTCTACAGGACTGGAGGGATCTCTCAGCATGTTACTCTTTATACTGGAAATGATATATTCCCCATACCCAGTGCTGTTCAGGCTTCTAGTGTTTGTTCGAGGACGGAAAGGATAAAAGGAAGAGAAGGAGGAAGGAGATATGGAAGAGATGAAGCCAGTCATATTATTAAAATGCATGAAAGCATTGAGCGTAGACCTTCACAGGATGGAGATACAGAAACATCCCCTCAAAGTAGGAGGAGGCACCCAGCTGTCAACATTGCACTTGAAGATTCAGGAGCTCTCAGCACAAGGATGGATGAGCCAGCCTCAGGTGCTAATCCCCGTGTGTGAGCATCACCCTCACGCTATCAAATTATCTGTTCCCTAAATGATTGTTTCAATGATACAGAAATTAAATACATGTAAAAGCCAGTGAAGTGAGGAGCTGGTGTTTTCTCTTTAAAAGACTCCGACACCGGAGTCCTGCTCCCCTCTCCACGAGAGCTGGTCATCTCACACCTTCCACTCATAGCCTCCTCACTCTGCTTAGTCTAAGGCTTCCTTGATCAATGGTACCCAGGCCAGGGTGTGGATGGGACTCTTCCTTGCCCACTGTCCCTCTCATGCTAGGGTCTGCCTGTAGTTTACTGTAGGTCAGCTTCTTCTCAAGTCTGGGGACTTCAACGTCACATCAACCAAGAAACCGTCCATGACTGCCATCTAATGTGGATCCTGTCCACGTATGTCTCCATTTCAGCCCCTTCTGTCTCATTCAGAGCATCTATACAGTTCATGATTATTTTTTTATTTGCTCCTTTTAGATATCCATGACCGTAGAATGTGTTTGGACGTATTATACATATGTGGAGGATAACTTCCCATTCTTGTGGCTATACATGGTGTGGAGTTCTACTGGTCATGTATTCATATATGCGCATAGGAAAGTGGTGTCTGATTCATTCCACTGTCTTTCCCATCCCCATTTCCCTTCCCTTCATTCCCCTTTGTCTAATCCAATGGACTTCTATTCCCCAACCTTCAATTTGTGTTAGTAATTTTTATTTCAAGTTTTTTCTTTTCTTTTTCTTTCTTTCTTTTTCTTTCTTTTCTTTTCCTTTTTTTTTTTCTTTTTGGTACCAGGGATTGATTGAACTCAGGGGCACTCAACCACTGAGCCACATCCCCAGCCCTATTTTGTGTTTTATGTAGAGACAGGGTCTTACTGAGTTGCTTAGCACCTCGCCATTGCTGAGGCTGGCTTTGAACTCGCAATTCTCCTGCCTCAGCCTCCCAAAGTGCTGGGATGACAGGCGTGTTCCACTGTGCCCAGCTCGTATTTCAAGTTATAATTGTGTAACTCTTTGTTCATTTCCACAACGAGACTCTAAGCTCCACGAGAGCTGGTTCCACATCTAACATTTCTTTTCTACCCACAGAACCTCGCTTGCCTAGCATGCAGTAGCACTTGGTAACTGCAGGTTCAATGGAAGGATGAAGTAAATTCTAGAAGATTCCATTCACATTTCTCTAAATCATTCAACCTGGAAACAAAGCCATGTGTGGAAACGTATCACACCACAGATTTTGAGGGAGCAATAAATTCTATTTCCAAAGTTTCTCTGTGTGCCTACTTACTCCACATACATCTGAGAAATGGCTCAACTCATGGAGAAAGATCAACAGTGTCGACGGGTGCCCACTTATCATTAATTCCGCAAATGTCTGAAAGCAATTATGTGAATAAAATTATCCAAGCAAAATTCTTCTAAAAGTAATAGGAGAACCTTGCTTAAATGGGGAGAACGAAGAATCTTGGTGTAGTAGTGCAGGTTTCCATACAAGCCAAACCAAAGTTAGATGGGTGGATGGACAGAAGGAAGGAAGGAAGGATGGATACAGAGAGACTGACTAAAGAACCGTCTCACACGACTGAGACTGGCAGGTAGATGAGCAGGTTAGAGACCCAGGGAAACGTTAATCATAGCTAGTGTCCAAAAGCAAACTGTTGGCGGAATCCTTCCTGTTTGGACGAGTCCAGTCTCTATGAAAGCCTTCCCCTGACTGCATGTGACCTACTCATATATGAACATGCTTTATTAAAAATTCAATATTTAGATGTTAACCTCATCTTCAAAATATCTTCCCAGTGTCCTCCAGATACACCTGACCAAATATCTGGGTCCCACAGCCTAGCCAAGTTGACATATAAAATTGACCATCATACTTGAACTTGAACACATAATGTCATCTACATATTAATCAGTTTATCTGGCAAAATGAAAATATTGAAAACTTTCTCTAAATGTTGTAAGAGGCAAAGGCCTGGTTTAAAACAAAACATCATGTTCCGAGTGACCACAAAGCATGCATATGGACATGTATATAAACCCCCTTCACTGAGTTTCATCAATAGTCATGAAAATCACTCTTTTGTTAAAATTTGTGGCCAGGGTCAAAACAATAGCAGCAACAACAACAACAAAAAAAAAGCCATCAAACTCAATATTTTCTAGAAGCCTAGCAATATCTGGAAGCCTATCTGTACAAAAAAAGGTCTTTAAACAGTGACTTTTGAGTATTCAAATGAATTCATAGGAATAAAAAATATAGTATTTAATTTTGCATGTGCAGGAATTACTAATTTATAGTGGCTTCAAAAATGTGCTCACATTCATATACCAGTTTTTGCCTGAAAAATACTGAGGTTTTGAAATGATTCTAAGCACTGGGAATTCCCTCCCAAGCCCTTATCATATATGAAGTTTCACCTTTCTTTCAATAATTTTTTTTTTTCTGCAAGCAATACATACGGAGAAGTGCCTTGTCCCAACACTGATCATTAAACCCTGAAGTCTCTGCCGAAGCCAGGATACCACAGTGGACAAGAACTTTCGGTCACACTCAGGCACACTTGGGATCTGATGTCACTACTGTCCTATGCTCAGGGCGTGATCTGAATCTATGTCTCTGATTCTCAGTCTTCATTTCTAGGACAAAGGGATCATTACAGTTCCTAACAGGGTGTCCACCCCATTTCATATGCTAGAAAATCTGTCCTCAGAGTAGCAATGTTTAAAAGGCTGATGGGACTGTTAGGAAGCACAGCCTAGGAGTAGGTGACCAGGTCAGTGGGCATGTTGCCTTTGGAAGAGGTTAATGTAGCTCTGGTGAACCCCAGTTAGTTCTTGTGAGAGTAAGCCTGGCCCCTGGCTTCATGGCTTCTGGTCTTATCAGAAGATTTCTGGACATGCTTCTACCGCTGTGATGTCATCTTCCATGAGGCCCTAACCTGAACCCAGCAGATGCTCTTGGCTTTACAAAACTGTGGGCAAATGAAACATTTTTTTCTTTATAAAGTAGGCTGTCTCACTTACTTTGTTACAGTCTCTACTTTGTTATGTCTCTAAACAACAAGAGTATTTTTTTTTCCTACAGAGGAGGTTATATGGAGATATATATACATACACACACATATAAATAATATATATAAATATATATTAATAAAATATAAAATCAGGGAAAAATATCTGGTAAAATACTTCAAAATATAATGTATATATAAAGTGAGTAAAACCATTTGATTAAAAACCTAGGGTGATATGCAACACATTTGGACTAAATTTCCCAACGTGTATTCCAAAGAATACCCCAAATGGTCTTGGACTCTGATGTTCTCAATAAAATCTCCTGGGTAGCTTTAAAATATTTCATTACCCAGACACCACTCATACCCTAGACCAACTAAATTGGACGAATTTAATGAGTAGCCAGGATAGAAAGCCACAAGCTGCTTAGTAGACAGGTTTTATCTACTAAGGTGGAGGGTCAAGGAGAAAGATAAACAGGACAATCATTCCACACTCAAATAAGTTTTAGAAATGTGTTACAATGAAGACTGAAGAATCCTAACGTGAGAAAACACGTGTAAAAACTACGACTGCCTAAGCTCATTTGTGTTAATTTTTTAAAGGAATCCTTTTTCGATCTAGACAAATTACTGTTCCGTAAAACATGCTCTAGTTCCCAAACCTGGAAGAACGTCAGAATCACATGGGAAGTGCATTCAAAATACAGTTTCCTAAAGTTTATCTCCAGGGACTGGGATTCCAAACCTCCAGACTAGGGCTGAACAGCTTTATTTTCTTCTAAAGCTCCCAGGTTTTTCTGAGGATCATATTTTATAGCAATTACCGCAGAGAGTTTATATTCAGTCCTAAAATCAGGCCCTCATCTCCCACTTCCAGGGTGAGGACAGGGAATTTTTTCTTTATATATATATATATATATATATATATTCAACATCAGGCCTCTTACAAACCATTCTTTCTAACGTGAGCTCAATAAGAGTTTAGGGATGAATGATTGGAAATGAAAAAGTATTCACAAATCATCCATCCTAGAGTCCCCTTTTACAAATGCCAAACCCAAGTTAAACCCAGAGACTTTTACACTCAGGCTATTACAGCACACCTTAGAGAAAGATGTAAGTCTCTGGGCATAAATAGCAACGTACCTCGTGTCCACAGTTAAGAGCCACAAGTTTGCAAGCATGGTACAGAAAGCTAAGTGCCCACTCCTTACTGTTGCGTACACAGCCTCCAGAAATAGATTTGTAGAGAGACTTTAAGCATTGGCTAGACCTAGAGGGAAACCTGGTGTTGCCTGTTGGAAGCATCCAAAGGTCCTGTGTGGTATAAATTATTCAGAGAAGGAATAAGCTTTTAAAGAAGCAGCTTGGCAGGTGGTGGTAGCAAGAGAGGTGAGCAGTCCTTTTGAATAAAGCCACAGCTATACCTGGAAATCCGAGAAGGTAGAGTGATTTACATAGCCAAATTTTAGGCACCGCGCCCCCACCTCCTGCAGAACATTGGACTCTGAGTGCTTGCTGGAATCTGAGAAAGGCTCCCAAAGGGACACTTTTTCCAAGTTTCTAAAGGGACCTCAAGCTAACCAGTGATGGACCCTGGAATGGCTGTGAGCTGTGCAAGTTCCCAACAGAAAGATAAAAGTACAAACAGGGAAGAGAACTATTCTTTTTCTTTCTTTCTTTCTTTTTGCTGTTAAGTCTTGGCTTGCAACCAAGAATAGCCAACTCTTGCAAATCCAGGCTAAAGGAGATTTTGTAAAAACAATATAAGTCGCTAATGTGATAGAAGGAAGAACTAGAGGATCAAGCATCTCCAAACTCCCCAGGGGCAGATGCCTTTGGACAGGGCAGCCAGGATCCTGTCACAGTAACAAGAGCAGATCCTAATAACTATTTCTTCACCCTTCACTGAACTCAAGATTCTGCAGAGGAGGAGAAGGCCTGGATATTGCATGCTGGGTCACACGTACCCTGGGTACTCTGGGGCAGTAAGAACAATCAGGCTGATGAAGCCACCGGAGATGACATCCTGACCCACTTCTTAATGGGAGGGTAGGGTTAGGACTTTCTATCCAACAAGACCACCAATAGCAAAAGAGATTTTACTATTAGAAAAAGACACTTATTCCAGTCAATTAGAAAAGAAAAAAAAATGCATTGCAGTACCAATGGCTACTATTTGAAATGTTGTCAGACAGAATTAGTTTCTCTTTAATAATACCTAAGGACAGCAAATGTGATTAGCAAAGGAGGGCACCTCAGTCACAGGAGAGAAAGGGAAGAAAGCCAAAAGTGGTATTGGACAGCAGGTAGGCACTGGATACTTCACCATGAAATCTCAGACACGCAAATGTTTTAAAATGAAACAAAATAAACAAATGAAACAAAATAAACAGAAACAAAATAAAACAAAACAGAAACCTGAGCGCATGGTACTTAACTGAAACAGTCCATTTGGAAACCTTTAGCCACAAGACAATTCCCATACTACCATGGAAAAGCACTTCATTTCTCTGATACGCTTTTTTTTCATTATATACATAATAACCTTTGCTGTTTGCTCATTTTCTTGGTTCTCTAATTTAAGCCCCCAATTACTTGTTAATCCCTATGCATATTGGATTTAAACATGAAATACATTTAACAGGTATAAATATTTTATATAAGAAATGCAAATGCACTTTTGAACCCAGTTTACTGTTATCTTACATAATTAACACGAGCCAGAAAAGGAAATTAAGAACTAATCATAGGTCAGGCGTGCATCTCAAAGACTAGACAGGCTATGAATGCCACCTCGCTATAATTCACATTGAATTTGGATGGATCTTTTACATTTAGCACTAAGATGTCATTCCATTCATTTAAAATCTTCTAATGTCTTGCTCCAGCTTAAAGAAGACTGCCCAACAGGTGCAACTGCACACACCTGTAATCCCAGCCGCTCCAGAGGCTGAGGCAGGAGGGTTAGGGTTTGAACTTGCGATCCTCCTGAGCCACAGGGATTATAGGCATGTGCCACCAGCCACCATGCCTGGCATGTTGACTATATTTTATTTGTATTTTGGTCTGATACACACACACACACACACATATTTGATATATAGTCTGATCTGTATAGATAGATATATAGATATAGATAGATGGATAGATAGATTTATATATAGATACCTAGATATAACTACAGACCACATACACTTTGACTATCTTTTGGCCAAAGTCTAACTTCTCTGAGTCTACAGTATTGGGTCCTTATTACACATTTAAGCAAGATGCATATGTACTTGATATTTAGGCTCAGTAAAAGGAAACTAGTTGGTTAAGAATACGATGCAAAGGAATGCCTATCTCTATTTTGTATACAAATGACCTTAAAAACTAAAGGTACATTGATACAGTAGATCTAAGATAAGATGGACATCACTGCCCCAGCTTCATGTATGACTGCATATATGATGTGATTCTACATCACGTACAACCAGAGAAATGAAAAGTTGTGCTCCATCTGTGTACAATGAATCAAAATGCATTCTGCTGTCATGTAGACCTAAGTAGAATAAGTAAATAAATAAACAAAGTTTGCTGTACACTGTCCCAGGAGATGCCCATCTGTGGGCCACAGCAACAGCAAGGGAGCAAATATCTTGCATGAATCATCCTCTGTTCTAAGCACAGACTGTGCTTAGACACTACACCCAGGTCCAGCTAGAATGCTGATTCGGGGTGACAGTCAGGGTAAAGAATGTCAAGAGTCAGCCACAAATCCAGTGGTCCTACTGATGATTAATTCACTGCATTATGTTCATATGTAACAGAAAGAACCCTTCTTCCACCTGCTTCAGCTACTTACCCCTAGTAATTTAGGCACTGGGTATGGAGAAATCCATTACTATAATTATGTTCCTGCAAATTTTTCTTATACCTAAAAGCCTGAGAAAGCAGAAATAGCTGGATCTCTACTATGCTTCCCATTGAAAGTGTATTTTTTTAGGATTTTCATGGAGACTTTGGTGCTTAGAATAATCACATGGAAATGGCAGTATGTGGTGTATCTTGGGAAGTATCTAACTCAGAAAACACCAGGGCATGAATGATTAGAAGCCTGCAGTCAGGCCAATTTCTACAACAAAACCACAACTTAGAATCTATGTGACATAAATAAATGGCTAGAAGTCAGTCAAGGAATTAAGATTCTACTGGGAGAGAGCTTGATGGATAGCAGTTGGGGGTGGGACATGAAAACACAACAGAACGTAGTCGATTCATTTTCAAAAGTTTTCAAATTATGAAAAGCAACTAAGAAACAAATAAGGAGAGTACATTAAGAACCCTAAACAAAGCACTTTGTGATATATAAACATTCCTTCATGCCATAAAATAGACGATGAATTTACACAAAGATGAAGTACAGAAACATTTAAAACATACTCACTAGCAATGTTTCACCCTTGAAAGGTTATAAAAATACAGGAAGTAAAACATTAATTTTTTTTCTCTTCAGATATGCAAAACTCCTTCACTGCCTGCCTATTAATAATAACCAGTCACTATTGGTTTGCTAAGTTTTGCAATTTGAAGCATCCATAAAGTGACTGCTATTCCTCCAGAACAAACAGAATTTCAGTTCCCAGCACTGTAGTATGATTTTAAAAAAATTGTAAATCTTATAAAATTTCAATTGCATTTAACTGAAAGCAACTTGAAACACTTTTCTGAAACACTACTCTGTCACATGTCAACATTTCTTTTGCGAGTTGGCAAGATGAACTACAGCAAAAAACCAAAAGAATACAGATGAGAGCCTAGTCAATAATTCACCCTTTTTAATAAATACAATTTTTGACCATAGCCCAAATCTTGACCATAAACCATATTTGAGAATGAAATTCCAGATACTGCTAATCCCATCTCAGTTCTGATCCAGTGGCTGGCTGTAAAAATATCAACTATAAAACACCTTGCTATGGAAATTTCCTCCTCTGACTCCACAGCGAAGGAGACTCCGTCCAGCAGATAAAGACGCAGGAGCCACAGACATCACGGTGCTGAGTATTTGAAAGAATGCAATTGCAAATCTATCAATCTTAACATTCACCCAGTTAATCCACAACACAGGTGTCATTCTAAGTAATGCTGCAAAAGAATAAAATCCTAAGTATACATTTGGCACTGAGAGATGGTCTAGCCAGGTACAATGGTGCACACCTGTAATCCTAGTGGCTGGGGAGGCTGAGGCAGGAGATTGCAAGTTCAAAGCCAGCCTCAAAGACTTAGAGAGGCCCTAAGCAACTTAGCCAGACCCTCTCTTGATACAAAAAATAAAAAGAGCTAGGGATGTCCCTCAATGGTTAGGAGCCCCTAGGTTCAATCCCCAGTACCAGAGGGGAAAAGAAAATAGGGAATAGGCATCTAATTATGCACCTGGCACGGGTCTTTGTGCTTTGTGTATATACAATTAACTTATTTTCATCTCCACAATCCCTCAGGAATAGCTCTATTTTATGTATGAGAAAAATGAAGCAAAAGAAGCTTCAGGAACTTGGTCTACAGTTATAAAAGCATCAGCAGCGTGGCCAGGATTTGAATCATCAAATCACTCTGAATCACCATGTTTGCCTACAGTCTTTCCTTACAGCACATAAAATAGTGTTTTCCATACACAGAGACAGAATGGCAACCTCCAACACGGGATCCATTATCCCTGAGAATGCATTCTTCCAGGTTCCTTTTCTTCAGAGTTTTTCATACACTTATTTAAGGAGCTGCATTGTATGAAATGTGCTCAAATTCATCAAAGTTCTTTAATTCAGAGGAACAGAAAATGATTCTACTCTAAATAACAGTGATGACTAAAAAATGTCTTCGTTTCAGTTACTGCATATCTTATAAACTGCAATACTCTTGTAAATTGCTGCTAATGAAGGGATTGAACAGAGTTAATGAAACTGAGTCCACAACGATCTCCTGCTACATGGTGCACACATACACAGCATAACTGTATAATTGTATTTACAACTTGTTGCAGTGCCAGGAATCCTGACCACAATGTTCAAATAAGAAAAGACCTGGCAAAGTAAGCTAGGAATTTAAGTTGGATTCTAGTAACTGGGATGCAAGACCTTGAAAGGTGCTGAAGAAAATAAATGAATGAGCCAGGCATGGAGGTGCACACCTGTAATCCCAGCAGCTTGGGAGGCTGAGGCAGGAGGATCGCCAGTTCAAAGCCAGCCTCCCCAACAGTGAGGTGCTAAGCAACTCAGTGAGACCCTCTCTCTAAATAAAATACAAAACAGAGCTGGGGATGTGGCTTGGTGGTTGAGTGCCCCTGAGTTCAATCGTTGGTACCCCCACCCTAAATAAATAAATATATATATGAATGAAGTTGACTGCCCTGTAAGAAATCCCACATTCTGTAAGTCACACAGGAATCTGATGAGCATGAGTCAGCAGCAAAACACATCACAGATATGTGTGACAGTATTATCAGAGCAGGTTCTTTTCTTTTTCTGCTGTGGTATGGGCACATCTTGCCACCCAGTCATTTAGTCAGAAGGACAAAATAGTAAAATTGAGACTGGAGGAAATGCAAATGAAGCATCCCGACAGCTAATTTTCTCAACAAAATCAGGAGCGGGTGGTGCTGAGAAGGTCCCTCCCAGCCTCACTCAGACCCTACTACACAGTCTGAACACTAAGTATATTTGAATTTTATCTTTTACAAGAATTTTGTCTTTTACAAGGTAAAAACAGTAAATAGAAAAGGCTACCTCACCCAAACCGGAATCATCTACAAAAGGCAGCAGAGAGCAGACAGGGATCTCCACCTTAGGTAACAACATGTCAGCCACATAGTGGTATTCTGGTGCAGAGCCCCCTGTCACAGGACTCAGGTGACACTCATATTTTTTTTTGTTTGGGTGGGGGGAAGGAGGGAGTATCAGGGATTGAACTCAGAGGCACTCTACCCCTTAGCCACATCCCCAGCCCTATTTTGTACTTTATTTAGAAATAGGGTCTCACTGAGTTGCTCTGTGCCTCCCTTTTGCTGAGGCTGGCTTTGAACTTGCGATCCTCCTCCTTCAGCCTCCCAAAGTGCTGGGATTACAGGCGTGCGCCACTGCGCTTGGCCAACATTCATGGTTTTGACAAATGTAAAACAACAAAGCAATTCGTGACATAAACATGCCTTCATTCCATCAAATACATGGAAGACACATTCTCTGTTCTGTATAAGTCACAAAGATAAATAAAGCACTAATTTACTTGGTATTTAGCATGTGCCAGGCACACTGTTCTGAACGCTTATGTGTGTAACATTTAACAGTTTCAGCACCTCTACATGCTAGGCACAATGAGCTTCCCTGTAAAGATTTGCAAAACTCCCTCAGAAAAGGTGAGAATGTGCTTGAGATCACACAGCTGGTAAGAAGAACAAAGATTCGAATTCAGGCCAATTTCACTGAAAGGTCTACACTCTAGTGATTGTCACCCAGAAGGAAACTGTATTTAGTCACTTGTGGAAGCAGAAAAGAAATAGATTCTTCAAAGATTTGCATTTTTTTAAATTGCTATAAGTATTTAATTGTATATTAAAGACAAACCACTATTTACATGATTTGAAAATTCTAGATAACTGTGTTTGTACTTTACTTTTTACCAGGAGTCAGGTGTGGGACCGAAGTCATCAATGTTTTTATAAGGATATCATTCCCCAAATTAAATACAGTGAACATAGGGCTTGGAATCCTCAATTAATTCACTAATCTGCACAAAGTCTAGAATCAATAGCTAGCTAATGGCTAATCAAATGAGTGGCTAAAGAGAAAAAATATTCATATTTACATTAGGTCATTGAAGAACCATCCTCATACAGATGATAAAACAAATCCATATGATGTAAAATAATGCCAAGGGCTTAGAATCAAGCCTCCAAAAACAGAAGGGAGATTTAAGTCATATCATGTTTTTATTTGATTTCCTTCTCTTCCAAGAATGGACCCATCTCATCAGACGCCCACATGAAACACCTGTCAATGCTGGAAATTTCCATGAATACCTGAAAGGCACAGCCAACATGAATACTCAAGATTTCTATTCATACAGCTGTCAGGGCTCTGCTGCTTTGTACAAAAGCACAGCTTCAAGGTAAACAGGCCAGGTCGGTGTGGAGAGAACAAAGGGAATCTGCATAGGTTACTTTCTTTTTTTAAAATTCTACTTAGGTCTACATGATAGCAGACTGCGTTTTGATTCATTGTACACAGATGGAGCGTAACTTTTCATTTCTCTGGTTGCACGTAATGCAGAATCATATCATATATGCAGTCATACTTGAAGCTGGGGCTATGATGTCCATCTCATTCCACCATCTTTACTGTCCCCAAGCCCCCTCCCGGCTCTAAACTCGAGATCATTACAAAATCAGCAGTGGTCCTGCCATCCTAACCCACATTTTCTCATGAACTGAATTCCCCTCCCCCAAATGCCCCACCTTTACATAATTCATAATGGAAAATACACATAGGAAGAGTTATCAATTGAAATTGATGCCACCTCAACATGAGAAATCATTTCTTTCCAAAACACAAAAATGGTTAACTAAGGCTTAGGAAGAAAAAACAAAAAACTAACCTTGTCCAAAAAAAAAAAAAAAAGAGTGAACGATGTGCAGTTAATTCATGCAGTTTTAAGTTTCACAGATCAAAGAATTATCACAAATATTTCTTAATCATTCTTGCTGACTTGTTGGCCCCTATAGTCACAAACTCAAATGGCCAGTGCATCCTGAATGTGTATTCTGAATTGAGTGATTTTTCCACGAGCCATGGTCAGGCAAGAGATACTTAAAGGTAAATGACAATAATCAAAAACAGCTGTTTATCGGAGGCTTACTAGGAGGTATACACTATCTTCACCAAACCCTGCGTCCATAGGCACTAGGCACACCTCATTTAATAAAAGGCTCCCATCTCCAGACAAAATCACCTAATTTATTACATCTTTTTAGTGTCTGAACAACCCTATCAATGCATCTTATCCCATTATACAGATGATGCGACTGGAAGGTAGAAAAGGGAGTTAACTCACCCACAATCCCACGGCTCGTATGACGTGGATCTAAATTGGGAAGAACTCTGTCGGACTCTAGTTTTCCAGCTCTTACCCAGCGTCACAAGAAACTGACACGTCATCCACGTCACTCGCAGGAGTCCCTGTGAAACACAAGCAGTGTCAGTGCGGTCGGTCGGGCGAGACACTTGTCCCAGCTTGCTGAGGATTTTCCTGTTTGTTAAAAAGTGAATGTCCAGCATCTTGGGAACCCCCTTGGTCCTAGGAAGAAAGGAGGGTTGTCCCCACTGCATCATGGCAGGTATCCTATCCCAGGCAGGGAAACAATTCCAACAGGCACATGGGCAGAGGACGGAGCCACTCTTTATGACTTAATAGTATTCGAAGGGGATGAACAGGATGGTGCCGGTAAACACAGCAGAAAAGCACAGCCAGAGTAGATCAGACCAGAGGAGCACTGTCTCAAAAAAAGAAAGAAAGAAAGAAATCACATGCCAAGTTGCAGAGGGGTGAGTGGATTGGTACAGCTGAACCGTAACCCTGAGAGGGACGAGGCTTGGGGAAATGAGTTTGGAAAGTGTCATCTAAGAACCAGAGTCCCTCTTAGAAGACAGAATAAGCCTGAATGTGTCCTGTTGCCTGCATTTCTCTTCCATAACTTTAGGAAGAGAGAGAAGCTTTGAGAAAATAAGACCCTTAGGTTTAGGATGGACTGAAAAAACCTACCCTGTCTGGGTAGGGGGATACCATAGGGTTCTTGACTGAGGGTCTAACTCATTGCAATCTTGTGAACTGCTGCTCAGCACACAACCAAAAGGAGGCATCAGGTGAGCGGAAAGAAAAATCCAAAAACCAAAAAGACCCCCCTCCCATCTTTATCCAGGATTCTTTCCTCTTTTTTCTTCTTCATCTAATGAATCAGGATGGACTTGAAGCAATAAAAATCCAACCCAAATCAGCCTACATCAAAGGGCAGTTGATCTCTTTGACTGAATTCAGAGCAGTCAAACCCCCAGGTCAGCTCGCTGGAGGAACAGCTGGGGTATCAGGCTGAAGCCATGCCAGGGGGCCTCATCTTCTCCCTCTGGCTTCTGACCTCCCTTCTGGTGGCTTCATTCTTGAGTATCAGGTGATCCCCTCTAGAAACAGGTTTTCTTTCATTTTTATTTTTGTATTGTTATGTTTTTAGTGGCAAGACAGCTGCCACAGTAGCAGGCTCTCACCTCTTCTGCCCTTATGTCCCTGGCTCCGGGGTATGCATGGTGCTCAATTGGAGTCCCAAGAAAGCAAGGAAGCGTCTCTCCAGGCTCCACCAGTGGTTCTCACTGGGCCTGGTGCTTGTTCTGGAAGCAAAAACTATAGCCAAGCCTGGCTCACATGTTCCAGTCCTGAAGAAGGAAATGGAATCTCACCCCGATCCAGATCGTATGCCCCAAGAATGGGACACTAATAAAGGTCAACGTTTAATGGAAGAGAGAAAATGCATATATTTCAGGCAAAGTGCTAGGATCTATGCTCTCCTTCCTCCATACCTACACAGGGAAATGAAGCCTTAGCTGGTGATCTCACCTGAACTCACAAGGAACCTGTTGGATATTTCCCAAATACTTTTCCCTTTATTCCAAGGTATGAGCTAGACTCTGCTTCTCAACTTCCCTCAGGGCAAAGAAAGTCCAAGTGCTGAGTTCAGCCCAAGGAGGATGTGGCCAGAAGCCCAGAAAGCCTCTCCCAGGCTTGACCTGTAACAACCCATGAGAGATTTCCCTGCATACTTCTCTTCTCACACCCTGTATCTTGGCTGAAGGATGATAACTCCAGGGACTTATGGGAGGACAAAGTCACAGGAGTGTGAAGGACCCGATTTCTTGAATGACTCTATGGAGAGCCGCCAGGCCAGGGACCTACGCTATGAACAGGGACCACCCCGCAGGCGTGAGCAGTGAAAAGCTATTTCAACTCACTGAATATTGAGAATTGATCTGGTATAGCAGCTGGTGTTAGTGTGTCTCAAGAACTCATGGAACTTGGCTTGTTAGGAGTATGAAAATATGGTATCTGTCCAACCCCATCAAATCCCAAGTAGGGCGCTTAAAAGGGACACAGGCATGGGCTGGGGTGGAGCAGGTGGTGCATCACTTGGCTACCATGCACAAGACCCCAATTTCCATCCCTAGCACTACACACACACACACACACACACACACACACACACGGCATGGAATCGAGGGAAAAGGAAAATAAGAAGAGTTTAGGGGAAAAAAAAATAAAGATTTCTTTTGACATAAGGTTCAAGGAAAACCAAGAGAAAATGAACAGGGACTCTGGGGAAAGAGGTGACTCATGAACATAGAAAACATATGCCAACCTACATGGGGAGTTAACTGTGAAGATGCCCCAGTTGTACACTGAACAAGATGGAACAAAACTATACTGATAAAAAAAAAAAAAAAATCTCTTCTCATCAGTGGCCACAGCACATTTTCTCTGCTGTCATTCAAAACCCAAACTGTAATCATTATGTTTACAAAAGAGAAAAATAACAGGTGATGGGAGATGAAGAAGATTTTCTAATGTAAGTGAGACAGACAACAAGAGAACAAGAGAGAACGTTTTCTTTTAGAAGATCTGAGGGTCGCAGAGATAGGTCCCTTCAATCATGCAGGAAATATTAAAAAAAAAAAAAAAAGTTTGGTAAAAGCTAAGAGGACAAGAAAGGGGAGGTTTTCCTCTTGGGGGGTTTAGAGATATATGTAAAAGTAATGCTTTGATCCAAAGAGAAGTTAGGAGAGACTATTTTAGTTGTGAACTTATCAGAAAGGCTATTTACGTATGCTGAGAACTGAAAAGGAATTTATCTTCACATACTGTGGCATGAAAGTGGGAACACAGGGCATGACTACAGAAGCTTGAGAGAAGGGTTACAATGCAGGGTACAGACAGTGCCCACCTGTGTATCAGAAACCAAATTAGTACAGCTGGGTGGGAGGTGCCCTAATTCAAATATCTGCTCCTGATCCTAGAACATATTCAACATCATCCCATATCATATCTAACTCTATATGTTTTAGATTAGACGTGAACTTTTTTCTTCTTTACAATTTTTAAAAATTATCCTGCTAACATTTGTATATAGACAGGAGGAAAAGGTAACTCCATGGTATAAGGAAGTACGGAGGCAAAAACCAAACTTTAGTGTCCCTACTTTATAAAAATATCAATTCTAGACCCAGAGAAGCTGGTTCAAATCCCAGCTCTCCCAGTATTAGCTGTATTGAATAAATGACTTAATTTATCTTTGCCTACTTTCCCTCATCTGCCCAGCAGAGATGGTAGCAATTGCTATTTAGAAGTGCAACGTGCTCAGGAAAGTATCTCCAAACAGTAAACCCTGTGCATCAGCACATCAGTTGCTCCTGTGATTATTTTATTTCTCAAATATATTCCGGTTTTCCTACCAGCAGTTAGGGGAAGAGTAGGAAAGAATGTGCATTGAGCACATGTGGGAACAGAATGCCAGAGAATGCTGTTTTCTTCCTGAATATACAGCTGGACTACATTTCCCAGCCTTCCTTCTGATACACCTCACGGAACTGAGGTCTAGCCAATGAGATACAAGCAAAAGTGAATGCACTACTTCTAGGTCCAAGCAGTTAACATCCTCCAAGCCTTTCTCCCTCTAGTGAGCTGATGCAGGCAAGCAGTCACCACCCCTCGCCCCCCGGAGCAGACAAGGGTGCAGAATGGATCAAGTGTGGGTCTCTGAACTGAATCTTCCATGAAAGCTTCTACAATCACCCATGTGGGGCACGTACATGAATGAGAAATAAATTAATGTCACATATCAGACAGTATACTTTGGGGGCTTATTTGTTACAGCTAAAAAAGTAGCCAGTCTAATATAACCAAGTTTTTTTTTTTTAATATTTTTTAGTTGTCAATGGACCTATATTTTATTTATTTACATGCGGTGCTGAGAATCGAACCCAGTGCCTCACACATGCTAAGCAAGTGCTCTACCTCTGAGCCACCATTCCAGCCCATATAACCAAGTTCTTTACCTATGGTCTCCTACCCAACCCCTATTACGACATCTTGAAATAGATCTTGTCCCAATTTTACAACGAAGGAAATTAGGGCTATGGAATTACCTTGCCTAATACTGTGAATGCATCAGCAGTGAAGCCGAATCTGGATCCTCTTGCCCTCCTCCACCCAGAGTGCACCCTTTCCTTCCTCGTTCATGACCTCCTCGCCATAAGTACTTGGTTGGTTCAGGTATGAGGTTGGTTCAGGATGAACCTCATTCAGAATATACATTGATACGTATGCAAATTTAACATTGAAAATTAAATATAAAAAGTGATACACATCTAAAAATTATTTCAATGTACCTGGATTTAAGGAAATTCAGGATTCAAGACAGAAATATGTACAATTTAATATCCTATTTTGTACTGACTTAGGATTAGGTTTAGGGAACTAACACAAATATGGAGAAATATGAATATTCCTGAGAATGTACTTCTGAAAATAAGTGGGAAAATATAGATGAACTCAGACTCTTACAGAAACATGCGTCAACAGAGAGCCATAAGAAAATGCATTATGTAAATATGAGAGAGCTTGGCCGGCTCGCCTTATCTCTCATTTCTGCTTATGTGACTAGGCCCAGATTATGCTTGGTGAGATGGTCAGTTGGCATCAAGGTAATAAATAGAGGAAAGGGTCCAGGTGCAGGTGATTGAGCAGGGAGGGGCATAATTTACATCTTTCCTGGAAGACAATCATTAGCATCAGGTGCCAGTAGAGGCAGTTAGTAATGAAATGGTTGGAGGAAAGTCTCTGAAGGCATGAACATTTCAATAGTTCTCCAACCTTCCAGACTCAATCTGGCCTGTTCTTTCCATTCTGACTCAATTTATCTATCTGTACTGACTGTCTCCTACCCAACCCCTATTACAACATCTTGAAATAGATCTTGTCCCAATTTTACAACAAAGGAAATTAGGGCTACCGAATCATCTTGCCTGATACTGTGAATGCATCAGCGGAGAGGCCGAATCTGGATCCTCTTGCCCTCCTCCACCCAGAGCACGCCCTTCCTGTCCTCGTTCGTGATCTCCTCGCCATGGGTACTTCAGCCTTTAGAACTTCATGTCTTCCAGCTGCATATCCACTTTGTAACAGCCATGATGACCCCTCCCAAGCATATTTATCTCTTATACCGAATTCCAGCCACCACGTGAGTCAGCACAGGAACAGAAGCGCTCTAAAAGCCACTTGTTACAGGAGACAGATGGCTAGTAATATTGCAACTGGCTACAGGATCAGAGATAATAAATGGTATAACATAGATAAGGAGAGAAAGGTTAAAAAAAAAAACAAAAAAACAAAACCTGAGCTAGCAGTCATCTCCAAAGCCGAGCATCTGCCCAGGGCAGAACAAAACAATCCATGAGAATACATTAAAACATTAGAACTTTCATATTTTTGCCTCACTTCTCTTTTATTTTCTTGCTGTATTTTATATGTTGTGCACCAGATATCAGTAGACACCTTTCATTTACAAATTTTATTTAGGTATGATCAAATTTTCTTCTGATAGTAAATAATAAAAGAGAGTGAAAAATAATAAGTAATGGTAATAAATCCTGTGTAGAAACATCCCTCAGACTCCTGCATGAAACAGAGTTATTCAGTTAAAATTCTATAATAGCAAGAGTTCACAAAAGGTTGAACAAGAGAGATTAGAACTAATGTATGTTATGTCCACAGCTTTCCATATAACAAAGAAGCATCGGACACATTACAACCATTAGCAGACAAAGTTGGAAAAGTCAGAATTACAAAGGGGAGTTTTCAGCTGAGAAGTTTATTTGGGTTACTTTTATTTTGTAAGACCTAAATTGAACTAACGGATATCGGGAGGACCTTTCAGAAAAGTCTGTACCAAAAGATGTAGTGCTTAGAAGGGGAAAAAAAATCAGAAGACCTACTTTTGAACAAAAAGAAAGGGAAATAGGTAAAATGAGGGAATGATTAAAAAACAAAATCCAACAGTATTTAAGTTCTGTTCTCTTATTACTTTTCATCTCCTGTCAATATGAAGTAACCATGAGAAGAGATGCTGAGCTGCCTCTCAGTTGCATGGAAGGTCCTCTGAAGCAGAGAAACTGGAAGGGTTTTCAAAGGTTGCAAGGAAATCTGCCTCAGATAAAATTGGCTCTAACCTGCAGCTTTAAACAACTGCTAAAGTCTCTTTTAGTATTTTAGCCCCCAATTCAAAAGGTCAGTTTTTTCATGCTTGCTAGCAAACTGGCAAGAGTCACACTGAAAAATAATGAGATTTATCATCATCATCTCAACTAGACAGGGCCGTTGAAGGCAGTTTAAACAAACAACAAACAAAATCAATAGCATTCTACAAGGTAGCAAAAAAAAAGTAATATTCTCACAGAACTTGGTTTTGATCCTTGCCAATCTTATCTACTCCCACAACCGATAAATGAGATTTCCACAGTCTTGAATGAAATCAACAAGAACATAGCAAGAATAAATTTATGGGTGAAATGTGAATTTTCTCATGAATGGCACCCAAATCCCCTCAAGCTGCCTGCTCCATGAGACACTTCTGGGCACCGACATAAAGAGTTGCTGATCAGTTCTACTTGAAATGCTGCTCTGTGAACCTGTTTAAAGGGGAAATGCGGTCTTTAAGCTCCTACCTCACTCCCGGAAGACCATAAACCTTAAATCTCAACATGCAAAAATAAAATCATATTCCAAATTATCCTATATAGGTGTCCAAACAAATCAGTTGTGTGGCGTTATTTCTTGAAATTCCCAGCTCTACCACTGTAAACTGCAGTTTACCAAGCAATTAAATGACGTGGGTTTTTTTTTTTTTTCTTTTTTTCTTTTTTTTTCTGAAAAACATGTCCCCGCCTCTATGTTGATTCCAGCAGGAAAACTAGAAAAAGTTCCAGAGAATTGCTCGCAGGGACTCCTCTTTACAAATCAACCTCTAATATTCTCCAAGCTCCAAGCTACCCTCTTGCACGCGGAACACACACCCAAGGTGATCGGTCACACTGTCTCCCTACACAACCTCAAGCCTTTTTTGCTTCAAATCTGGAGACGCGGGGCCAGCAATCTAACTAACACCTAATCTTCCCGTGGCGCGGAGCCGCCTCCACGCCGAGCTCTGCTGTGCTGCAAAATGTGTTCACGCACTAGATTCCCCGACCGGTTCCACGAGATCCAGGAGCCCACGGCCTCCCACCCTCACCTCCACGCCTTTTATTAATAGTAAAATATACACACCAGGCACAAAGAGAGGAAATGTACGCAGGTGTTGAGCCCCCACCCCACCCGGTTGGAGAAGGAGAGCAATCGGGTTGGTGTCTGCGGGGTGCCAGGCGCACATCTCGCTGCTGTCTGGGTACTGGAGAGGAGAGCAGGCGGTTGTCTTTGCCTCTCAAAAGAAAACTGTAAATGCCTCAGAAGTTGTTGAAAATGGATGTCACCCCAAAAATCTCTTTGAGCAGACACTGGGGAAATCAAGCAGCGTCCACAAGAGCAGGGACCTGGTAGACACGGTTGGCCGCGCAACCCCTGCGCTTAGCACCCAGCCTGGCACACAGCGGGCGCTCCCCAAATTAGGGTCTGCTTCAACACTGCTTAGACCTTTTGGCCACGGAGATCAGGTTCCCTTAAGTCCAAATCCCTTAAACCTCAGCCCAAGTTCGCTTTCCTTTCTTGTGGGCTGCAGTTGGAGCATCGGAACCCTGGGACCCACACCTGAAGGAAGCCCCGGGCGCACGGGGCTAGGGCGCATCAGCGTGAACCAGGTGGAAGTGCTCAGATTAAGGATTTCCAAGGCATTCCGGGCTCTAGGCTCCTTATTTTATCGTTGCCTTGCAGCGCAACAAACTTATTTTCAGACGAAAAAGGCAAATAAGGGTCGCCGTGGGGTGACGGTGGCGTCGTAGAAGCCCTGTCTCTAGCCAGGGTCAGGGCGCTCAGCGCCGGCTGGCGCGACCCTGCAGCGCTTGGTGGCTCAAGGTAGCGGAGCTCCACAGCCCCGGTGGAGCCCTGCAGGATTCGGAACCCTGAGTGGCCCTCTCTTCATCCCGCAGCTCCAGAGGATGCTGCCCTTTACTCAAAATTGGGGAGCCGGGATGCCTGGGCAGCCAACCCGCAGGCTGGAGCCGGAGTCCGGCTGCTCACACACCACTTACCTCTGCACCTGAGCTCTGCGCTGAGAGCCGAGGACAGCCTCGAGTGCGGCGCAGGCACAGTCCGAGGGTCCGGGTGTAGTGGCGAAAGCTCCCTACTTGCGACCAATCGTGGTGTTGAACCCCGTGCTGTCTGGTGTCGCGCTCCCCTCCCTCCCTGTGTTTCCGGCAGCTCAAAAAACCTGGCGCACCGGAGTTTTGGAAACCGGCTGCTGCAAGCTCCCGGGAAAGCGCGCCGGGAGAAGGCGAGGGGCGGGGAGAGCGGGAGGCGCGCGTAGCAGAGCTGGGCATGCTCAGTGCGCGGCTCCAGGAGGCGCGCGCAGGGCGCAGCACCTGCCGGGCCCTGAACTGGGGAGGCGGTCCCCAGTCCCCACGCACCAAGCTGGCAAAGGGAGCTTTACCCGATCCTCAGGCGGGTGGAGACGATTAGCCTGGTTCCTGTATAGGGGCATAAAAAGGGTATATGGACCAGGGATATACCAACGGGATATTTTCCTTTGCAGCCTGAGTATTGGGGCACAGGAGGCGTGACCTACGGAGGTACCCAAAACTCGGGCTTTCCGGAGACGCTGAATTCGGGGGATCTTTAGGATGCCCTAGCAAGGGAAACAAATATTTGTGCTTTTGGGCTGAGAATTGCTGAATCCAGGTTGGGTGTGGGCAGATGGCACTGAACTCGAGAAGCCGAGAGAGGGGGCTTTTGAAAGGTTTCATCTGCCTGTCCTTAGGCAGAGGACATTGGCCAGACAGCCTTACCGACCTGGACCTGTCGCCCATGCAGTGTGCTCTCAGGCTGGAATATGTGTGGGGGAGAGAAACGTTGCAATGAAATATGCACAAAGATCAATTTGTGGTGTGTGTGGGCACATTAAAAGCCTTGTTATTCAAAGGCGTGTGCATGGAATAACGACGTTACCATGGTCATTCTCAAGCCTGAATCTACCGTTTCCTTGAGAAAGAGCTCCCTCACCCCAATTCCAAACCTCAGGGTAACCTAGAGGTTGGCAGCGATGCCCCAGCCCCTCACCAGCCCTGTGCAAAGCCAGTCTGACAGGCAGAGGAAAGCAAGCTCAGTCTAACTCATCTGGAAAGCATTTCCAGCAACCCCAAGAGAGCCTGCGTTTCTCTCCCAGAGAAAAAGCCCCAAGGGACTTTACTGAACCCCAGTCTTCCTGCTCTTCTCTCAGTGGTTCAAGAATACATAAACAACCTCCGACCATTTACACAATCATGTAAACCTACCCTGACATCTCCATTATGTGGAAAAGATGTTAACTGGAAAACTATTTTTAAACTACTATAGTAAGCAAATACTCGACCCCTACAAACACATTCAGCAGCCCCGGGTGAGTTTCCACAGTGTTGATTTGGTTTTATTTTGTTTTGTCTTGTGTGTGTGTGTGTGTGTGTGTGTTTTAACATAATTAATTTTTGGAAAGTGAGCATACCCAGACTTGGTGATAGGTATTGTTGAGTGAAAAATTTCACCACTTGAGATTCCATGTCTTTTGTGATTGCAAAGAGTCATGCTAAAGAGAGGAAGTTCCTCCAACCTCCCAGCTTTTTGAATTGCTTAAACTTGAAGATTGTATGCACCCCACCCCTTTACACTTTCTTCTCCAATACAGGCACTGTTATGAAATAGGAATATTTGTGATATGCTTTCTATGGTGAATAACTGCTTAACATGAATGTTTTTCGCTCACTCTGAAGGTTTTGTGTTCCTATTTGACCCATGATTTATACTGCTTATGATTTTTCTAGATGATTTTTCTGCAACTAGCCAATTAAAAGTAAAAAGATCTCTATATAGTTTTATACGTGTATATGTGTATACATTTAACTAGCTAGAAAGTCTCCAGAAAATATTCCTTTGTATATGCACATAGCGTTAGCCCATTCAGACTCTCTGCAAAATTTCTTTCAAAATTCAAAGAAGAGATTGTCATATTCTTCCAATGGGATGATAAACTGAAGCACTTTTCAAAAAGTTTTAGGAAGATGTCAAGCAAATTCCCTTAATTGTGTTTCTAAATTTCAAATAAAAATATTCTGTTTTGATTCTTCCCTTTCATCCTTACCATATGCAGAACATTTTATTCTAGTAGGTACAGGGAAACTGAGTGCGACCCGTACTAAGAACGTACACAGTTGACTGTGTAGTTAGGCACACAGACATTGTATATCTATCTGGAGAGACAGATTTGGGTCGTGTTGAAGGAATTTCAGTGAAACATTAAGTTGGAAGGCATTTTTTCTTTCAACCAATATGCCCCCACTGATCAAATGCCAAGCCTGATCAGTATAGCTCCCCAACATTTCCCCCAGAAAGAACAGAATCTCCTTGAAAATGCAACCAATGATCCAGTCCCTTTTTTCCATCCTGCAGGGAAGAAAGGATGCTCAACTACCACCTATGCCAAGAAAGCAAGCTTCTCCCTGAAGCTCTCAGGATTGGGGAGTGTTCCTAAGAGGTTTCACCCCTGCCAGGAGATGGAAATGCTTTATTTTGACAACAACATCCTCACACGTGTGTCTGGACATATCCAGGACCCTGGCAGTGCATCAGTTGCTTGCTCAAGGAACCTGTGATTGGGATTCTCTGGGGAGAAATGTTCCGAATGAATCAATTAACGCTGCCAGCAGTAAGTTCAATACCCCTGCACTGAGACTCAGCTCTGTATTAGTCCATGAATGAATTACTGGTGCTTATGCAATTTGCAAATAATCATCGTTATGATACAGTGGAAAATTTCTCCTGCCCATTTAGCCTGAGCAGCACCTCAGTGGCAGAGAGTTGCAATAACTCCCCCCCCCCATCCCACCCTCCAGAATAACTATTTATACAAACATGTGAGATTTTACTCCCAGGTCTTTTAATATAAGAGTACCTATTTGGACACAAGGTCACCTCTTACACTCATTAAACCAATCTGAAAGAGGTCTGATAACTCTTAAGGGAAATCAACACGGAAAATGCTTTTGACTTTTTGGAGACATGGCCGGAATACATCAGCAGGTTTTACTCAGCATTCAACAGTTCTGCAAACTCCCGAAAGGGCACCCCTATGTCTCCACCTCTCCCTTCTAATGCCTTCTGCACTCATCCTAGGGATTTGGCAGATGTGGATTTAATATAAGAGGAGGGGAAAAGAAGAGCATCCCAGGAAAAGAAATATGTCTCTTCTGACCGTATCTGATTTGATTTGATTTTCTTCTTATTCCTGGCATCTGGGAGGATTTTACAAATTTCATAAACACCACCCTCTTGGTTCTAAATGACTTGAATAAGGTGATCTGATTGCACAGGTGACTCAGATAAAAATACCTAGGTTTTATAATTAGTTTTTCAAAATGCATTATGTGCCTAGACAGATCTTCACCTCTAAACCACCATTGATATCCCATCCCTGTCTTTAAAACATAATGTCAACTTTGTGTCTACCAATGGACAAGGCAGTATTTTTATAAAGATTTATGTTACTGGGAGCTTTATGTTCAGATTTAGAATGGAATACACTAAAATGGAACTCAAGGAAGGACTTTCAGACCAGCCCTCTAAAGCAAGCTCCCTCCTATGCTATTGTTTTAGGTGACTGATTGACTCTTGAGCTTCAAACCAAAGGACATGGGAATAATAAAGGCCTCCTAGTGGGATAATGAGAATTAGCACACAAAAGCACAGTTAATTGGCATGAAGGTTGTGACACAGACTGACAGATAGAGTCAAAGTAAACTGGCCCTGACACCCCAGCCAAGATTCCTTTATGAACACGGCTAGGAGACCACCGTGAATTCAAGCATAAGAAGGTGGAATTAGGAATCAATCACCCTGTTCTTCTTTCTACACTTTTTCCAGATTTTATTGGATTCTTTATACAAAATTCTAAAGGAAAGCTCCAGAGGGCTTTACTTTGCAAAAATATTCACAGCCAGTTCTTATTGTTCTCAGTGGTTATGTTCTATAAAGGTATTCCTAACACTGAATTGCTTCCAGAGAAAATAGAGGGTTAGGTTCTTAAAAGCGCCTGGTGACAAGGTTTTCATCAACCTATCAAGACACACCCTTGTTTTATGTCTTCTGATAAAGATGCTGTACTTAATGTGTATTGTTGATTCATGAACCTTGAATTTGTGGCGGGTGCACTATGCTCTTTGTCCTACCAAAGCTATTCCAACATCTGGTTTCTCCATAAGGCACATCACACATCTCTTGCTCAGGAACACTAGGAAGTTCCCCAGCACTATGCTTAGGGTCATTTGAAACAGCAAAACTACCACCCCGAAAGACACAAATTCCAAAGGGAAAAATATATATATACACATACTGCAGAAAGAAGACTTCTTGACAGGATAAGAGCTAAAATGAAAAGGCTGAGCCTGACCTTGATTGACCTCAGCAGGGAATATGTGCATTGGGAGATTCAGAATTCCAGCTACTCCTTGGATGTCTATGAGCACCTCTCTGTGTCTACTCGCATGCCTTATGTACTGACTTGGGGTTGCAAACACATTTTGCCAAGTAGGCAAATTTGCAAATGTGGACTCTTCAAATGATAAGTATCAGCTATCTCAAATGTGGGCTTTACCTGGTCAGCCACATCCGCTAGTTGACATGTGATTCGATGTACAAATAATCTATACACAATCATTTAAAATACACAATTGTGACAAAAACCTATACTTTTTACAATCTGTCTCCCTCAAATAAAATATTTGCTATAATGACATGGAAGTTTTCTGTTTGTTATACACATTAGCTTTTTGTTGACTTCGAAAGTAGATTTGGTCATGTTGGGAGTTGATCAACATTATATATAATGATTATATATAATCCTTCACTTGTTCACAAACTGGAGAGCTTCAAGGAGTAATGTAAAGTATAGAGAAGAAGAAGTTAGTGAAGTGAAAAGTGTGTCATTTTAGAAATTAAGAAAAGTGAATTTCTAGTTCCGACCCCAAGAACAGCATATTCTTAGCTGAGAAGCAAATAAAAATTTAAGTCTATGTACCAATAAAATATGGAAAATTGAGTCTATTAATGGGACTATGAAAGTAAAGGGGTTGTGTATGAATCTTTGAGGATATGATGAAATTGCAGATTCTGGGGGCTCAGCCCATGTGACAAAATGTATGAGGTGCCTTCTCAATGATCCATGCCTTCTGATATTCATGACCTTATTTATTTCCCTTCCTTTTAAATGTTGGCTAGACTTATCGATTCACTATTACTGAAACACTGGAATGATAAATGCCACTTCCAACGATTAGGTTACACAAAGATCATTGTGTCCATGTTAGCAAAATCTGACTCACATCACCAGCTACCATGCTGTCAAGACTCTCGGGCAAGGCAGTCTCTGGAAGATGCCACATGGTGCATAACCAAGTCCTGCCAGCAACCCCCCAAATGGGTACAGCAGAAGATTCTGACTTACCAGAACCCATGTCAGTAACTTGGAAGCAGATTCTCCAGTCCCAGTGAAGTTTGGGGTGATTGGATCACTGGCCAGCAGCTTGATTTCAAGGTCACAACAGAGCCTCAGTGGAATCATGCAGCAAGCCTTGACCAGCACCTACACAAATCCCAGACCAATAAAAAAACATGCAGAAATTGAAGTGTGTTGTTTTCAGTCTCCATATTTCATGGTAATTGGTTACATAGCAATGTATAACTAGTGCATTCCTCTAATACTCTGCTTGCATGGACCAGAATGTTGGCTTTACCTGGTCAGCCATATCTGCTTTTGCACACCAGCCCAGAGATCTTGATGCAGGTGATCCATAGACCGCACTTTTTAAACACCTGGTATTGGGAGATGAAAAAGTTAGCAAATACTAGAGAATACATCAAATTACGTATCTTTCAGTTTTATCCTAAACAACTGATAGTCTGTTCAAACACTATAATTATATATTTTCTTCTTTTCATTTCATATATGCTATTTTAATACCATTTTTTCCACATCCAGCATGTCCTGATTTTTCCCTATCACTAGCTTTCTATGCCCTGATTTTTTTTAAAGCTGCTTAATATTCCATTTTAGAATATACTCCAAATTACTCAATCAATTCTCTATTGTTGAACATATAAATTGTTTGTGTTTTGGTATGATAAACAGCTCTTTGATAAACACAGTGAAGTTAACATTTACATATACCATTAATTATGTCCTTAAAATAAATCCCTAAAATTTGAACTACTGAGTCAATACAGTATTGTGGTTCTACTCAATTGTCTGTTTTGGGATTTTTTTTGGTAGACATTGATGACCTCCAACAATTAAAGATAGATGAAAGCTCTAAGCCTCATTCCTCATGTTCTCAAAACAGTGTAGCAAATTAGAATAAAAGAAGACAGTGGTTAATTTCTGCATATGCAAAAAAAAGCAGGCACTTCTGAAAGAAAAAGAGTAATTTGAACTGTAGCCTCAATAAATCCCTTTACAAGTTTTTCAATAGCACCTTGGGAGGAAAGACACACTAGAGGCAGACGTAACACTACTCCAGACCAGGACCCAGTTAAAAGTTTTAGTTGGGGTCAGCTAACAGAATCTTCTGAAAGTCTCTTAACACAAAACTGGTTGGTTGGAATCAAAAGCACAGAGCACCATTCCCAACGAAATCAGCTCTGAGAACCAGCAGATTCTCATACCATGCTCTGCAAGAGCCAAACTTACTGTGTGCTGTTTCTAACCAAACCCAGGTCTTCAATCCCATTCATTTTAGCAGTGAAAATAATCATTTATCACTTTTTATAACCAATATCTTTGATTGTACCAATTAAAAAGCTTCTATCATTGATGGTAAAAAATAATAATAATGGATTCTGCTGAGCATAGTAGCACATGACTAATCTCAGTGTTTCCGGAGGCTGAGGCAAGAGGATCACGAGTTCAAAGTCAGCCTCTGCAATTTTGTGGGGCCCTAAGTAACTCAGTGACAACCTATATCTAAATAAAATATAAAACAGGGCTGAGGATGTGGCTCAGAGGTTAAGTGCCCCTGGGTTCAATCCCCAGCACCAAAGGAAAAACAAATTAATGGACTCTCAGATTAGCTTCTGATAAGAAATTTACAGATGCTAGCTCCCTATTGATGAAATGTATATTACTGATTAGCAAACAGTAAATATTAAACAATAAGTAGTACAGGTTAAAACCAACACAAACACACACTTACACAAAACCAAAGCTATGTGCCATTCTAAAATAAAGTGAATGAAACATGGAAAAGTTATGCACATTTTAAATGTTTATTCACTTTGCCAAAGTATATATCAATTTATTTTCTCATCACAGTATGTTTTTCTGGTTCTTCATATCATTTCTAACTACTAGATGTCAAATGTTTCCCATTTCCTTTTATCACTACTCAGGCTAAATATTTTATATGTTTGTGTGTTATATGCATTTTATTAATTGTCAGTTTGAGTTCTTTATCCATTGATTCAGTGTTCATGTGCATCCTAGATATTTGTCAAAGTTTTCAATAGGAAACTTTTATTTGCTGTAAATATTTCTCTGTGTTCCATTTATATTCAGAAGTACAAAATATATCTGACATTCTTATTTCATCACATATATTACTTCTGTACATTTCTATCTTTGATGTCATATTTTTTTAAAGTATGTTTTCAGAAGTTCTGACTTCCAGAATAACAATGTGAGGAAGCTATTTCAGTCAGCTTTCATCACTATGACCCAAAGAACTGAGGAGAACCATGTAGAAAAGGAAAAGGGTATTTTGGCTAACAATTTCAGACGTCTTAGTCCACAGACAGCCTTCTCCATACCTGAGCCTGAGATGAGGCAGAACATCATGGTGGAAGAGTGTGGAGGAGGAAAGCATCTCAGGACATAGCACTAGGAAGCAGAGAGAGCTCTGCTCACCAGGGACAGAATATCAACCCCAAAGGCATACCCCCAGTGCCCCTGTTCCACCCACACCCTACCTATAGTTACCCACCCCCAGTTAATCCATTTAAGTGGATTAATCCACATATTAAGTTAAGGATCTCAGAATGCAATTATTTCACCTCTGAAATTTCTTACTTTGTTTCACACATGAGCTTTTTGGGAATGCCTCATATCTAAGCCATAACAGAGGTACATGGTCCCCTTCCCAGCAGAATAGGCAAAACTGAAGATCAATGTTATTAGATAGACAAATATTAAAGTCTCTAGTGGTCTTAAAGGTATATATCAGAAGATGCAATGTTTATCCAAGTAAATCTAGTAAAAGTCAGTACAAACAAGAAGTCTGTGGCATTTGGACCATGACCTCTCCTCCCCAAGTCAGCATGCTGAAACTAATCCAGGTGGGAGAGGCCAAGAAGCCAGGTCTCCTACTTCAAATCTGGTAACTTACTGGGAGAGGAAGGGTTTTAGCATTTTTAGTGTCTGTTGCAGACACTAGGTACTGGGCCTATGCAGGCAAGAGGATGGCTACCTTCTTACACGTGGGCCCTATTCAAAGAACAGAGGCTGCCTCTGGTACAGCAGCCTGAAAATTATAGAGCCCAGATTGGCCTCACCCGCAGATCATTTGAAAGGTAAGAGATTCCAGGTCAAGAGAGGTAAGGCTTGCCTACTAGATCCCACTGCCCACACTGAGATCCCTCCCAGGTGAACTGTGTCACTAAGAGAAAAGTACATTGCTGTCCCCACAGAGGTTCCAACTCTCGCTCATAGATTTTACCCAGGGAGAGAGGCAGGTCACAAGAATAAAACTGACTTTACTTGCAACAGATCCTGGGGAAAATTTAATCCAAAGGGTGCTCTCAAAAGCAACAGAAGATTTTATGCAAAGTGATTAGGAACAGGATGTTAGCTGCATGAGCGGTACGATATAAACCACAGTCCAGTAAGCTTAGCACCGAAAAGTAGGAGGAAAGCAAGCTTCAGTCAGAACAGAACCCAAGCCTTGATCTCAAAATCAGCCCCAGAAAAGAGTCCAAATTTAATTGTCAGTCTCAATCGAGGGAGCAATTTATGAGCCAAGGCATTATTAGAAACAATAGATTCATCAGTTGGTAATTAGAAGAGCTTAGCAGCTGGGGTGATTATGAAAAAGAGAATGGAAGAGTCACCCTAAAACCACCATCACCCAAGGATACTGCACATGCCAGCCGTATATTCTGAGAAGCCAAAGCAGAGCCCTCACACTATGAAGGAAATCAACCCCACTATGGTGGCCCAAGAAGGGACAACACAATAAATACCCAACCACAATGACACCCAAGGCAGGAGGGTGCCCTCTAGAGTTGCAACAATGTATCACTTAAAATATCTAGGTTGCAACACAAAATGAAAATGTGTAAAGAAGCACGAAAGTGTAGCCCACAAAACTAGAAAAGGAAACAAACAAAAAATCAGGCAACTAAAACTACCTATGGGATGAACCAGATAGCATATTAAAAAAAAACATTCAAATGAACCATTATATATACACGTTCAAAGATAGAGAAAAAAGTAATTAAATGAGAAGGTCCTGATGACACTCTCATTTCAAATAGAGAAGGTCAATACAGGGATAGAAATTATTCCAACAAAACCACATGGCACATACAATGCAGTTGAGCCATCAGGGTATCAATTCTGCTTTGAATGCTGTATCTTTTCAATGTTGTGAAAACATTGCTAATTGAAAAGAACACAATAAAGATACTCAATGGAATCCCTTCCAAATGCTGCACGTGGCTGGAAACATTTTACTCAAAGATCCTGCTTATAGGACTAGTAAGTGTGGAATAAGAGGGGGACTAACTTTTGGAAGAGAGGAGACTTCTTAGCAACTTGAGAATATAATTATTGTCATGAGAGTATCAAGAGAGCAAACTGATGAATATCAGCAGAGTAAGGAGCCGGGCGTAGATCAGGTGAACAGACCTGTGCAACTAAAATTAAAATAATGTCAAATCATGCATATATTCGATTTTCCCAACAAATCTGTTTCTGAACAAATCTGAAATGTTAATTTATTACTTGATAAAATGAAACACGTATGTAAATATACATCTAGTTTACTTATTCATTTTTTCATTTTATTCTTGTACAGAGTATCAGTACCATTATTAAAAATAAATATTTGTTAGGACAAATAAGCCATTTTTGTTTGCTCATTTGCTTTTTTTTTTTTTCACCACTGCAAATTGAACCCAGGGCCCCTCTACCACTTAACTAAATCCCAAGCCCTTTTAATATTTTAAAATTTACTTTTAATTTTTGGTACTAAGGATTGAAATCCAGGGTACTTTACCAATGAGCTACACCCCCAGCATTCTTTTCTTTTGAGACAGGATCTCACTAAGTTGCTGAGGGTCTCACTAAATTGCCAAGGCTGGTCTCCACCTTGTGAACTTCCTGCCTCAGCCTCCCAAGTCTCTGGAATCACAGCACAAATAAATCATTTGATTCGTCTTTCACTGTAAATTTCTGCCTATTTTTTTGTTTGTTGATCCTTCTAAAGAGATACAAGAATATATTTTTCAGATCAACAAATATTATTGATAATTATTTGAATTATGAAAGATAAGGGAAATAGTACCTAATATGCATTCATTTCCTGCCTTTGATATGTCACAAAGTAAGCTTGATCTTTTATACCTTCTATCCATTGATCTACCTCTATGAGCTAGGAAATGAGGGGTTAGCTTTTTAAATTATGAAACAAAGAATTTCTAGAAAATTGCATAGCCATAAATACAGATTGCAATAAATCATCACACATTTAATATGTGTGCAACTCGAAAATATATCAAGAAACAGAACCCTAGAAGCATGCTGAAATTCACTCATACACACCTCTAATTACTGCCCCTTTCTCTCCCCTAAAGACAATCTCTCTCTCTCAATGGCTTACAATCATTTTGCATTACTGTATTTAAGGTGTGGTGCTTGTAATTACTAATAACTGAGTTTTGTTTTTTGAATCCTATTTAACTATCTTTCTATTTCTAGCAATTATGTCCATTTACATCAAATGCAATTACTGATGTGCTTTTAAACCTGCCCATCACATACTTCCTTGGCCCGCCTACTCCATGATCCTCTCCCCACTTGTGCCTTTTTTTGAATTAATTGCTTTTATCAGTCAATTTCTCCCTCTATTAGTTTGATAGTTACCCACTCTTTTATTTTTCTCCTAAAAGTCACCCTAGAGACTACAAATTCATCCTTGACATATTAAGTTTAATGTTCCCTGTAACTTTTCTCTATTCTCTAGTAATTAAGAAGCTTAGAACATTTTAACTCTGTATGTTCCTCCCTCTGAACTTGCAGCTCTTAGTTCTGCCATTTTTAATTCTGGGTCTCCATCTCTCTCATCTGACTTACAGGTACCCATTTCCCTATGCATCTCATACACTAAGGCATTATTACCATCGCTTTACAAAGTCATTATTCATTTACATTTACCCACATATTCATCGTTTGACTCTCTTCATTTCCCCTTCATCTCTGGTCTTTTATCTCTTGACTAAAAAATTGCCTACATTGAGGATATTCTGTTCAGGAACTTTCTCTTGTATGAATTGCCTACACACTTCTTTGTATCTGTTTTATACTTTAAGAATATATTGGCCATCAGTTTCCTAATGCTCTCCAAAAATCATTGCGAAAGCAAAGGACTTAAGGCAACTCTTGTATTTGTTCTGATTTTTTGTGAGTGCTTTGCATGGATTCTTCTGTTGATTCTGACCATATGGCTATGTAAGCAGTACTCATCTGAAAACTTTAACCAGGACAGGATGCTTGAAGACATCTTCGTTCTCATATCTGGTCTCAGGTGTGAAACATGGGTTAGACACGCTGTGGTTTCTCCATCTCAAGAAGGCTAATCCTAGCTCCTTCATTCATTTCTGTTCCATTTTGTTGGTTGAAGCCTGTCACCAAGGCAATCTTGATTTGAATTGATGAAGTGATTTGATTGGATTTGAGTGATAAACTCCATCTCTCAATGGAAGGACTAGGAAAGATATGTTGCAAAGAGGTGTATATACATGCAGGGAAGGGAGTTGTGACTGATGCTATTAATTGAACACAATATGCTATCTGGTGACAAAGTATCTATACTCTTCTTGCTTGCAACATATGCTTCTATATTCTGCCAACTGCAAAAGCTCACATTCAATTAAAGCACTGGGCTCAGAGTTTTGGATCTGAAGAGCTATACCCAGTCCTGATCTGATAAGGCTCCTCTTTTGTGCCATCTCTTCTGAATTCAGGGTCAGCTCAACTAAAATGCCCCATATGCCAAAAATATAATGATAAGACAAGGATGGCATCACTGAACAGAAACTCCTGTTCAAAAGGAGAAAATAGAATGAAAGCATAGATTTTTTTGAAATATGACTACACCTATTTTATTAGTTTCTCTTTCCCCAGCTGCAGAGAATGCTCCTTGATTGAGGCTCATTTATGTTCCTTTCTTTAGGTCTTTAGCCCATGTTGTCTGAAGCTTTTGACTCCACCTTGTACATGAGCATTCATTTTGTATGTGAAATGATCCATTTCACAGCTATAAATGTGTTTCTCAATACTCGGTTTCCCATACAAAGTTAAGTTTCAGGGGCTACTTTGTATACAGAACAGAGTCTCTCAGTTACTTTTAGACCAAACTAGCAGTATTTATTCATACAACTCCCTTAAAAAACTTTGTGGATGTCCTTTGAATCTTATTGAGGGATGCTCCAAATCCTCCAAATCATGTGCACAACTGCAGATGGTACCTGACTTATAATGATTTGTCTTATGATTTTTTTTAATATCATGATGATGTGAAAGCAATCTGTCCTCAGTAAAAACTACTTTGAATTCTGATCTTTTTCCAGGCTACCAATATGCAGTAAGATGCTCTCTCAAGATGCTGTTCAGCGGCAGTGAACTGACTACCTGTCAGTCACAAGAGAGAAAGAATAAATAACCCACAATGGACAGTATAGTGGGTTGCTAAATGATTATGCCCAGTAATTTATGGCTCTTAGGTGAATTTTTGATGCATGATAACCTTCACTTACAATGTGTTTGGGGGGACATAACTTCACTACAAGTGACATCTGTATTTTAAAACAGATTTCCCTCTACTTCAATTATGTCAGGAAGCTTGGAAGCAACTATATTAAAATCAGTTTGCCTACTTGAGAGGGATTTCTGGCCTTCTTCTTAATTCTTGGAACTGCACCTATGAGTTTACCTCTACTCTGAGACCAATTCTTACTTTGAGCATTGTAGGCTGCCTAGAAGGATGGGAGATGAGAATTAATTTCATCTGACAACCCAGAAAGTCCTGATCCCATCATATTTCCTTTAAATCCCATTTGCAAACGGACACTTCCAAACTTCCGTTGTGGACTGTTCTCTGTAGATCTGAAAATCCATTCAGCATGTTTTCCCCTCTTCCAGGTTACACCAGGTAGTTCACCTGCCACTGAGGTACACAGGTCATCCCTTCTCTAACCTGCCTAGATGTTTCTTCATTGCCTTTCCTGGTCACGCTGTGAGTTTCTGCCAGTTTTCCAGTCTTTACACAAAATCTCAAGTCCATTGCCATATGTTTTGTTTTGACTACAGAGGAAGCTTACTTTTTCATATCACTGTCCCCTCAAAGGCTCATTTGTTACAGGTTTGGTCCCTTGCTTGGTGATACTGGGAGGTCAGTAAAGTAAAGAGGTAGAAGCCTTTTGAAAAGTGTTCTAGTCACTGGGAGTGTGACCTGAAAGGGATTACGTCACCCCAACTCCTCTTCTTTCTCTCTTTTGTTCCTGACCATCCTCTTAGCAATGTCTTTGGCCATGTGCTCCTGACATGATGTTCTACCTTACCACAGACCCAAAGGCAACAGAGTCAACATACCAGGGACTGAAACCTCCAAGTTGGGTACAAAACAGACCTTTATTATTTTTAAATGGATCCTCTGAAGCCTTTTGTTACAATCATGGAAAGCTAACTACTACAGATATCCACTTAGTTATCAATTGCTTCTTAATAAATCACTCTGAAGTTTGGTGCCTTTAAAAACAAAAGTCCCTTTATTTGGTCATCATTCTGGACGTCAGCCATTTGTGCTGGGTTCACCTGGACAGTTCCTCTGTTGATCCTCACTATGGAAATTTACGCAGCTACTGCCCTAGGATTGGTCAACAGGAGCTGCACAGCTGTAGGTCTGATAGCGTTGGCTGTCTGTCAGGCTACTCTTTCCACATGTTCTCTCATCCTCAAGAGGCTGGCCTCGGTTTCCCCACATGACAGTCCATATGCAGAAATATTAGGGCTCAACAATCCAAGGGGTCTGTTCTGGATCTTCTGATACAAACGCAGCTTTCATATTCATACCAGTCAAAACCAATCACAAGGCCAGACCAAATTCAAAGGGGTGGTTTGCTATGCTCCACTTCTGACGGAGTGAGTGGCTAGGTCACACTGATGAATGGTTTCCATTCAGGGATGGAAGGAATTTCTGTTATTTCTTTTTGTTTGCAGTCTACCATGTCTTCGGTAGTTTCTCAAACCAGAGACTTGATTTTTTTTAAAGCTTTGTGAAATAATCATATATAATATATTCAAACATTGCATCTGTCTGATCCTTTCTATATTGCCCTTTTGAACGCAAATGACCTATGAGAAACATCTTCTTGCTCTGTTACTTTCTCTTCTGTGTTTTTCCTTTCTCTTGACTTTTTCCTTTTTGAGTCTTAATATTCGATGTGGATATTTGCTGGTGATCTGTATTTTGATCTATTTTTTTTTCCAGCCCTGCCTAATTACTTTTCATATTCATGGCGTGAATCTGTAACTCCAATTACTGTCTTTCCAACTTTACTGCTGCTATAGCAAGTTTTGTAATTCCACTTTTTGAGAATGGAACAACCTTCATGATTTTTTTAAAACTTTTTTTAGTTGTCAACAGAACTTTATTTTATTGATTCAGATGTAGTGCTGAGAATCAAACCCAGTGCCCCACACATGCTAGGCAAGCACTCTACCACTGAGCCACAGCCCCAGTCCCAACCTTCATGATTTTAAAGTGTGGTTCTCAAAGCTGCATGATCCAGACCCACAGGAATTAGTTCCATTTTCTATTGTCTGCCCTCTTGCTTTATATTGATGTGTGCTGCCCCATTTGACCAGTTAGGGTTTTCTTTCTTTTTTTTAAATATTCATGATAAGAGATTTTAAATGAAAAGTCATGGAAATAATTTGAGACTTAGCATGATACAGTCTCCCCAAGATTTCCCTATTTCTGCCCCATACTGCCAGGTGACTAGGGGAAAGAGCAACTTAACTCTGCTATAGAATTCTAGATCATCCTTCCTCCTGAAGAATGGCCCTCCAGGATTCTACCCCGCAGCACGACAGGTTTACCAAGACACCCTTTTTGGTAGACCCAGACTCCCCTTGCCCAGTGAGGTTGTCAAAAGTATCAATGACTTATTTTCTTTCAGCACTATTTTCCCAGGATCAGGAGGAGCCCTGGAAGAACAATGGTCCCCAGTCCAAGCTTACTTTCCTAGCTTCCATGTTTAGCCCTTGAATGCTTACAAGCACTTTTGTAAAAAACACTTTATTCAACTTGGGATCAGTAAGATGTGTAGTCTGAATGATAGAGTCAGCTCTCACTCAAAGTGAATAACTCAGCAGCTTCTATTATTATTACTAATTAGGAAACCTGATGACATTCTCACATCTAACAAATGAAAGATGGAGGGAAACTGACAGTCTTTCTAATCCCCTAGTGCTGGGTTATTCTGTAATTATAGATATAGATGAAAACGAATAGAAAAAAAAAATCAACATCTATCAAGAACTTTTTTTTCCCCTATGAGTTAGCTCAATTAATATTTACTAAGTATTTGTATGTACGAAGCACCCCGTATAGCACTAGAAAGTAATGATGCAGAGACACAAATAGGACCCATAGGATATGTTGCTTTTTTCAGTTCTTAATCTAGCAGTTGGAAGAAAGTTATCACCATTCATAAATACAGATGGTCGATCTAGGATATGAAAGGGTAATTATTTTGAATCACATGCAAAGTTCTATAAGAACAAACATGAATTCCTCTCCAAGAAAATCTATTGATCCATCTCTCTATGTAATGGAAAATACCGGCTTTCTCAGTCTCCAATTCAGTGTCTCTTAAAATGTAGTTAAAGATCCTTACATCGGAATCACAAGGGCGCACTTGTTACAAATCAGACTCTGGGGAATGGCCCTGTTTAAGAAAATGTGAATCATTTTTTGGTAAGGCTCTAAGAAACTGCAAAACTACTCAGATGATTTCATGTGTGTTAAATACAGATATCTACTACTTTACATGTATAAGCGTTCTTTAAATTTCCTGAAAAGAACTTGTTTGATGGTTTCATTTTTTACTAGATATTTTACTATTCTTGGGCATTTATTATCTATATGCAGATAAATATAAAATATATATCTTCACTCCAAACCTTTCTCTTGAGGACTAGACTTGTATGTCCATTTACCTTCAAAACGGATCCATGTGGCTGCTTCATAGGCAAGAATGTCCAAAACTTTTTTTTTGGAGTATTTTTTCCGAATCACTCCCCATTCATGCATACTTCTTAGTTTGCCTGAAAGGGCAAGGTCTTACCAGTTATCAAGTTGCCCCAGCCTAAATCACCACCCTCATTCTAAGGTCCTCTCTTCCATTACTTTGTTCAAAAAAATTGACAAAATTGAAAGTAGGCTGTGTACACTACTTGTAGAACATGTCTCAACCCAACGAAATTCTTCCCATGTCCATTGACATGCTGCAGGATCGAGACTTCTCTTGGAGAGATAATAAACTTCATTAAAATAAAATAAAATATAATCAGTTCCTAGCTGTGAGGTTCTTGAATCTGGGACCACTGATGAAAATGAGCTAACACAAAGATTAAAAATTCAGACCACTGGGCCGGACCTCACATCTACTAATTGTTGCTATAGAGGTAGGGCCCAGGAATCTTTACTTTAATAAATACCTCCAAGTAATTCTTATTGCAGATGTAAGTTTGATATTCTCTACTTGGAGAGCTTAGCACCCACAAAGGACAGAGCAGATGGATTAAATGGTGACTAAGTTAGAAATACAAAAAGGATATACTTATATAGAACATTAAAGATGAAAGAAACTAGACGATATAAACAGAACCCTTAACTGAAGAGAAGAAAATAGAGAACAGTAGGTCACCAGCAAGGTAGTGCCACCCCAGCAGAGAGGCCAGCCTGGTCAAGTAACTACCAATGAGTTCTACCATTCTATTCTGTTCTCCTCCCCGTAATAAATCTATTCAGACCTACAGATTATTTTAGGAACTACATCTACACAACTAGAAACTGGTTGTGATACCATAGTCTTCCAAGGTCACCACTCATCTGAAATATGTAGCCAATGTATTTACTTTTTTAAAATCAGTCATTTACATTCATGGTCAAGAATTCTAATTGGTTCTAGAGAAAACCAGTGCGTAATTCTTATTAAAGGAAAAATGCTATTTATAGGTTTTTAAATGTGAGCCACAAATGTAATTGAAATCATTTTAATTGAAAGGCAAGACATTGAATTTTAAGTCCAGGAAAAGTCAATCTAAGCAATTATAGGAAACCCCTAAAGCTTTTCCACTCAAAGAATGCAAAGAAATTTTAATTGAAATTTAAAGAAGTCATCTACCTAGGAATCTTAAAAGAAGAACATAGTGCTTGTTTAACTTCATTATCTAGTTCTGCTCTTGGAATGGTGATAAAAAAGAAGTAATGGCTTCTTTCCAGTTATTAAAGAGACACGCATTTTCGAAAAGATGTTTAAATGCCTTATTAAAACTTGTTCAAAATGTCTTGCATAAACAGAAAAAAGTTTCAAATTTGGAAAAAGAACTCACCAGTTTCAAAAATACTTAGGAAACTGCATATATTAACACTCTAAATTTTCTTGAATATATTGAACAAACATTTGCCCATGGATTCAAAGACATGAAGTCTCATCATCATTGAAAATTAATTTATTCGTGGATTCAGAGAACACAGGGCTCACCTTGGGGCTATCTCAGTTTTTCTGCCCATCTTCCATCCTGCTGACCGATCCCCTGAGCCTTCCTCTCTTCCTCCTCTTTTCCTCTCAACTCTTTTCTGTCCTTGAATTGGAATGTAACCTGTTGACATCATCTGTGGTCACATAGCTGGTTACCTAAACACCCTTTCTTGCCATTTGTTTTCTATTTGATCCATTTGTCCTTCTTAGGTCCTTCCTTTCCTGCTTTTCTTTAGATTGAATGCGTTGTTTAATATTTTCATTTCATCTCTTCTATCTTTCAGCTCTTTTTCTGTTATTGATTTCATTTCAAGGTATGTTTTTAAACCCAAAATCGGTTTCTATTTGCTTCTGTTAACCACAGTCTTCCAGAGATTATTTTTGAAGTCTCATATTGAACCATCTATCTTCTTGAAGACATCTTAGGTAGTTTTACTGCCACCAGCAGAGGTGGGAGACTCCTTTCAATGTGAGTCATCTCAGAACAAATTTTATCAAGTCTTTTATTTCTCTGGAAATGTCTTTATAGGCTTATTGCTGAAAGTCCCCATCCTCTGGACTTAGAATTCTAGGATTTATTCTCGATATTTTCCCCCATTTTAAGAGTAGTTGGTTGTCTTCTATTTTTACTTTTTCTAATAAGAATTGGTTATAAATCACCCAAGACCTAAAAATGTAGTATTTATTATTATTATTATTTTATTTTTTCCTGACTTCTTTAGAAGATTTGCATTTTAACTCTGGTTTTTAGCAATCTGACCAAAATTTTTCTATAAGTAGTGTTCTTTGCAAATGATTCTGCTTCTTGTTTCCTGAGATTCTTAAGTTTTGGGTTGATCATTCTATTCAAGTTTGGATTTTTTTCTGTCAAAGCAGATATTTCCTCTGCCCCATTCTCTGCCCCCTCCTCCTCTCCTAGGACTCCCTATACATGTATATTAATCTATGTGGGACTGCCTCAGAGTTCAGAAGATATGCACTGCTTTTCAAAATTAATAGACTTTTTCTTTGAGGTCTTTCCCAGGCTTACAAAAAAACTAAATGGACAATACAGAATGTCCATGTTTCCCTCAAAATACACACACCCCTGAGTTTTCCCTATTATTAATAAAGTCTTATATTAATCAATGTGTGGCACATTTATCACAATGAATGGACTAATGCAGATACACTGTAATTAACTAAAGCCCATAGTTTATACTTGGGTCCACTCCTAGTATTGTACATTGTGTGGGTTTTAACAAATATAAATGACATGCATGCACCATTAGGGAACCATATTGTAAAGTTTCCCTGTTCTAATGATACCCTTTGCTTCCACCTAGGCATTCTTCCCTGGAAACCACTTATCTGTTTGTTGTCTCGATAGTTCTGTCTTTTCTAGAATGTCACAAAGTTGCAATCATAGAATAGGTGGCCTTTCAGATTGGCTCCCTTCACGTAGCAATACACATTTAAGATTCTTTCTTGTCTTTCTCTGGCTTCATACCTCATTTCTCTGTCCTTTCTTCTAAATAACATTCCATTTTCTAGATATGCCAATTCGTTCATCCATTCATGTAGAGAAGCACACTGTGTTTGCTCCCACAGTAGGGAATCGTGAATAAAACTACAATGAACTTTTATGGGCAGGAGGCTTGTTACACTTTTTTTGTAAATCTATAAAGGACCAATTAAAATACATATAAATGAATGAAAGGTAGACCAGTAGTGTAGAAGAAAAGGAATGGGGGGAGGGGGGAGGATAGGGAAGAGGGAGGAACATCAAGACTGAAATGGAGTAAAATAAATTCCGCACATGTGCAATTATGTCAAAATGAACTCGACTATTATGTACAACTATAATGTGCCTATATATATATAAACTCTGGTTATGGGTCATAGTCCTTGGCTTCTTTGCAGGACTATACCATTTTATTCTGTGCTATACACAGTAAGTAGAATATTCTAGACATTTTTCATTTGACTATTTTTCTTTGAAGGGTGTTGAGTTTTATTTTGGAAAGAGGACACCTAGTGGCAGGTGGCATTAGCCATATTTGAAGCTGAGTTTCCTCTCGTGGAGATGGGTTTACCTGGTGGGCCGCCAGTTTCAGGGTACTGTTGTTTGGCATCATATGTGATTTCTATTCAGGTAATATCAAGTACCTTCAAGTTGACAAGACTTTACCCACAAATTCTGTCCCCTAGCACTGGGGAGGGTAGGCAGCTCTGCTTAGCTGTGGACCCCCCTCCATGTTGCTCTATGATTTTAAGGGCAATTCTTAATCTGTATATTTCCAGCTTAGGATTCAGCCAACTATGAGAACTGAAGCCACCACACTCCTATTTGGGATTTTTCTACCTGGAGTTAAATGCTTTTAAGTAAATTTCCCTCAGTTGTTTAGTCATTTTGGCAATTCTGGATTCTAATTTCTCTCCCCAGCCTGAATTCTTGGTAGATGTCTTATTTCTGGTGCCAAAACAAAACGGGAGGTATTCCCATTTTAGGGAACAAAAACTTGCAATTGCTATGTGAAGGGGAACTGAACAGATATCAAAGATGTAATGGAAGTAGAAATTACGCCTTTTCAATATAGGTTATTATACATGCCTCACATTCCCAGTGTATCAGTCACATTGGGTCTGTTTCTAGAGGCTGTTTTATCACCCCACTTTTGATGTCCATTTTTATCTTTCCTAATCTGTCTGGTAGTCTTGAGTGCTGGGCATTATGTATGAGAAAGCAGAGTCGCCGATGACCTTGTGAAACTCTAGAAAGGACTTTGTTTTCTTCTAGGAACATTTAAATTGCAGACATATCCCTTTAACACAACCAAGGCCTGAAATGATCTAAAGCTGTAGTTCAGGTTTTTACACAGAATCAGAAAAAGTGGTTGACGTAAGTTCTTAACACAAGACAAGAAAGAAGGCAGAAATCATTTGGGCCATATATAACTATCAATTCATTTTATGAATTACTACATCTTGAACTAGCTATGCTTTATGACTTGGTAATTATTAGTTTTCAAACTTACTTTAGGTTGGATGCATAATAATTGTACATATGTAGGGTGTAGAGTGTGATGACTGGATACATGTATACAGTGTGTAATGATTAAATCATGGTTACTAACATTCCAACGCCACAAACATGTATCATTTTGTTCTAAAAATAATACTCTAAAATCTCTCTTTTAGCCTTTTGGAAATATATGTCATCGTAAACTTCAGTTATGATACTATGCAAAATAACACCAGAATTGAATTGACTTCTTGCAATTATTTAAGATATATTCCATAGCATTTATCATCTACAAAATAGGGCAACAGAATTGGTATTTTAATAGAGATAAAAATGTGCCTTCTACTCATCTTCGATTATTTTCTCTTCTCAGACCTTGGATGTCAAGAGTCTCCGGGAGCTGAAACCTCAGGAGAAAGAACATTGTGTTGCAGAGTAAGTCTGAATTGGATTTTTTTAAAATTGCTCAAGTTATTTAGCTAGCCCGCATTTAAATCCCAAAGAAAATCTGCATATTCTGAAGCAAAGGCAGTTTACAGCATTGAATCTGAATACATGAAATGTCCCAATGATAGCTTTATAATTTTTCCTAAAAATAAGCTGATTTCTTTCATAAAAGTTTCCCTATTTCTGACTTTCTAAATTGTCTTCTCAAAATGGGGGTCAGCATTATCGTATTTCCCCATTTAGTAGTGTAAAAAGTTCTATGTCAGTCTTTCCCAGCTGTAAATACTGCTTTTTGAGCAGGTGTTCAGCGTGTTGAATGGTCCTGATTTGATGAAGTCTGGTTAAAGCAGAGGTGTAAATAGAAGAGTATTTTCCTTTAGGTCCTACAAGCTTTGAAGCAACTTCAGAAAACTGAGATACAGTCTCCAAACAACAAGAAGTTAACCTCATGTCATAAATTATAATTTGTTGTTTGTATCGCTGCAAAATATATTTTATCCACTTCACTATCCCTGAAAATTTCGTCACTCAGGAGAATATTGTGTGGATTGGACTTTTCTCACTTTGCCAAAATTTCTGAATACACATCATGACAGCTGAGAAATCATAGGCAATAAATGGGGTTTCTTACAGCACCATACTTCAAAATCAACATTATAAATTTAAAATTTTTTTCTTTACTGTCTAATGCATATACATTTTAATGCTTGATAAAGTCTTTATAGGAAGGGATAATGAAATTGCAAGGGCTGGGCTCCTCCTCTGACCTGTTCCCCTCAGGGTTTAAGATGGTACAATTTGCCAAGCACGGTGGCACATGCCTGTCATCCCAGCACTTTGGGAGGCTAAGGAAGGAGAATCGTGAGTTCAAAGCCAGCCTCAGCAACGGCGAGGCACTAAGCAACTCAGTGAGACCCTGTCTCTACATAAAACACAAAATAGGGCTGGGGATGTAGCTCCATGGTTGAGTGCCCCTGAGTTCAATCCCCAGTACCAAAAAAAAAAAAAGAGGGTACAAGCTGGGCGTGGTGGCGCAAGCCTGTAATCCCAGCACTTAAGGAGACTGAGACAGTAGAATCACGAGTTCAAAGCCAGCCTCAGCAATGGTGAGGTGCTAAGCAACTCAGTGAGACCCTGTCTCTACATAAAATGCAAAATAGGCTGGGCTATAAAATAGTGGCTCAGTGGTCGAGTACCCCTGAGTTCAATCCCTGGATACAAAAAAAAAAAAAAGAGAGTACAGTTTGAGAGCAAAGGAAGTCAGTCAGTGAATCCACCCTTCTTACCTTCTAATATTTAGTATGCACTGAGTGTCTACAGAAGGAACTAAAAGAGTAGCAGCTAAATAATGTAAGACAGACCTAGCTTTCCATCTCTCATGAGGATTAACAATATATAATCATCGATATTAATAATCAATAACATAACTAATAATACTAATAAATAATAATAATCTGTAATAAGTGAATGCATCATTTAGGAAAATTTAGTATGGAACAAAAATCCAATTCTTGAAATGTTTCTTGACTTCTTTTTTAATAAGATTACATTAAAATTTTAATAAGATTACATTAGAAATATTCAAAAGTGAACTTGGTGTCTGTATGTCAGATCCTGCTGATAGGGACAGACAGACGTTGAGTGATGAGAATATGAGCCTGGGAAATTGTTCCATAGACTGGACCCACCGTGTTGATCCTCACAAGCTTGCACGTTTGAGAAGCAATCTACCTTCAGCCCTGTCTGGCTTAAGTTCACAGGATATGTTACATTCCTCAGGAAACTACCTGTTGCCTGCAGGAGAAATGAAGGCCCCTAAATATACGCAGCAGCATGCAAGTTACCCCGCAGGGGGGCTTTTGTGACCCTTACATAGACCAGTAGGGAGAGAAAGATAATTCCCTCTAAGCATAAAATCTGTAAGAACAGGTTCCAAAATCTGGGCAGCATGGGCCAAAGTGACCTAGAACAGTCATGACCATGGACACCGAAAGTCTGATGTCATCTTGTTGTCAATAAAGGTCAAGGGGTGGAACCAGGCAGAATTCCCTGGAAATTTCTCTGGGACCCCCAAAAACTGGAGGGTAGGAGAGGCATGCTATCCCTCTCCTCTCTGAGAGGACCCACCCTCTCCCTCGACAATGTCCCCTTTCCTTTTTCCATCCTTTCTAATAAACTCATGCCTGTTACTGGGGGCAACACATCTAAAATCTTTCTAAGTAGATTGCAAGATTCAGGGCTTGAAGGGGGGATCCCTTCACTCTGCCTTAATTTCCCAGTGGGCCCCAGCTCCATTACACTGTTATAGTTTTAGCTTACTGATCATCTTTTTATAAAACCTTATGAACCAAAGGTCACACAAATACAACCCTAACTCTTTAGATAAAAGACGTTTTTGCCAGGAAAGCACTGGAGAAGTAATAGCTTGCAGCATTTGCTTTTCTGTTATTGTGCTAAGTTCTGAAAGAAAACATATCTCCTGAGTATTTAATTAAATGTCCTAAACCCTCTAAGGTTATTCTACACCTGCAAGTTAAGAGCAGCACATTTCCCGAGCTAGTTTTACAGTAATTATTGAAGAATGGTGTTGTCGCTTTTTAGGTCAATGAGAAAGGTTAAACTATTGCAAAAATATAAAAAGAAAAAATAAACCAGAATCTTAAAACCTTCTTTTTGAGAAATTTATAACCAACGTATCATAAAATAGCCTTAGCTCAAAGCATTTGCTGTTTACTCTTGGTAACTGAGCCACTGAATACCATTTGACCATAATGTCTTTGTCCTGAAATTGTATCAGCTCAGGCGAATTTCTGATTTTTAACTAACATTATTGCTGTGTGGGTCCTTTTGTATATGTTAGCAGTTGACCTATTGTTAAAAATTCAACCCTGATTAGGATCATCGACTTACTAAGTACCCTTTTATTCTTTTGGAGGAGTGATAAAAATAAGTGTATTTATTTTTCAAATAGCTAAGCATGGATGTATTTATCCTTCTTAATACTGACAGAATACTCCAGCAACTTTGGTACAACCTATTATTACCTGAATAAGTCTTATTTGTTATTCATAAGCTTTCAAATACATATTGCTTTTTTTTTTTTTTTACTTTGAATTGTCTATAATTGCCTCTTACATGTTTGGAAATAAAATGTCTTTACTTATCATTTTTATCCTTTCCAAAATCATTCCCTGAAGTCAAGGTGAGTCAGTACTACTTCCTTCATCTTACAGTTTGGTGCTAAACAAACATTTTTTCTGCGGCCTGGGTGACAAATTTTTTTATTGATATAGTTATACAAGTCCATAGCTCTCTAAAACCCGTTGTAGAATAGCTGAAAGACTACTTCCTAGTATTTGCAGAATTCTGCAATATTTTGTCTCTCCTGTACTTCCTGTTGATCACACGGTAATTAAGTCAACGTACATAGATGCATTTCTGTCTAGACTGTGAGTCACAAAGAACTAGCTTTCCATCTTCTTTATTATTAATACTAATGATTGATAGTTAATAATCTATAATGATAATATACAATAGTTAACATTCACATATGGAAGACTCAATTGTGACAGAAGTTATTGTTTTGCTGACTACATGTTTTAATCAGCTTTTTCACTGCTGCAACTAAAGGACTCAACCAGAACAACTGTAGAAGAGGAAAGGCTTATTTGGGGGCTCAGGGTTTCAGAGGTCTTAGTCCCTAGAAAGTAGGCTCCATTGCTCAGGGATCCAGGGGAGGATGAAATCATGGCGGAAGAGGGTGGCAGAGGGAAGCAGCTCACATGATGATCAGAAGCAGAGACAGACTCCACTCTCCAGATACAAATATATATACCCCATAGCCACGCCCCCAAGGAACCACCTCCTCCAGCCACACCCCACCTGCCTCCAGTTACCACTCAGTTAATCCCAGCAGGGATTAATTCACTGATTGGATTAAGGGTCTTGGAACCCAATCATTTCTCTTCTGAACCTTCTTGCATTGTGTCACGTAGGAGCTTTTGGGGCACACCACATCTAAACCATAACACTACCTGTTCCTCAAAACATAAGGTCATTTTAATGAAAAACTGTTATATTTCATGAATGATATGGATATTTTATTACCACCAAATAGACTCAAACATGAAAGTACAAATAATTAGGCAGTTGTTAGGGTCTAATTTGCATAAAGGACAAAAGAGAAAATAAAAAGTTTAATTTAATCTAGTTTGGCTCTAGTTATTCAAAGGCAAGGTGTGTGTAGGCTGCTTGAATATATTCTTCCTGGAGACCATTTTGGCATAGGAACACCAGAATAAACGAGCGTCCACCTCGGGAGAATTCCCTGGGGTTTTATGCATCTGTAGCTCGTCTTCTTAAACATGTCAAGAATTAGGAAAATATACCTTCAGGGACCATTAGATCCAGCTCTCAAGAACAGCTGGGTTATCACAAATGGCAGCAAAGGACAGCAAAGACGTGGTCCTGGCTGCTGTGTTTGGAAAATTGAACGGTGTTCACAGAGCATTGGATTCAAATGAGAGTTCAAGGGCAATATGTGCCCTTAGCAAGAGTCTATGCACTGAATGCAGGTTGGATTTTATATCTCATGACGCCACAGTCTGGGACCCTTATACTTCAGGCCCACGAAGATCTTCCTGTTGGGCAGAAACAAAGCATCTTAAAGAGGAAAAGCAGCCAGGTGTAACACACGCCTGGGATCCTAGCTGCTAAGGAGGCTGAAGCAGGAGGATCGCAAGTTCAAGGCCAGCTAGGTAACTTAGCAAGATCTTGTCTCAAAAATAAAATAAAATAAAAAAGGATTGGAGATGTAGTTCAGTGAGAGAATGTCCTTGGGTTCAATCATTATTACCAAAACATCAAACAACAAAACCACAAGAAACAAACAATAAAACCCAAAGAGATGAAGCACTAGACACTCAGCTTGGAACTGGAGATTCTCCAAACTCATTAAGAAAAGAAAAAGAAGTCTTGGTCTACCAAATACAATAAGCCAAATCACCTTGTTACGAATAATAGGAGCATTCCATCTTTCATATTAATTTTTTTTTTTTTAACAGAAGATTGAACTCAGGAGCTCTCGACCACTGAGCAACATCCTCAGCCCTATTTTGTATTTTATTTAGAGACAGGGTTTCACTGAGTTGCTTAGGGCCTCGCTTTTGCCGAGGCTGGCTTTGAACTCACGATCCTCCGGCCTCAGCCTCCCCAGCCACTGGGATTACAGGCATGCACCACTGTGCCTGGCTTCATATAAAATATTTTTGAGCACTGGTAAACACATCAGGCTCTGCTAGGGCAGCATTAGGAGATGATGTCTGTTTTGCTCCCCTTTGTAACTCTCATTCTTATTTATGTGCTTAACACACTGTCCTTTCCATCCAATGTGAAGACATGTACTCCGATGCTAGAGTATAAGATGCTTTGTTAGAGAATCATTAAAAGTAAGAAGTCACTTTCAAATATTATCCTTCAATACTTTAAATATTTATTCCTCTCCTCCACCCTTGACTTTTTTTTTGACTTTCAAACAGCATTTTCTATTTGTCTATCATTCCTCCCTACATAATTATATTTGCATAAAGTATTTGTCTATTATTCTTCCCCCCACGCGCTCATGCTTGAAAATCAAATCCCATACCACCGGGGAAGCTGGACAATCACAATGGGGCAGTGGCTCAAATTTACACTTCTGATCTCATCTTTAAATAAGATATATGGAGTCCCAGAAATATTGACAGAATTCAAAGAATTGACCTTCATCAGAAAGGTGTTTAAGCGCAAATATTTGAAACTTTTCATAATTTTTGTTACCTTATTTAGCATTTTCTCATGTTTACTATGCCAGACATGTCAGAAAAATGAAAATATCCTGGGTCTCTCTTGACTGAGGAGGAGTCCTGAGTGTATCTGTTTGAGCAACTGTGGATAACCGTATCGCACATGTCTGCAAATGACTTTGACTCTGTGGACCACTCTGATCCATCCATGGCTTAGAGATTTATTGAGGATGGTTGTTTTAGCTACAGCCTGTCACTACCCCAAATATATATATAAAACTAACAACTTTTGACCTGTTGTATCTCTATTTGGCATCGATGGTATTCATTGGTTAGTCTTTCCAGGTGTCAGAAGATTTCATTAGTAGTATCTGTGAACATGAAATGGACTTACATTTGTTAGTACAAAATTGTTCCTACATTGTACTTCTTAGCTGAGATGTCAGATTCAACTATGCTTTGTTTCATGGTGACCATTACCCAACCATGAGATCTTCACTGACTTGCCACATAATTGTTCTTAGGAGAAATGTCTAAGTAGATAAGGTTCCCGCAGTTGCTAGAGTTCTTGAAAAATTAACTGGCTTTCGTCATTGAGGTATGCATGTCTAATTATTTACATATGTCATTGCATAATTTTTTTTTAGTATTAGATATGTGTTGTGGAGTTGAGGAGCCATGTATTTTATTTTATTTTTTTATTTTTATGCAGTGCTGAGGATCGAACCCAGTGATTCACACATGCGAGGCGAGCGCTCTACCACTGAGCCACAATCCCAGCCCCGAGGAGTCATGTATTTTAGTGGAGTAGGTTGGGAGCACATCTGTAGTATGTCTACTTTTTAAGCATCAATATAATAATGTAAGAGCATTATAGGTGTTTTAGCTTGCTGTGACCAAAGAATCAGACAAGAATTATTTTAGAGAAGAAAAAGTTTATTTGGGGCTCATGGTCTCAGAGGTCTCAGTCTACAGATGGCTGACTCTATTGCTCTGAGCCTGAGAACAGGCAGAACATCGTGGCGGAAGGGTGGAGGAGGAAAGTAGCTGGGACCATGGCACCAGGAAGATGAGAGAGCTCTGTTCAGCAGGGACAAAACAGAAACCCAAGAGGCAGTGACACATCTCCTGCAGCCACACCTTACCTGCCCATATTCTAGTTAATCCCCATCAGCTAATTAATGTACTGGGTAAGCTGAGGCTCTCATAACCCAAGCCCTTCTCCTCTGAACCTTCTTGCACTGTTGCACACATGAGGTTTGGGGGGACACCTCACATCCAAACCATAACTCCAGGTCAAGATCTCATGTTCCCAGCATATCCTCAGTCTTTCCATGTGCATTTATTCTGAAATATTTAATTCTGATTACCTAGTTTTCCACTCCATTTTGTAGAAATACTTTATTTTGACCTCTTGGTTTCTTTTCCACCTCTCACATGTGTTTGGGAGACAATTTAAAATACCTTGGCAAACATCACAGGGTATATGTTAATGACACATGTAATCAAATCATATTTTCAAACAATAGTATGTGTGCAATGTATTCTAGTATTTTATTTTATTAGTATAGTATTCTATTCCCCAAATTGTTAATAATAAAGTTCAGGGACAAAAACCCTCTCCCTCTTTTGACCTTTAGAAATAAAACCACCACTAAATGTATGATTTTTAACAGCAGCATTTTGGACTTGTAAATATAGCAGATTTAGGTACATTTGAGTTTGGGCTTGATTATTTTAACAACTTCAATAATCCAGAGGTAGCAAAATTACTACTGAGTTTCCATGTGTCTTTGTTCTAAAGAACTCAGAGTGACATTTATTTGAAATACCAAAATAAGGCTACAGAAGTCAGATGATTGCATACCTATGTGAATAATGTTAGCATCACTAACAATGTGATCTGTGATTACTGACTTGTGATCCTTAGACCCATTTCCACATCCCTTTGGATTCTATAGAGCTTCACTGTTTGGAAAATACTTATCCATACATAACTTGTTTTTTATAAGTGACATAATTATCATCTTCATCCTCCTCTTCATCCACATTATCTTTATCAAGGATATTTAGTTCTTGTTTACATAACACAAAAATATTGCATGAGAAATCTATAGAGGCAAACATCAGTCTCTGATCTTCAAGATCATAAAATGCTCCTCTTAGGAAATGTAGAGATGACTTGAAACTGAATTATCTCACATTTTTCCCTATAATTGCAGTAAATTAAAAAGAGCACCCTACTTCTATTCTACAAGAGGAGAACTAGGCCTAAAATAAAGAACAACTTCATCAAGGAAGAAAATGGCTGAGGCAGGAGGATCACAAGTTCAAGGCCAGCCTCAGCAACTTAGTGAGACTCTAAGCAACCTAGCAAGACACTGTCTAAATATAAAATATCAAAATGGCTGAGGATGTGGCTCAGTCATGAAGTACTCCTGGGCTCAATTCCAAGTACTGCCCCCCTATAAAAACAAGGAACAACAACAAAAAAGTCTACTTAATTTTGCTGATTTTCTGTTATATTTTCTAACATATTTTTTTCTGCAGAGAAGGAATGAAATAGTTAAAAAATTGAGAGATAATTTTCTGAAGGCAAAATGAATTTTCTTTCTGTACCAAGAATATAGATATCATCTAAAATAAATTTCCAACTCTCCTTCAAAGTTAAAAAACAAAACAAGCAAAGTATACCCTACTACAACTTTGCTTTTTCTCTATTTATACAAGAAAATGGCATTGAGTAAAGATGCCTCAAATCTCAGTGTTCTCCACTGCTTCCAAAATTAACTATAGATTCTGTTTTAGTTGGTGTCATTAGACTATGTCTCCGGAAAATAATTTCACAAGAGATCTATTTGGATTAAAAATGCATCCTGATGACTCCTTTCCTTGCAATGAACAACCAAATTAGTCTGTAAGTGTTCCTTTCCAGAAAGCATATAATAGGATAAATGATATTTACAGCCAATTGCTTCTGAAGAGCACAGGTATACCTTAAACCTGCTACTCCTCTAGCAATGATGGATTTTAACACTCCATGGCCTGTCTAGCAGGATTCCCAGAAGATGTGAACATGCTTCAGCCTCTCACATTCCCAGTTACATGTTACCTTGGCTCATCAAATTTCATTCTGAAGGTCACAGTCAGTGCCTTTGATCACTAGTGTCCCAATTATATACTCCCTTTACTGTGTTAGTCAGCTTTTCATTGCTGTGATCAAAAACCTGACAAGAACAACTTAGAAGAGGAAAAGTTTATTTTGGCTCATGGTTTCAGAGGTTCATTCATGGTTGGAGAACTCCAGAGCTATGGGTCTGAGGTGAGTCAGGGCATCATGGCAGAAGGGTCTGGTGGAGAAAAACAGCTCAGGACGTGGCCACCAGGAAGCAGAGGAGGAACTCTGCTCTCCAGGGACAAAATCTAAAGCACAACTCATACCCCCAGTGACCTACTTCCATCTGCCACACCCTACCTGGCTACTGTTACCAACCACTTCATCTGTATCAGTGGCTTAATCCACTGAGCAGGTTACAGCTCTCATAATCCAATCATTTCACCTCTGACCACGCTTGCATGGCCTCACACATGAGCTTCTGGGGACACCTCATATCTAAACCATAACATCTGCCTTCTCTGAATCAACATTCTCTGGGTTAGAGCATGTCTGCCGTAGCACAGTTCTTGCATATACATTACAGACCTTGAAGGAGGCTCCATTTTGCCCGGAAATTTACAAACTTTTGCACAGATCTTGAGATCTGTTCTTAAACTCCCCTTGCAAAGGTTTGAAGAAGATGAAGATGTGTCCCCCCCACACACACACACTCTGTCCCCTACCTTAATTAAAATGCAATAGCATGATGCTCAGGAGTCTAGCAAGCACTCTTCCTCAACCAGAGCTGCACCCATAGCTGCATTCTAGATCACCTAATATCTTGGTAACGCTTCAAACCAAGATGCAGTAAACATGTCTTCAGTGTTTTAGAAGAGAATCTGAAATGTCTGTAAGAAACAGACAGAGGTGGAGGACCATGGGTGTTAGCTTTCCTGAGCCACTATTTTATTTTCCTGAGCAACTCCTCCAGTTATCAAGGCTGAATTTCTTGGAAGACAGCTTGGAGACTCTCCTCTGTCTTCAAGGCCTCATCCATACCCCATGCAACCCATCAAAATCATCCCTTCAAAAAAAATTTTCCTGGCCATGATGAGGTTAAATATTTTTTTCTCTATCTTATATCTCCACCTGATTTCGTTCTTCTTTCTTTTTTTTATTATTATTACCCTGGTGAAGTCTGAGTCCTTTATCAATGACACTCACAGGTCTCTCTCTTAATCCCCTTCAGCCCTGACCCTGAATCATTCTCTTTACATGGACGCTTCCACCATCTGCATGAGACTCAAACCATCCGGGAAGACACCTAGTCCAACCTAGTCCCCTCCACGGGGCGTTAGGAAAATGGCAGTTTCAAGAGCAGAAATGGTCTGTCTGAGGTCATCATGCAATCTAGGTAGTGGCAAAAGCAGATTTTTAAAAAAATGTGTCCTAATTAGTTATACCTGACGGTAGAGTGTGTTTGGACACATCACACGTAAGTGGAGTATAACTTCTCATGCTTCTGGTTGCACCTGATGTGGAATCACACCAGTCATGTAATGATACATGCACATAGTGTGATAATGTCCAATTCATTCTACTCTACTCTCTGCTTGCTTACTCCCTCCCCCCCCTTCACTCCCATCTGCCTAATCCAAAGGGCCTCTAGTCTTCCCTAGGCCCCCCTTAAGTATACTTACATTAATCAATTGTTTTAATGAAGGGAATAAAACATTAGTTAACACACATTTTACAAAATCTTAGTAAAGGTTATCCAAAGTCCCTTTTGATATTTTAATTTTCTAATTTTGATCCTATGCCTATTTGGTGTCCTATTATATATTTTCCTTTTATTTTTCTTTCTCCTCTCTGCCTCAGAACTTTACATCCTTCACATAGTTAACTCCTACACTTTCTGTGTTATTTTAGGTCTCACCTTCTTGGAAGAATCCTTTTCCTGATGATCTGTATTAAATGACTATTATACTCAGGTACTTCTGAGCAGCTCTCATCTCGAGCGTGATTAATAGTCATTTTTATGTTTAACATTCTGCATGTTGCATTGGGATCTCTGATGACTCCAGGGAGCACATCTTTTTCAGGACTTCCACATTCCATTTGAAGCACCTGCTACTTTGGGCCATAGGATTTGGCCTGTGATCTAGCCTCAGTGGATGAATCCTCACACACACATAACTGATCCAGGGAGTGGCATAAGTCCCCTGGTGAATGTGTTAAATTGGAGATGGTGAGAAAGGGACTGCCTTTGGTTTGGGTGGGTAGGTTACGTGGTTATAGGCCTGGGATTGTCTAATTCCCAGGATTCACGCACAGGGGAGCAGATGGCTTGCACAGATGAGATCAAGGTGCAGAGTCAGAGATAAGACAGAGTGAGAAGGAGAAGGGGAGAGAAAGAGGGTTAGAGAGGCAGAGACGGAGAGAAGTCAGACCTGCTGGATACTCTCTGGTGCCCAAGTGTCCCCAAGACTGGCTTCATTTCTTCCCATTCGTGGTTTGGTTAAGAGTCAGATTTTTTATTTTAATTTTACTTAAGCTAGTATGGTTAGGTTTACTTCTCTAGCTACTATATTTCTCATTAATAATCCAGTGTAGTAATAGTATCACAGTCACACACACATCAAATTCATTTTGTTGGCGGGGGGGATTGAACTAAGGGACACTTGACTACTGAGCCACATCCCCAGCCCTATTTTGTGTTTTATTTAGAGACAGGGTCTCACTGAGTTGCTTAGTGCCTCTCCATTGCTGAGGTTGGCTTTGAACTCATAATCCTCCTGCCAGAGCTGCTGGGATTACAGGCATGCACCACCATGCCTGGCATACCCAACTAATTCTTGATAAAGAATGAATAAAGCTGGGTTTGGTGGTGCACACCTGTAATCCCAATGACTTGGGAGGCTGTGAGGCAGGAGGATCACAAGTTCAAGGCCAGCCTCAGCAATGTAGGGAGGCGTTAAGAATCTAAATGAGATCCTGTCTTAAAAAAGAAAAACAAAAAATAATGGAGAGTAAAGCACCCCTGAGTTCAATACCCAGTACAAAAAATAATAATAATAAATATTTTAGAATGATGTCTGAAAATTTAATACCTAAGAAAAAGGGGTGTCCATATCAGTTTTAATGTCTTGTGGATCTATTGAAACTTAAATATGCTAAATAGTTGGTAATCCTCTAGATGAATGATTCTCTTGGTTTTGGAGGAAGAAAGTTATAAAGGATAGTTACATGAAAACATAAAATTAAGGAAAACTCCAATGGTATTTTGTGAATCCAGTTGAACCCTCACATTGTGAATTAAAATGATAAAATTTGAAAACTAAGAGAAAATGCAAGCAGGTTACCAACTAGAGATCAATCTTACACCCCAGGAATTTATACACGTCATTAATTACTCTCCCAGTATAATGCAGTGGTTCACTTGCTAACTCTTAGTGTGAAGTTAAAGAAATTTACTATTCATCTCTCTGACCCTCTGTTTCTTTATCTGTGAGAGAGTTTTAGTGAGGCCATTTATCAGACTTCAACTGCCCTGCATGATAATCCTAGCTCACTTTGAAGGAATACTATGATGCAGTAGTTTTTGATGGAGAATCTTATATGTCTTCAGGGACCAGATAGATCCTTCTTCTGCAGAGACCAAATGCTTCTCCTCTTCCTCCTCGTATGTAACTTTGACTGGGCCAATCAGATGTTTCTCCCTTGAGTAAGGATGCAAGTTATTAGAAACTTGCAAGGCACCTGTTGTAAGAAGCATTAACGGTGCACCGAGAGCTTAATGCTTCTACAAAATTGTTCAGATTCTTGCAACCAGAGCTACTGGACATCTCTTTCCAATCTAAATTCCCTAGATCCTGGCAATTCTGTTAGCTCCATTCTATCTTTTCAATCAATTAATTTCTACTTAGTTTGTCCAGAGTTTGGTTGTGCAATAAGAATGCTGAATAATATAGTTACCTACTCCAGGAGCACTTTGTTAAGAACTAAATGAGATCATTTTGTAGAGTTCATGCAGAGTTTGGTGCATGAACCCACTCCTATAACCTAGGGAGCAGCATGCATCTTGGCACATAGGAATACTGTATACTTGATGAATTAATATGTAAATTACAGGGAGAACTGAAAATGCCTAACTAGACAGTAGATTCATTCCATTTTGCATGTTTTACGTGAACAGATCCGACATTTCCTGGTTCACGTGGTCTCTGAACGGCATACATCTGTGTTTAAACCAAAAGACTGAGTATCACGGACATCTTCACCCCTGGAAATAGCATGGCTGCACTCTGTGGCCTGTGTCCCATGCATCTTCCAGTTGTGTCCATGCAAAGGAATCCGCCCAGATTTCACAGGTGGCTTTTGGAGGGAGCCTTCTGAAGCCCCGTGGCCAGACACCCACATGCATAGGCCTCACTCCTTCTTTATTCCACCTACCTTCCTCTATGAAGGTCCTTCCACACATATTCCACAACCTGGAAAAGAGCTGCCGAAGTTCATTGATTTGGCTCTCGCCTAGAGCCCACGGGCTTGGACCAACTCATCTGCATCTGCATCTCATCCTCTGTAATTGTTTGGCCATTTGGTGCAGCCAATACTGAACATTTATCATTTTTAATCCTCCTGGCCACAACTTCCTAACTGTGATTCTTGTGTTCTCAACCTTTCTCTCCTTAGTTAGCCTTGATGCTGCTGGTGAATCTGAACTTCTCCTCAACGTCAGCTGATTAGTACCTCCAATGTCCAGGACCACAGGTAGGGTTTTAGGGCACAGTAACCAAAGACGGCCAATGAGTTATAAGCAGATATTTAATGAGGGCTTCTCCAAAAGAAATCCTCTACGCACTTTTCAGAGAGCTATAGGGAATAATGTTCTTTTGACTTTCAGGAAGAAAACAAAGTAGTTTGGAACCTTCGTAGCTACCGGTGGCTATTTTGTTACAGCATCAGATGAAATATCCATGGAAAGGGAAGAGAAGCAAGATAGACCTGAGTTGGATCCTTGAACTACTATTGCTCCTTTTGATTCGGATGACGCTTCAGTCTCGACAGCCACTTGGGACATTACCAACCTCTATTGTTCGACCTTATTTGAATGAGACATTCTTTCGCTTATAAATCACATCTTCTAATGAATCCTTTGCTTCGTTGGAAGTTAGATTAAATGGAGTCCCCTAGTCACAAAGGCATCCATGGTCCAAACACATCATGATCACTGAGTGATGTTTTCCTACACCCAATGTCCTATCCTTTAAGTCACCCGTGTGCCTGTATGTTCAGTAATGCAGGGTACCCTTGGGAGTATAAATATTGCCTAGAAGATTTTCAATAGCCAGTGGTAGAAAATAAAGCCAAATTTGCTTTTTTTTTTTTAAAAAAAGAAAAGGGACATTTGTTCATCAGACCATTTGGATTTTTAAGAAAACCTTGATTCAGTGTTCAAGCAATACTGGCAGATCATAGGTCCATCCACGGACCCCACATTCCTCTTAGTTTGATATTAAGATCCCACCAAGCACGCCCAGCAGTTGTAAGCCATGGTATTCTGCTTTCATCTCCAGCAAGCAAGAAAGCAAGCTTCTCTTTGACTAATGTGGAAAAATATGTATTAGCCCCGATCTCTTCAACCAAGATACAGTGACCTCCTTGTCCATGAAATTACCATGGCAAACATCCTGTGATTGACGATGTTGAAAGTTCAAGTCAGCTCAAGAGGTCAGGGATGGATGCAACTCTGCCTGAAGTTCAGACTGGAAAAATGGGTGGTTCACTGGAGAAAAATCAAGGACTTTGGCTCAAACGAAGTAGAAATAGATGAAAGATGGCAAAGAGAAAAGTCTAATGTGTTGTCGAAACCAAATTCAAATTCTAAGCATTTCAGAGTTGTAACCTGAACTCTATTTCATAAATCTATACAGTTTTAGAGTTAGATAGATTCCTAAAGACCTGATCTTCTGAGAAACGAAGAGTAGTTTTCAAGGATGATACAAGTTGGTGACAGAGTCAAGATTAGAACTCAGGGTGATGCCCCAGAAAGTTTTTCTTCTTTATTTTTTGCTATGCTTTCAAAATATAAAGAGAGCATGGGCCTGGAGTTCTACAAATCTGAGTCTCACTTTCTGTGTTAAGTGGAGATAAGCTTATTTAGAGGATTAAGACAACTATTAAATGCCATTAATGTACTTACTGTACCACAAACAGAGTCTGGAACAAAAGAGGTCCTTATTATGACTCTCACTGTATTTTTCTTTTTAGGAAAGTTACCTTTTCTCCAGGCACAAAAGATCAGAGACAATTCTGGTTTCATGGAGGGAAGAGTCTTCTTTTTTATATGTTCAGCCACAAAATTTCCATCTTAGTCACAGAAAGCTTTTAAGAGAGTTGTTATGAGAATACAAAAATGCCCACCAGTCCTGGATCCAGTATTATCCAAAGGGCTAGCAGCCTTCAAAGACAAGAAATAGCTGGTTTAGGAAATCTAGGCTTAGTTACAGGGACATTGGACTAGAATTTTTGTGTGGGGGACTGGGGATTGAACTCAGGGGTACTTGACTACTGAGCCACATCCCCAGCCCTATTTTGTGTTTAATTTAGAAAAAGGGTCTCACTGAGTTGCTTAGCGCCTCACCATTGCTGAGGCTGGTTTTGAACTTGCAATTCTCCTGTCTCAGCCTCCCAAAGTGCTGGGATTATAGGCGTGAGCCACTGCACCCGGCTGGACTGGACCTCAAGCATTTATGACCTCTAACACCCTACTTGACTTTCCCTGGCTGGGTATCTTCACCTGCACAATGAAAATACCTTCCCATTCTCCCACATAGGCTTGTTGAGATAATCAAATAAAGCATTGTACACAAAAGCATTTAGTAAATTGCAGAGTGCCATAAAACTTCAAGATACACAATTAGATATTTTATGCACATTAATGAACCTGATAAATAATATTTCCTTCCTATCACTACTCATTTTATCACCGTTTCATATAACTATACTCATTAGCCAACTGTTAAGTGTTTTGAACATTTTCTTTGCATTTGTTGTTTTATATAGAAGATTTAATGAATGCAAAGTACAAATGCTTTCTAGTGTTCTTCTATGAGAACAAAATCACATCTTCTGTATGTGTGTGATTACATGTTTCAGGAAGACAAGGCAGATTCTGATCTTACCTTTTATTCATTTTTTATACTTTTTCCCGCTATTTTTTAATAATGAAAATGATTTCCACTTCTCAGTGGTTCATCAACTTGGGTGAAATCTGAATCATTTGGAAGCTTCACAAAGTTGTGATGCCTAAGGTAAAGTATCACCCAGATCAATGCCAGCCATACTTGGGACCCAGACTTCAGAACTTATTAAGCCCTCATGTGATTTTAAAATCCAGCCACATGTGAGAACAATTGCTCCTGTTTTTCCACGTAGGCAGAAAACTCCACCAACTTCCTTGGTAAGCCAAGCTCACTCACTAACTGGGCCCAGAAAAGAAACAGGCGTGGTAGGGGATGTTCTTTTCCAGCAGAATTTTGAGATTTAATTTCAACAAAAACTCCAAAGGTTAATATCATCTTCACTTTTTTTGTGTGACAAGGTCTTATTTTCCATTTTCTAATGTTTGTTGTGAGAAATAAAAGAAAAAATAAATTTCCAATGGTATTTTCTCTTCACTTTGTAGCAACTATTATCACTTTCTTGAAAATCATATTTTCACCTCCCAAGGTGTATTTCCATGGCTTCTTTGGTGACACACTGCTTCCAGCGTGCAATTCACACTTTCAAAATACACCACGTCACCCTTTCCTGGTGTGTCTTTTCCCTCCTAAAAGTTTTTACCCATGATTGCATCCTTTAAAGGCATGTTTTCTGTCTTTTATGGTGCTAAACATAAATGCCAAGGGGGCGGGGATAAAGGTTGAAACAAATAACACCTAAATTTTATAAGTAAGATCACAGATGTTCCAGGTAAAGGGGCTGCTCCTGTATCCTGTTCTGCTTGACCATTCAGCTCAGTCAGAAGCACAAAGTGAGCAATTTTGTGGGCCAATGCATTGAGGAAATTTCCCAAAGAGACTGACGAAAAACTGTACCAGGTGTGTATGGGACAGTGGCCTATGGTAGGAATTTCCTAAGATCTAGAAGGTTGACATTTAAAATTTCTAGACTTTTCTGTTCAGGGGTCCATAGGGAGAAGGGTTGCTCTCCCTGTGGTCATCAAATTATATGCACAGTTAGCATCAGTACATTAGGTTATGGGGTCTAAGGTCTAGTTGCACTTATTTTAATTGCCCAGAATCATGTTTTTCTTTTTGAAGTCTAGAAAAGGGAAGAAAATGAAAGGAGAAAAAAAGAAGAAAAGAGAGAGAGAGAAAGAGTGCATGTGCACAAGGAAAGAGAAAGGAAAGAAAAGAAGGATAAATGAAAGAAGAAAGGAAAAAGAATGAAAGTAAAAGAGAGAAAGAAAATCACCTAAGAAATCACTAGAAATGACTTATACTAGATACTAAATAATATTTCAAATACCAAAATACTTATGAAATACTAAAATAGTAGAAACTATTGTTTTTAATTTTAAATAATTTGCTTCAACATTAACTGAATGGTGCCCCATATAATCTGGGGGAAAAAATATGGGGACTTCAAATCAAGTACACACTGAAATTTGAAAGAACATAAAAGAAACGAGAATAAACTTAGAGGAAAAGGAAAGAAAAAGGTAACCAAAAACCTGCTCTGATCTCTTCCCACTATGTTCCATGAAATGACACTGGCTGTGCCTGGACATGCAGAATAATGGCATGTTCATTTCACGTGTCTGCAGGTGAAGGTCACCTGGGTGGTTTATTCCCATTTGGCACCAATGAATAACATTGACACAAGAAATAACGAGAGGACAGTGGACAGTGAGCACATGTTGACTGTTTCATGTGTTGAATACCTGAGGTCACCATGCTGGTTCTGGGGATGCCCAACATAATCAGGGTTATGGTAAAATGGAGAGCGACCTCTCCTCTGGAAAAAGAACTCCACACTTAGATCCTGCTGGCTGACATCATGTCAGAATTGGAAAAGCAAGAGATTCTATATCTTCTGAGTTTTTGTTTTGTTTTGCAAGACAAGCTAGATATCGAAACTTTATATGAAATCGGCTGACTATGCAATTCAATGTTATGATTTAATTGGATTTTCAAAACATGAGAGATATAGTACATATTAAGGGCCAAATATAGTGCATAGGTCACTTCTGTACTAATGTGTGGGTTTTTTTTAGTATTTTAATCACTCAACTATATGATTTATTCTTCCAACACATATTAATTTCTCTTGAATGATTCCTGATTCTGTTTTGACATTTATCAAAAGGTGTTGGTTGCACTTGTGGAAATTATCTATGCCTTCAAATTAACTCTGAGCTCACAGAATTTGGTGAAAGTTACCTCATGTCTACAGTGCAAATGATAACAAGATCTACCAGAGGGGTTGTTTTGTGTGTGACTTTGTAAGTAATAAACACGTTTATTGTTATAGGTCTAGATGGAATACCCAGAGAGCATCTCCAGTGATTTTCACATCAAAGGTGTTTCTAAAATTTGAGTTAACTGGTTGATTGCTAAATCAATAGGTTTGTGGCACCAAATATATCCACTAGAGAACTTTTCTCCCTCTATTCAACTCTGACATGACCCTGCATTAGAAGGATGTGACTGAGGAGAATTAGATTTTAGTGGAAGCTTCTGATAGCATGTGAAAGCTTAATTCTTGAAATAATTATACTATAAACATTTTTGCAATAAATAAAATATGTCTAAATAGCTTCATAAATATTTAAACAGCTAATCCACTAAATCCCACCTGTGCTTTCCAGGCAGCATCGTTTGAAAGCATGAACATTTTCTTAGTGACGTATACACCATTAGTGCATGTTATTTATGCAAATGCACTGTCTTCTCTGGCTGCGTAAGCCACTTCCCAGTTATAGGTTGCTCAGTGGTTAGGCCCAGAAAACATATAACTGGTTCCTCTTTGGATCTATAGCTCAGATGGCAAAGGAGAACAAACCTGAGAAATTATCTTTATGAAGATGTAATACAAATGATGTATAGAAATACTATTCTTTTTCTCAATGAAGCAAGCTACTGAATAGTGATACAGTAGATTTAGGTAGTAACAAAATAACGTTCCCTCTTGGGGGAACAGTTTAATTAACTTTTTTTTTTTTTGGTACCGGGGATTAAATTCAGGGGCACTCGACCACTGAGCCACATCCCCAGCCCTATTTTGTGTTTTATGTAAAGACAGGATCTCACTGAGTTGCTTAGCACCTCACCATTGCTGAGGCTGGCTTTGAACTCGCGATTCTCCTGTCTCAGTCTCCCAAAGTGCTGGGATTAAAGGCGTCTGCCACCACGCCTGGCTAGTTTAGTTAACTTTAAAGTGAATGGATTGGATTCAATCATCTCTCTCTTCTAGTTTAGTAAATGGATCGGACTCAATATTTATCATCTCCCTTCTAGTTTGAAAAATCTGTGAGTTTCATGTTAATAACTGATATAATTGTCACTGTAAAAACAACACTTTTTTTTTCCTTTTCTGTTTAATTTGGATAAAAGATTGTTCTAATCACCACATAGAAATGCATGTTCCCTTTTCTATTCCCCTGCGGAGTTTAACATGTACTGGGGGAATGTTTAAATACAAGGAGAAATCATTCAAAGGTACACCATCTAGGGAAAATAATAGAATACAAAACACTTGGCGGTATCTCCTGAGAATCTAAAATCCGAATATATAAAGAAAGATTTCTGAAATAGGTTCACTTAGGGGGAAAAAAAGAAAGAAAAGGAAAACTAAAACAAAACAACAACAAGATAATGGAAATTAAATAATTAGAGGCTCTTAAGAAGGAGCAAACAATTTAAAGTTCCAGGAAGAATGTTTGATTTTAGGGAATAACAACAAGCAGAAAATACTAAGAAATAAGATTACTTATGCACTCCTATTTAGAGACAAAGAAGGCAAAAGGGAAGATGTGCTAAATTCTTCAGAACAATTAGAGTCCACAGTCCAGTGGCGATTTCATTTTTTCATTATCAGGAGAGATACTTTTTGCTTCCTGTCATCTGCTCTGTAGAAATCATGCCACTGATTGTTAGCCTCCTTTTCCTAAACTAAGAAAACTTCAGAATGTGGCAGAGCTTTGCATGTACACGACTAATAGAAAAGCTAGTTTTCCTACAAATATGCTGCAAAGAAAATGCAGGTCCTATGAAAATTTGCTCCAAATTGCACAGAAAAACCTAAAAGATCCTAACAGGATGTTTCTAGTATGATAGGGGAGATAAAATTAACAGTTGAAGCCTGAGTAGAGCAGTTGACACCACTTTACAAAACTAGTCTGGTTCTCTAACTCAAAATACACACCTGACAACGTGAAGAAAGTAAAATTAAAACAAGAAACACCACGCTCCCTCCTAAATGCTGCACAAAATACAAACAGGTGACTGTATCTACGCATATGCATGTATCTTACTCTTGTAAATTGGCTGATCGTTCATGAGCTCAAAGTTATCCTAGAGAGGAGGAAAAGAGTCAAAGAAACAGAAGGGGCCCACGTTCTTTAATACCTTTCCAGCACATGACTCCAGTTACCCCAAACTTCCCTCTAGGGAAGTTTTACTTTTTAAAGGTTCCACCATGTCCAATAGACTAAGCTGGGACCAAGCCTGTTTTAGTCACTTTTTTTCACTTCTGTGACTAAAAGGTCTGACCAGAATCATTTTAGGGAAGAAAAATTTATTTGAGAGCTCACATTTCAGAGGTCTTAGTCCATGGACGGGAGGCTCCATTCCTCAGGGCTCCAGGTGAGGCTGAACATCATGGCGGAAGAGTGTGGTCACATGACGATCAGAAAGAAGAGAGGAGACACTCCCTAAAACTGGTTCCTTTGATGGTAAGGCAACCTGTTCACAGGGTTGGTGCTTCCTAACAATGGAAATTCATAAAACAAATAAGAATTCTATGTTTTAAAAAATCCGTAGTCACAAAAAAAAATAGTTTCTATCTACTTCTTTCTCAACTGGGTACACGATTGTTTAGCATCTGTGAGAGAGAGGTCCAGTCAACAGAATGAGAGGTCAACTACTTCCATTCTGGAAAAGCACTTCCTGGTACTCTCAAGGATCTAGTTTCATTTTTTAAAGAGATCTACCTCTTTTTAAAAAATTGTTTTAGTTGTAGATGGATACATTTATTTTTATGTGGTGCTGAGGATTGAACCCAATACTAGATTAGTGCTCTACCACTAAGCCCTAGTTTCTACCACTGAGCACTAGTGGGCGTGCTACCCCAGCCCCCTGGTTTCATTCATTTTTTTTTTTTAATATTTTTTTAGTTGTAGTTGGACACAATATCTTTATTATTTGTATGTGGTACTGAGGATCGAACCCGGTGCATCATGCATGCGAGGCAGGCACTCTACCACTGAGCTACAATCCCAGCCCCCTGGTTTCATTCTTTACCTTGTTTTAGCATGAGTCAGTTTTCAGTTCCTTGTGTTGATTAAGATAAGAGATTGAGAGGAGAAGTTAACTACCTTGCGCTTCTAGCCATTTACTATACAAATGCTGACTGGTCCTGGAGCAGAATGGCTGATGACAGTTTGGGTGGCTTGGAGCATTGACTCCTCCTACTGTCCTACTTTCTTTGGGGAAGGTAAGTAGAGAACAGAAAGATTTCAGGAATCAAGAGAAAAGAAAAAGGATGGGTGTTTGCTGGGAAATGGATGGAACTGGAGATTATCCTGGGAAGTGAAATAAGTCCATCCCCCAAAACCAAGGGCCGAATGTCCACTTTGATATGAGGGTGTTAACACACAGTAAGGCAAGATGGGGTGGAGTAGGGAAGAAGAGAAGTTCATTGGATTAGACAAAGGGGAATGAAGGGAAGGGAGGGGATATGGAAATAGGAAAGACAGAAGAATGAATCAGACACAACTTTCCTATGCACATATATGAATACGTGACCAGTGTAACCCACATCATGTACAACTTCAATAATGGGATTCTAATTAGAATAAGTTATACTCCATAAATACATAATATGTCACAATATACTCTAGTCATGTATATCTGAGAAGCAAAATAAAAATAAAAGAAATGGAAACAACCTAAATGTCCATCAAGTTATGAATGGATAATATACAAATATATTGATGTCAGGCACTCCCTGTTTACATTTATCCACTAGTGGAAAGATACACATGCATTCCAATAAAGCTTACAGGACTGAATTATCCTAATATATTTTTCACAGAATACTCACTAGTTTACAACTTCATATACTATGTCAACTTCAGTCTTATCATGTCATCATTACATATAAGAAAAGACACTGTTACTTTTTTAAAAAACAAAAGAGATAATAAAACTCTAAGTGTTGAAAGATTTTCACAGTGACAATGTCTAAAGTAGATCATAGCAGATGCCTGATAATGTGCAGGTATAGTCATATGTCACATAACTACATGGACCACATAACCAAAGTGGTCCTATGAGATCATGACAGAGATGATAAACTCCTACCACTTAGTGATATAAATATATATTTACCATGTTCTATTTATCATCATTATTTTAGAGTATATTCCTACTTTAAAAAAGTTTACTACAAAACAATATACCTTTTTATTACTTCAGCAGCCTCATGCACCTCATGTTTACCTTAATTTCATCAAGAGGCCACTTGAGTGATGCCCTCATACTCTCTAGGTGTGTTTAAATATACAGCTTTAGTGAGCATTTTTGTTACTGTGATAGGAAGCCTAGACAGAAACAATCAGAAGAGGAAAGTTTATTTTAGCTCACAGTTTCAGAAGCCTCAGTCCATAGATGGCCAACTCCATTGTTCTGGGCTAAGGTGAGGCTGAACATCATGGCGGAAGGATGTGGAGCAGAAAATTCGCTGAGGACATGGGACTAGGAAGAAGAGAGAATTGTGCTCACCAGGAACAAAATCTCAACCCCTATGCACACCACCAAGGACAACGTCTGAACCCCAATGTCACATCCCCAGTGCCCTACTTCTTTCCAGTCATATACTAGATGCCCTGTAGTTTTCACCCAGTGAATCCACATTAGTGGATTAATCCACTGAGTAGGTTTCAATTCTTCTAATCTAATCATTCCACCTCTGAACTTTCTTGCACTGACTGACACATGACCTTTGGGGGAGACCTGATATCTACATTATAACTTGTGGCTTGGGAGGCTGAAGCAGGAGAAGTGCAAGTTCAAAGCCAACCTCAGCAACTTAGTGGGGCCCTAAGAAACTTAGTGAGACCTTGTCTCAAAATAAAAAGGGCTGAGGATGTGGCTCAGTGGTAGAGTACTCTCAGGTTCAATCTCTGGCATCAAATAAACAGATAAGTTTGCAAACCATATCCCCATAGTTAAGTCATGCATGACCATATATAACTTCCTGAGTATAAACTGAGTCATGCATTAAGACAGTCAGAATGAATACATTCAGAGTATATTTGTATGTGGGTATGTGTACGTGCTTTTAGAATTTAATCTAATTTTATGCTCATAATTCTCTATGAACAGAACAAGTGGTTTTTCTTAAACTATGATTTTCATTTTATTGAAAAATTCAGAGTAAGTCTGCTGGTTAAGTATGAGGGCTGGGATTTGAACATAAATCCTTGGATCTAAGTATGAATTTATTATCACTGACAATTTCTTATTATACCAAAATAGAAAATAATCCTTTCCGTTTAATTACATATCACTGATTAGAAACTACAGTCAGGCAGGGCATGGTGGCACATACCTGTAAGGCCAGATGACCAAAAGGAGGCAAATTAAAACCGCAGAGCAAGGCTTTATTGACATACGCTCCCAGGCAAGACTTCTCAGTCCAACAGATCAGGTCTGGGAGAATCCCACACAGGCTCCGTGGTACAGAAATTTTAAGGGCTCAGGGCAGGAAGGGGAGGGCTTGGGGCAGGAAGGGGAGGGCTTGGGGCAGGAAGGGGAGGTATTTGGAGTCCTGTGTCCCCCTAGGGTTGGTCAGGGGATCCTGCTGAGATTAGTGTCCTTCCAAGATGGGTCAGGAGAGGTCTGCTGATTGGTAGGAGATGCCATTACTGCTTACGTATCAGCATCTGATTGGTTGTTCTTTTGCGCATGTGGCTACTTGATGCTTCGTTCCCTTTGGCCGCCTTAAACCGGCCTAACAAAAATAAGTAAATAAATATAAATAAAATACAGGCCAACATTTCAGTAATATTTAGGGATAAACATTAAATATGATTGAGGCTTTATTTTGACAACTGAAACTAAAATTTATGAAACTAAATACAATTCATCTCATTAAATAAAATGTAAGTTCTAATCTTTCATACATGTTCATTTCCTAGGGAGGACAAAATACTTTATCAAATCAAACTTTTTTTTTTCTTCTTTTCCTTATATATGTTTTCCAAAGTCAATAGAGATAACAGAAGGAGACTTCACTTCTCCTTCAACTATGTAAATAGCATTTCAAAATAGATACCTACTCTTAATATTTCATTGGAATCATGCTTGGTAAATTTAGAGGCCAGTTGACTGGGATTTGAATCAAGGAAAAAGGTTCTGCTATGGTTTTGTAACTGTGGTCCCTTCACCTTCTGAATACAGCCCTCATTCCTCTAAGGCTTATTGTTTTTTTGTTTTTTAATTTTTTTTTTAGTTGTAGATGGACACAGTATCTTTATTTTATTTATTTTTATGTGGTGCTGAGGATCGAACTCAGTGCCTCATGCATGGGAGGCAAGCACTGTACCACTGAACCACTATCCCAGCCCCTGAGGCTGATTGTTTCTAAAAAATATTTTTGTCTCTCTTCTCCTCTTTCTCCCCCTCCCTAACAAGATTAGGAGCCAGTGTTATCTTTTCCTCTCCTGGTTAACTGCCCTTGAACACACCCTCTACAGGAAGGAGATGCCTGCTGAGGATCTGGGAAGCAAATATCTCCCAAATTAACAAGTAAATCCTAAGAAGCCATCAGGGCACCCCCTGGGACCCCCTACCAGAGCACACCTGGAATGAGTTCCTTTAAAACCCCCCTGTCCCTCCTGATGGGGAGAGTCACAGCCTTTGGAAGAGGAGCTCCTGTGTTTCTCCTTTGCTAGAAAAGCAAAATATAAAAAATACAAAATGCAGATCAAAACTTGATTAAGTTTTAGGGAGAAAACATTAAACATGATTGAGGCTTTATCTTGATAAATGAAACAATTTTATGAAGTTAAATACCATTCATTTCTTTTTCCTTTTTCTCAAAACCATGTCCTTATTATTAAATGGGCACTGATTGGCATTGGGGACAAGGATCGAGCTTTTGCTTACATTTTGGGATTAAGTGCACCCCACAGGCCTATGGGTTAAAGGCTTGGTCCCCCAAAGTGGTGCTGTTGGAAGGTGGTGGGAACTTTGAAGAGGCAGCACGTGGCAGGAGCTGTTCAGGTCACTGAGCATGCAACTCGGTGCCTAAGAAGGGGAACCCCCTGCTCACTGTTTCTTTGAAGAGTTTGGGGAAGGGGCATCCCAGTGCAGCAGGACTTGTGGACATTATGGAAAGCGTCTGACCTCTCATAGACACCAGCATCAGCATGATGCTGAAGTAGCAAGACACCCCAGTAGTAGAATAGCCATGACTGTGAAAGTGTTCTTGACTTAAAGGCCTAAATATTCTCTATCAGGTGTGGACAAAGCAGCTGGGACTCTCCGAGCCACAAAAGGAACAGATTAGCAACAGTGGAAAGGCCACAGGATAGGACAAGGGGTTGGATGGAAACCAGACAGGCCAAGGGCATGGGCCATGTTGATATGGGGCTGGAAGGACAGGGGCTAGCACCTCAAGACTAGGCAGGAACAGACACCTCAACAGAGGCCACGGGGATTAGAAGCAGCTGAGGCTAAGAGGATGTCAGTGTTCCCTTCTCTCTCATCCCCCAAGGACTTAGACGGTTACCTCGCCCTCAGCTTGTCCTGCCTAAGCCACCCAGCTGAACTTGTATTCCACCCTACCGTTTGTCTTTGAGCACAGGATTCCTAAGGCCAAAAGATCCTTTTCAGGTTGGATGGACAGAACTGGCTGGATCTGAGATGGACATTGGACAAACTGTACTGCCATCATAATGTCATCTGAAGACTAAATGGCACTCCACCCCAGCACCAGGACAGTTGTCACTGGACGTGAAGAGGACTACAAAGAACCTTAAAAGGAACAAGAAGATGTGGTGCTAGAGTTTCCAGAACATCTCCACACATCCCCAGAAAAGACACGAAAACCCCTCCTCTCTATTAGCCTCTTCCTTCCTTTCATTTCTTTTGCCCTATCTTTATAACTCCCTGACCCCCAAAGAGCAAGAAGTTGAATTGCACGTCCATCTCCCACTTCTCCTATTCTTGGCCAAGAATAAAACTCCCGTCCCTCATTGTTTCCACAATTCACAGAGGGGGGAAAAAAAGACCCAGTTTCCCTGATAACATGTACATGGTAGAGTACAAAAACAGAGAACAGAATGTAACCTCTCTGTCATTGAAGACCTGATGCAAAGTGAGCAAGTTTTAAACAAGAGGTGACCAATGCATTTTAATTAAGTACAGTTGTTTATGGTTTGGATAGGAGGTGTCCCCCAGAAGTTCATGTGTCAGACCATGTAAGAACATTCAGAGGAGAAATGATAGGGTTAGGAGAGCCTTCACCCAATCAGTAAATGAATCCTTTCATGGGATTAATTGGGTGGTAACTGAAGGCAGGTAGGGTATGGCTGGGGGAGGTGGACCCTGGAGATGTGACTTTTGGGTATATATTTGGTATCTGGCGAGTGGAGTCTCTCTCTCTCTGATTCCTGATGATCATATGGGCCACTTCCTTCCTCCATGCTCTTCCGCCATGATGTTCTGTCTCACCTCTAGCCCAAGAAATGGAGCTGGCCATCTATGGACTAAGACCTCTGAAACTGTGAGCTCCCAGATAAACTTTTCTTCCTCTAAAATTGTTCTTGCCGGGTCTTTTAGTCACAGCAGTGAAAAAGCTGACGAAAACAAGAGTTATTTTCAGTAAGCAACTGAAATGGTAATTCCTGAGCCATTCTGTTACTGGAAAACACTGTTACAAATTTGATCATCAATGTTGTCTATAAATTTCACTGTCACTACCTGTGGATGAGACCGGTGAAGTTGCTATCTAGGAATATACGCAAGATAGACACACGCTCACACCAAATAAGCAAGTATTTGTGTATAAAAATATAAAGTTAACTTTTCAGGAACTAATAAAAAGCTGAATGAATTCCAAATGGCTCCAAACAGGGATTCCTAAAGATAAACTGCTGTAGAAACAGGGTAACAACTATCAAAGTAGATGTTCATGAATTTGCGTGTGGAAGGATTTTATTAAAGATTCAATTAAGATGATTTAGCAAGATAATGATAAACAATGAGAATGGAGAAATTTGGTGACAAATTCTCATATACTTTACATTCTGGGTATTCACTAGAAACTGAATTGTTGTTTTCCTGTGAAGGACTAAGATATTCACATGCAGATTTTTATTGCATTTAGAATACCCTGCTTAAATAAGGCATCTTTCATATATGTCAAGAGTACATATTTTTTTTAAAATTTTTTTAGTTGTTGATGGATCTTTATTTTATTCATTTGTTATTTATATGTGGTGCTGAGGATCGAACCCAGTGCCTCATTCATGCTAGGCAAGCGCTCAACCACTGAGCCATAGCCCCAGCCCAAGAGTACATATTTTAAATGCATCAACCTATGTAAAATATCTATCTACTCTAGACTGAAATTTTTGTGAACAGTGAAGATCTAACCTTAGCTAGCCAGTCCTTTATTATTTTGAATACTGGAAAGAACTATTCAAACATTCTTCGTTCTTAGTTCTCAGCAACTCGCTGGGAGATAGCAGTAGGATTTATATAACTAAATTACAAGCAAATCCCCTAATGCTTAGGGAATGAGGGGTTCTGTTTAATTAAATGTTCTATTGTACTCTGTTATCACATAAACCAAACATGGTTTTCAACTTTAAAGTATTTGAGAACAAATTAAAAAATGATATACCATTAAAAAAAAGACACCCAGAATAGAACACAATTTAATTTTTACTCACTTGCAGGATCTTAGGTTATTCAAGAGTTATGAAAGGGAAGTCTTCAATCCCAATGGAGAGGCATCACACATAAACAAAACCATTTAGGTTCTTTGAATTCCCCACCCCCACCACCTGTATTAGTCTGTTCAAGCTGCTATAACATAACACAGCAGACTTGATTACATTTGAGGAACTTATTCCTCGTAGTTCTGAAGGTTACTAAGTCCAAGATGGAGGCACTTGCAAATTCAGTTCCCCAGAGAGGGCCTCCTCATGGCCACTTTACTGTGTGTCCTCCCATGGAAGGTGGAGAGGAAAGGAGAGGGAGAAGGAGATAGAATAAATGAACAAACACTGGTCTGCTTTCCCGTTCCTAGGAAGTCACCAATCCAATTCACCATGTGGCCTATATCTCATGACTTCAGCCAAGTCTAATTAGCTCCCATAGAATCCCCTTTCAAGTTGAATGCCATGATGCACACTAGTAATCTCAGTGGCTTAGGTGGATGAGGCAGGAGGATTGTGAGTTTAAAGCCAGCCTCAGCAACTTAGCAAAGGCTTGAAGCAACTCAGCAAGATCCTGTCTCCAAATAAAATATATATATTTTAAAAAGGGCTAGGCTCAGTGATTAAGTGCCTCTAGGTTTAATCCCCAGTACCAAAACCAAAACAAAACAAAATCCCCCTTTAAATAACTTTACATGGAGGGTTAGTGCTTAGAGCGTCAATATAAGAAATTTGCGGGAGACACAATTCAGTCCATAGCACGCACTAACTTTGCACAAGAAAATATGATAGCCCAGAGACAGAACATATTTACTAGCCAGAGTCACACATATTTATTGGCAGTGCTCAATTGGGTCCCAAGTCTCCTGATTCCCGACTAGCAAATTCCCATCCAACTATATCAAACTGTCTTGTACACATTTCCTTTTCTTCCTGATTATAATTGTTTTGTTTACAAGTCATACCAATCTTACCAGACTGTATGTTCCCCAAATAGCAAACCCATATCTAAGTGTCTGTTGACAAGGTGTCCAGGATGTTAGATACTTACATATACCAGGCCTTTGAAGGAAAATTCAGATCCAAATGACGGCACCTCCTTAATAACATATATGTATGTTATTACATATACAATAACTATTGCATTTTTAATAAAAATACAATCATACCTTCAGGAGAGCTAGTTTGGTTTCATACTTTATAATTGTCACAAATTCAAATATTCAGAAAGGTACTATGGTATTTTAATCACATTTTATTCTTATTACCTTTTGTGTTACAGTATTTATGTTAAAATATTAGCAATAGCGTTCATTGCACATTACATATATTTAATAAGAAAATTAATGTTTTCTTAAATGATCCCGGCTATATTATTTTTCATGAAATTTTAACCCATCCAGGTGGCATATGGGACATGACAGTACCATAGACTATGTCTCTTTGGTTTACACATTGAACATATGCTTTACATACAAAAAGTTATTTTGATTTACCATATGTGATCCATATTTAACTGTGGAAATGGAGACTCACAGGAGAAGTATCAAAATAGCGCATGCAAACATTTACTATTTGTGCCAGTAAGTGGATCTTTAGCAGAAAATTCAACAACTACCATATGCAGCAGCTGTTATTCAGTGGACCAAAAATAACAACCTGGAACAATACAGGCTGTGGTTTTAGCACATTTGAACTCCGTCTACCTAGCAGATACTTATTTTTCAAAACCCATTCAGATGCCTAAAAGCCTCTTTATTTGCAATTAAACATTGTAATTGTTCTGACCTGGACATGCTTCTGAGGGATAATCACTCCAAGAAAAAGTTTCCTGAGCTTTCAGGTAATTGCCAGCAGAGGAAAAAACAAGTAAACAGATTGTCTTTTCCCTGGACAATTTCTGGAATACAAAATATTTTTTAATAAGTCTTTGGATGGGAAATATGGCTCAGGCAATACCTTGTACTACACAAGAATATTAACTACTTTATTAATTAGAGGCCTCTCTGAGAAATGCAGTTGGACTATTTTCAATGCTGAGTGTTTTCTAGGCCTAGATATTCGGGTTTGTGGAGATCTTCAGTATGAGCATGCGTTATCACTTGTTAGAAGACAATTAAAGCAGATCCACTGAAAGCGTTTTGTTTTGTTTTTTTGTTTTTGCGCATCAAGGAAATGATGCAGAGAACCTGACTGAAATGTCATGCTCAGAAAACAAAGTCACTGGCTTTGAACTTCAGCTCTGTCACATGCTTGAAGCTAAGGGTTAATACCATGATAACAAATACTTGAGATAATCTACTTACAAAAAGGAAAGTGTCATTCTGGCTCAGAGATTTGGAGGTTGAAGTTCACGGGCAGCTGCTCCCATGGCTTTTGGGCCAGTGGCCAGGCAGCATATGATGGAAGAGGTCCTGTAGCAGACCAAAGTCACTCAACCTCATGGCTGAGAGGAGAGAGACAAACACACCAGGGTCCGCAGATCCTTTTGAGCACACACCCCAATGACCTGAAGATCTCCCACTAGTCTCCTTTCCACAGTTTCTACCATACTGCAAAAGCACCCATCTGGGAGAAGCCTTTTGACACACAGACCTTTGAAGGACAATCCAGATCCAAATGGCAGCACATCTTTAAAAGAAATGACCCTCAATTCCAACCTTTACAAAATATGATAGTAATATCCACTACGGATTTTTTTCCAAGGGTCACTGTGGGGCCAAATGCACAATGACAATGACAGTTCCTACCATCTGGTGTTATTTGTTCAATTCATATTCTATATCAGAAGATGTGAAACCACTTGACCTGATTGTGTTAGTCTTCAATCCAACCAATAAGGCTTTATCTCTGCAGCATTAACATGTAAACCCCAAATGTCAGTGGCTTTAACGCAGTAAGTTCTTTTTAAAATTCTATTTATATAGGCATGACAGTAGAATGTGTTTTGATGTATTATACATACATGGATTATAACATATTCTAATTAGGATTCTTGTGGTTGTACATGATATGGAGTTTCACTGGCCATCTATGAACATAGAAAAGGTATACCTGATTCCTTCGACTGTCTTTCCTATTCCAATCCTCCCTCCCTTCCTTCATTCTCCTTGTCTAACACAATGAACTTCTGTTTTTCCCTCCCTCCCCACATTGTATGTTAGCATCCATATATCAGTGAGAACATTTGGCCTTTTGTTTTCGGGGCTTAGTTTATTTCACTTAGCATGATAGTCTCCAGTCCTATCCATTTACCACCAAATGCCATAATTCATTCTTCTTCATGGCTGAGTAACATTCCATTGTGTATATATTCCTCATGTTCTTTATCCATTCATCTGCTGAAGTGGACCTAGGTTGGTTCCATAGCTTTGTTGTTGTGAATTGAGTTGCTATAAACATTGATGTGGCTATGTCACTGTACTATTCTGATTTTAAGTCCTTTCAGTGTATACTGAGTAGTGAGATAACTGGGTCAAATGGTGTTTCCATTCTGAGTTTTCTGAGGAATCTCCATGCTGCTTTCCATTGTGGTTTCACCAATTTGCAGTCCTGCCGGCAATGTGTGAGTATACCTTCTTCTCCACGTCCTTACCAGCATTTATTATTACTTGTATCTTTGATAATTATCACTCTGACTGGAATGACATGGGATCTCAGAGTGGTTTTAATTTGCATTTCTCTAATTTATAGAGATATTGAGCATTTTTTCATATATTTTTTGATCATTCCTATTTCATCTTCTGTGAAGTGTCTGTTTGGTTCCTTTGCCCATTTATTGATTGGGTTATTTGTGGGTTTTTTTTTCAAGTTAAGTTTTTTGAGTTCTTTGTATATCCTAGAGATTAATGCTCTATCTGATTTGCAGGTGGCAAAGATTTTCTCCCATTCTTTGGACTCTCTCTTCACATTCTTGATTGCTTCCTTTGCTGTACAAAAATAAATTATAAGGTGGGGTCGGGACACTCCCAAGAAGCTAGGACTCAGAAATTTAGGTGGCTTCAATCTTGTGATGTCACCATGTCAATATGTGCCTCCTACAAATCTCTCTTATATCTGGAGAAGAAAGATCCAGTTACTGTGTGTTCCTGAATGTTCTCCCCCTGAAGGGATGTCCCAAGACACTGGACATATCTATCCCATGGCCCTACCCGCTTACATAGGGGCAGAACTCATGGGAGGTCCATGGACATGGGGAGCAGTGGGCAAGCCTGTCAGGAACAGAGAGATTTGATTTTCCCCTGTTTTATAGGGCAGCAAACCGAAGCTCCAAGATTCTAGGTAAATTTCCCAGGTTGCACAGCCAGCTATTTAGCAGTGAAACTTCATGTTTATTGCAAGTTTCTTTGATTTCAGGATCTTTCTCTTACCCTAATGTTTATGAATATTCTGAAAATATATTACCTCCTATTAGAGAATCACAATATGCCAATAAAAGGTATATTTTTAAATAATTCTCTTTATTTAAGGAGCTTCTCATATGATGCTAAAATAATTATTTAATTTAGGGTCTTCTTTCATTTGTTGTTTCATTTAATAAATTTTTGGTGATTAATACTCAAATTCCTAAGACATTTGTGTAACAGAAATGATCTGAAATATGAAAACGTAGATAAAAATTTTAAGATAAATTTGGATGTTTTGCAAAATGACATACACATTGTATAAAGTAAAAGGAATAAGTTTCCACCTTAGATCTCTGTTCAAAAATATTGAAACATGAAGAAAGAAATAATGATTGTGGTTCTTTTTATACAGACATTAGATTTCTGACAGTTTTGGCATCTTGGTTGAAATCTTTTCTTCACTGTGTTTCTGGGAAGTGCACATCAGAAAATGGTAAAAAAAAAAAAAAAGTCTTTAAAAAGCAGCCAAATCAATCATCAATAAATACACTAATGTAATTAAAACTGTAAAATGAAACAATGATTAAGCATCCATAGCTGTAACAGGAATGTGTAATGGATCATAGGAACACAGCATATGGCTTAATAACTGAGCGTTGCATATGTTAAATGTTTGTTTGTGATATTTGTATCTTATTTATGGTTTTCAAAGAACTGCAAGAATAGCAGGATTAATCCAACAGACTCTGATAGTAAAAAATAATAAAAAAAAGAATATGATGATATTAGTTCTGCAGATAGCCACAAGCAAATAAAATTGGACGCCAGACCAAGAAAGCTGATTTTATTGTACTAGCAGGTTATCTTCTCAAGCAACATAGAATTCTGAAAAACAAACAAACAAAAAATCATATACAACCTAATTCTTGGAAGTGCTTTTATAATAACCAATGATAAGATCAGTTTATGTAACAACACAATCTTCTTCCATCTCCTTCCAGGAGCTATGTTCGCAAACTGCACATTTTTTCTCTATTTGCAGGAATGTAAGTGCCTTAATTCTCTCTTTCAAATTGATATTCTAGATAAAGTTTGTGGTCCTGTTTATTTGATTTTCTTATTCTAAATTCATGAGCAATTTGGCATGCTTTGGAGCTCATGCTGCTAATAGGTAAAGACATATGTCTATTATAGAAATAGAAGCATGGGGACATATAGGGCCACTGAGGAGATACCACAGGAGATTAACATTGTTTGGTAGATATAATGGTCCCCATCCTTCTGCTCTTCTCTCACATGTTTTGAATGATAACGAATAACTAATAATTATAACAGCTTATCTCTAGTTAATGTCCTTCTCTTTACCAAGTCTTGCACCAAGACATTTATATGCATGGAACACCTTAGGTTTTTAAAGACTATAAGGATGGTGCTAAAATTGATATCCCACCTGAAAGGGTAAAAAACTTGGTGCTTGAAACAGTGACTTTGCCCAGATCACAGGACTCTCTTGGGACAGAGCTCACAGTGTGGAGCCCATCTCTGCGCACGTTCTTTCCTTCATGCCACAGTGCTTTTGCCTGAGCTGCTTCTGCAGCTGCAGTAGCTTTCGGCCACCTGTGTCCTCGTGTCTCCTTTAACCCCTGTTTGGAGAATCCTGTTTATGCAAACCTTAGCGACGGCGTTGGTAGACACTGTTGGTTTCAGGATGGCGCCTAGGAGAAGTCTGACCAAATCATGTTCCAGGAAATTCATTTGGTTTTAGCTTTCAAGTGAAAAGCTTCAGAGCATTTCATTCTCTTTAGAGAAGAGATCCGAGAAGAACAGTTAAGGGACAAGGCTATCTCTAATGCCAACAGAGCCTCCATAAAACACTGTACATCTTTCTTAAAATGGGAATCTTGGCTCCCACTAATGAGAGTAAACTTTCTCAAATTACTACTTAATGTCACGTGGAATATATGAAAAGCACCATTAAATTGATTCTGAGACTCTTGTCCAAAGTAATGTCTGTTATACCACTTCACAGAACCTGTGCAAGTTTGCATGTTAGGAAGAAAGTCCTTCTTTTTTTTTTTTTGAATTTATTTCCAGGAAAGCCTTATTCTCCTCTAAAGAGCTGTATGCCTTTTCTTATTAACATGTTTCTTTCTTATCCTGGTAGTTGGGCAGTTCAGACCCAATACGAATGCCCAATCAAAGCCATCATTTAGCATCTATGGCAGAGCCTATATCCTTTTCCCATTTTCTCTCTCTATAGAGAACACATCTAGACCGTATTTTCCAGTTTCCCTTGAAGGTAGTCTGATCCACGTAATTGATTCTAATCAATGAGATGTAGGTAAAAGTGGAGTGTGTTTTGCTCAGGGCTGGCTCTCTTCTGCTGGTCTTCCCTTTCTTCCCCATATTGCTCGCTTACTAACAGTGCCTGGGACCATCTTGAAATGTATGTATTGAAAAAAGCAGAGCCTCTCCCAACCCCACTCTCCCACATCCTGCTCATGGTTATACCACATGAGCAACAATTAGTCTTCCAATGCATGGGACCAGCCAGGCATTTGAGAGTCTGAGTTACAAAACCACTAATATGTTAGTTAACACACAAGAAATAGACATTGGGTGGTGGTGTAACACACATAATGGTGACTTCTACTTCATGTAGACTTTTAGGATCCCAGAGTTCAGAGTGACAGAGCTGATACTCTCTCCAGAACATTCATGCAAGGGTGTATTTTACATAATAGTTAATTAGTAGGTGGCAAAAACAAGCAAACAAACAAACTAATGTCATAGGTAGCAGAGATGAAAACTCAGATTATTTAGAAAGAAAACATTCATTTGCCTGTGACAGCTGGGAGGGCAGATTATATATATACAAAGCTTCTGACCCCAAGGAAAAGGTTAAAGTATATTTTTTCATCTCCTAAAACATTTTTACATTTTTTAACATGTAACATTTGTACATATTTATGAAGTACAGTGTGATATATCACTACATGTATATAGTGTGTACTGATCAAATCTGAATAATTAACAATTCCATCTACTTATCAGGCCTTAGTGTTTGGAGATTTTAAGCTATTCTCTTCTGGTTGGTTATTCACAAAATATGTAATAGGTTATTGTGAACTACCAGTCACTCCACTTTGCTGTTACTTTTTTTTTTTTGGTACTAGAGATTGAACTCAGGGGCACTCGACCACTGAGCCACATCCCCAGCCCTATTTTGTGTTTTATGTAGAGACAGGGTCTCACTGAGTTGCTTAGTGCCTCGCCATTGCTGAGGGTGGCTTTGAACTCGCGATTCTCCTGCCTCAGCCTCCCTAAGTGCTGGGATTACAGGCTTGCGCCACAGCGCTTGGCTCCCACTTTGCTATTGAACACTGGAATTTATTACTTCTCACTCAGTCATACATTATTCAGTCTTCTTCCATTTATTCCCATCCCCTTCCTAGCCTCTCGCAATTACTATACCACATTGAGACGGGTTTTTAAAAAAAATAATCCATATATGAAAAAGAATATGTAGTATTTATCTTTCTGCCTGATTTCTTTTATACAGATTTGATCAGTTCACATGGCATACTTGTATCAAATGATCATATAGTACCCTGTAAATAAGAACAGTTAAAATAATAATTAATAAAAGTATTCCTTCCAGTAAAATAACAGCTAAAACAACAACAAAAACTCTTCATTATCATTAAAAAGTGTTGGTAGCCACTGGCTGAGCAAATCATAGTATTAGAACATGGAGATCAGGCTGAACAGTTATTAGCTGCTTTGCACAGAGAATAAAAGAGAATAAAATTGTTCAGATAATTGAGGTTCAGTAAAATTTGGGGAAGTTAATGCTTCTAGATGCCAAACAGGAAATAAACTAGAAAAAGGTCGCTGAGTGACCAATATCCACGTAGACTCAAATTTGTAGAGAAGTCCAACTGAGACAGAGTTTTCCAATTAAACGATGGCCTCCAGATTGCTGTTAGGCAGCCGCTCAGCCATGGATGCATGAGCAGAGAAGGCCAAGGAATTGTGACTGAAAGCCACAGGGACCTTTATCTGACAGATAAGCACCTGGAAGATAGGCGCCTCCTATGTGAACACCTCCCCAGCCTTAATTAAGAAAAACTACCTTTTCCATGTCCACATTTTCTCTTGTAACCAAGTCTCCAGGAATATCTCTCATCACTGAAACTATGCGACATCCCCAATCACTTGTGACAGTCTAAATATGAAGACTCACACAAAACCCAGGGGTCTATTCAAAGGGTAACAGATCAATTAAGGGGACAGGACATTGAGGCAAAAACAGTGACTCCTGTTTTAAAAAATCCTGTGTGAGCATCATGGCCTCCTCTCTTAGAGGTGGTCTATGGAGTTCTTCTGCCGTCAGTCAAGTCAGAAAGTGGACTTGAATTGACCCTGGAAACTTTCCGGGGACACCCAATAAAACTGAGGGGCAGCTGGGCACAGTGGTGCACATCTGTAATCCCAGCAGCTCAGGAGGCTGAGGCAGGAGGATAGAGAGTTCAAAGCCAGCCTCAGTGAAAAGCGAGGTACTAAGCAACTCAGTGAGACCCTGTCTCTACATAAAACACATAATAGGCCTGGGGATGTGTCTCAGTGGTCCAGTGCCCCTGAGTTCAATCCCCAGTACCAAAAAAAAAAGAATGTAGAAAACAATGACAACTCCCTCTTCCCTGGGCTCCAAGAAAACAAAATCCAGACCTAATTAGGAAACTGACTCTTATGGTTGGATTTGAGGTGTCTCCCAAATGCTCAAGTGTAAGATAATGCAGTGATGTCCAGAGGTGAAATGATTGCTTTATGAGAGTTGTGACCTGATTGGGGGATTAATCCACTTGAAGTATTAATGAATTTCTTTTTTTGAGTCCTGGGGATTTAACCCAGGTCACATGACCACTGAGCCACATGTCCAGCCCTTAATTAATTAATTAAAAAATATTTTGTAGTTGTTCATGGACAGAATGCCTTTATTTATTTATTTTTTTTATGTGGTGCTGAGGATTGAACCCAGTGTCTCACACGTGCTAGACGAGCACTCTACCACTGAGCCACCACCCCAGCCCTTATTAATTTATTTGCTAATGTATTTGCTTAGAGACAGGGTCCTGCTGAACTGCTTAGGATCTTGCTAAGTTGCCCAGGCTGGCCTCAAACTTGCAATCCTCCTGCCTCAGCCTCCTGTGTCACTGGGATTACAGGTGTGCACCACTGAGCCAGGCTTGGATGAATACTTTGAAAGGACTTCTGTACTGAGTGATGACTATGGGCAGGTGGGGCATGGCTGGAGGCAGTAGGTCACTAGGGGCATGCCCTTGGGGATTGTATTATCCCTGACTCCTTGTACGCAAACTCTCACCCCCCCCACTTCCGCCATGATATTCTGCCTCACCTTGAGCTCAAAATAATGGAGTCAGCCATCCACAGACCAAAAGCCAAAATAAACCTTTCCTGCTCTAAGTTGTTCCTGTCAGGTGTATTGGTCCCAGTGACACAAGGTAGACTAACAATGCTCAGGCAGGACAGAGGTCTAGAGGTATCTAGGAGGAGGTTTTATGGACCAGTGATGGTGACTTCTGTGTGTTTCCTCTTTTTTTTTTTTCTTTTTATTTTCTAATGGACTTTATTATCTTACTGTTGTTTGTCCTTTAATAGGTGTGTGTGTGTGTGTGTGTGCGCGCGCGCGCGTGCACGTGCGAAGTGAGGTGGCTGAAGATTCTCTGCCCCTTCAATCACGGGTGGCCAGCCTAGGAGAAGCCACATGGAGCTGGGTGTGCTTCGCACAGACACCCTGGAAACTGAGCTTCCCACAGAGACTGGGTGGAAGGCAGGGAGGTGACGATGAATTCCACCTGCAGGGTGAAGACTGAACCGGGTGTCTGATGATTTATGAGAGCCCTAACTATGAACCAAACCAACTCCATTTTTATTTTGCCTTGGAACATAGAGAAAGTGTTTTTCTCTTCTTTCTTTCTTCTTTCTTTCTCTCCCTTCCTTCTTTCCTTCCTTCCTTCCCTCCCTCCTTCCTTTCTCTCTCCCTCCCTCCCTCAGTGCTTCCTTTCTCTCCCTCCCCTCTTCTTTCCTTCTCTCCCTCCCTCCTTCCTTTCCCTCCCTTCCCTCCTTCCTTCCTCCGTCCTTCCCTCCTCACTCACTCACTTCCTTCCTTCCTTCCTTCCTTCCTTCCTTCCTTCCTTCCTTCCTTCCTTCCTTCTTTCCTTCCTTCCTCCCTCCCTCCCTCTCTTCACCCCCTCTTTCTTCTTTCTTCCCGGAATCCATTGCAGTACAGTGTAGCCATGGGCCTGAGTTGGAGATAAAGGAATACAGGTGGAAGAGCTATTCATCACTTCGGGTCTGGACCATAAAACCTTCCTGGACATCCATCTTTCTTGTCCCCTGTCTGATGATGGGAGAGTCATAACCCTGGGAGGCCTGATATGTCACAAAAAAGCTCTTGAGGCCTAAATCCTAGAATAACTGCTTGGAGGAAATCCCTACCTCTGCCCCAAGAACCTGTATTTGAGAGAGAAATAAACTTCTGTTTTGTTAATCTGTTGAGAGTTCATTTTTATTTTATAATACTGATGGGCCTGATCTTGCCTCCTTTCCTTATTTTGAATTAACCGGAAGTTTTGATGATACATTTAAATAATTTTTTTAATCTGTTCCACAGAAAGAGACATGTCTAAATATACATTCAAAAATTCCAGATAAAGTAAATGGCTGTGAATCTGTGTCCGAGGGGGCAGTCTAATTTACTTTTATTAAATTAGAAAATTCAGTTTGTTCGTTCTTTCTTCTTTCTTTCTTTCTTTCTTTCTGCACTGAGGATTTCACCTAGGGAAACTTTTACACTACATTACCTCCCAGCCCATCCACCCTTTTTAAATATTTTATTTCGGGACAGGGTCTCACTAAGTTAATGAGGCTGGTCTTGGACTTAAGATCCTCCTGCCTCAGCCTCCCTAGTTGCTGGGATTTCAGGCATGTAGCACCACACCTGGCAGAAATCCAATTCTTGTCATTTGAGTGAGTTGAGGAAAATAAGGGAGGATAACTATTACAAATTTACCTGTATACTTTTTATAATCTCCTGTTTGCCTAAAGAGGAATCTAATGCTACCAGATACATATAGGAGCAATTACTTTTGTAACCTTTGCAGTCTCTAACAGATGTTTTTAGTAAGATACAGTTATTTTCTTTTAATGGTATTCATGATAGGTCATTTCATATATATATATTTTTTACTTTTTTTCATATATGTATTGTTTTTTCACTTTAGACCATACCAAACTACAAATAAAATCCTGCCTGTTCAGAAATGATCTTCAGCCCTCCCTAGCTGGATAGCAGGAGCCAAAGTGTTCAACAGATATCTCCCTAAATTTCTTCTGACCAGCAACCTGTCCTCTTACACCCCCACCTACCAAGAGCTAAGATGCTTCCCATCATTACCATCTTCCCCACTCAGCTTGGACTAGCCATCAGTACATTTCCTCTACTCCTGACACTTTTATTTCAGCTAATAGGAGTCTTATAATTACCCTGACTTGAAACAGCACGTTAGTTTAATACCTTCTTCTCCCTCACCCCGCACATCCATCCAATTTCCAAATGACAGATTTTCTACCTCCACAAAGGGCTCACATCTTTAACCTTCCTTCTATCCCTGCTGCCTACACCTCAGTTCAGCTCCTCATTACCTTCCTTCTCATAATAACATAGTAATTGGCTTCTGCCCCTCCATCTTTCTTCATGGCTATCCATTCTACGTACCGCTGCAAGATTAATCTTCCTAAATGGCATCTCTGATCACAGAATCACAGGCTCTCCCCGTGAAAGACGATTGAAAGGTTAACGGACCCACCTTCCTTTCTTTTCATTTCTTAATAAATACACAAAGTGGATATACACCCTTAGTTTGTTTTATTGTCTTTGTAATGCATGGTTAAAAAAAAAAATTCAATGCTATAGACCAACATCAAATAAAAAGCAAAACCCTCACTCCTCTATGCTCTGTTTTATGCTCTGGAAGCAACTGCTGTTTTCATATCTCAGTTTCAGCTTTTTATTCTTCTTGCAGTTATCATTATAACTCCATATAACGTAGTTATATCTTTCCTTTACAGATGTAATAACTTTTCACACGTTATCTATTGACTTCCTATCGTGAAACACGAGTAAATTAGTGCACATACCTCTTTTACCTGTGTTTTAACTTTTCTCCTATTATTGTCTTCTTTTTCATGTTTTCAAAGCTTAGGTGATTTAAATTGTGTTGTGTAACTACAGAATTAAGTCCTCAGTGCTTTGCTTGGAGCTTCTGTAGAAGAATTGGAAAACAAAAATCTTGTATTTAGAACATTGTTATGGCTTAGATCTTCACTGTCCTCCAAAGACCCATGTCATGGTGTTGTCAGACTATTGGGAGTTGGAGCCTGGTTGGAAGAGGTTAGATCATTAGGGGTGTACCCTGGAAGGTGGCATTGGGACCCTAGCCCCTTCTCTCTGATTTCCAGTCACCATGAGGTGAGCTGCTCTATTCTTCCAAGCACTCTCCACCATTTTGTAATGCTTTGCCACAGCCCCAAAAGCAAGTAGCATGTAGGGTAGTTAGAAATCAACAAAGGAAAACAGGAATGAGCAAAAGAGATATGGGAATAGGACTGTCACATACAGATTAGGTCTTGAACAAGGGCATTTGGCCTAAACAATGACTGCAGGTAAGGTCCCATGCACTCTGCCATGTTCCTTAGCATGGCTCTGTCACATTTCCCAGTTTCCAAAAGAAGCTCCATATGTGTAAGGAGGACCTTCAGTGGAAGGAAGACAAGGTGAATTCAGGGTCACCAGAGTCAATGGAAGTTCCAAGGGGGAGAGAATGGTGAATAGGAGCAACTAGGCTAAATTAAGAAGAGGGTTGTGACCTATTTCATGAGTGACCAGTAGGTTACTGGTTAATGGTGACCTGAGCAGGAGTAGTCACATGGAATTCACTGGGGTGGAAGTCGGGTTTTTGTCCCTTGGTGAGAGAGGATGGAGACAGTAAAAACTGAGAATACAGATGTGTCTTTTGAAAAACTTCAATAGCTCAGGGAGAGATGGCTTGATTTCTAGAGAGTCAAATCTAATTTGTTTTTTCTTTGTCCTTTCCTTATTTCTTTGCAATATGTTCCATGACAGAAGTCTTCACTTATACTTTCCACTCCTTCCTCTTCTGTTTTTTAAAATGAAGCCTTTCAATCCATCTGTTATATATATATTTTTAATGTGCTATTATATACCATGGGCAGAATGTTTGTGTCCTCCCCAAATTTGGGTGTGAAGTTCCAGTGCCTAATGTGATGTTATTTGGAGGAAGGGTCTTTGGAAGGCAGTTAGAGGTTGAGGGTGGAGGCCTCCTGAATGGGATGAGGGTCCTGATGAAGAGGCCCCAGGAGTCTCATTTTCCTCTTTTGCCAGGTGAGGTTACAACTAAAAGAAGACTGAGCAGGAGGCACCTAGTCTCCCAGAGCTGCCATCCAGGACTTCCCAGACTCCAGAACCATAAGAAATGGATTTCTGTTGTTTTAAAGTCATCCAGCCTTTGTTATTTTGTTACAGCAGCTAGCAGACTAAGACACTATATCCATCTCACAATCCAATAACTGTATTTTCTGCTGGGTCAGTTCAACCCCTTACTGCTAAGTCTAGTGCACTTTTGGTTTTTCTTGTGATTTTTCTTCTCTCACTTGGCAAAACATACCTCGAAATTATCTTAGCATTATCTCCAATTGCTGTTTATTCTTTCATACTTCATTAATATCTGTTTAGAACGTAAAGCTCATTTTAGACATTTTCCTCTAAATTATGAATCCAAAATCAACCACTTTTCTATTAATTTCCTTTCTACTGCCAAAGTGTTTTCATTGACACACAATTGACAAACAACAATTGTACACATTTACGGCACATGGTGTGATGTTCTAACATATGTCTATATTGTGTAATAATCAAATTAGGGTATTTAGCAGACCCATTGCCTTATACGTGTATTGCTGCTCTTGTGATAGGAATATTCAAATGCTTTCCCTCTCCTTTAAAATTGGTCTTTTTAAATGACATCAGTGTAGCCGGGTGCAGTGGTGCAAGCCCGTAATCCCAGCACTTAGGGAGGCTGAGTTCAAAGCCAGCCTCAGCAACGGCGAGGCGCTAAGCAACTCAGTGAGACCCTGTCTCTACATAAAACACAAAATAGGGCTGGGGATGTGGCTCAGTGGTCGAGTGCCCCTGAGTTTAATCTCCAGTGTAAATAAATAAATAAATGAATGAATAAATAAATGAATAACATCAATGTGTTTCTTTTTCTTGGATCTTCTTTTTGAATGTCTCCATATTTACTTCAGAGGAAGGAGTCATTTATCTGGTCCTGTTTTACTTCCCAATGGCAGGGCGGAGTCTTTGCTGTCTCACTCCACATGGCTGCTGCTAAATCTTCTTTCCAATTGAAGCTGTAATGAGTCTGTAGAACCTGGAGTCATGCAGCAGGTGTCTGGTCAAGGGTTATCTCACGTGGCTGTGCTTGCTGTTCTGAGGAAGATGAATCTGATGTGACTTAGCCATATGACTGTGTAGAAGGAGCTTTATCCCGTGTTCTTGAAGAAGCACTTAGAATTTTCCTTTTGTTTGCATGGTGAAAGGAAAACCAAAGCTGTTCCAGGTGCAATATTCTCTGGTCTCTCCTGTTCTTTCCTTCCTGCTCCCAGCCCCTCATCTGAGAATGCACACACAGTACCCTACCACTGCCTGGCTTCTGGTCCCCACCGCTCTCTATTCCTGGGAGGTGAAGAGATCTAGAAGAGAGGCCTGGAAAAGTAAGGCAGCAGAGCTGCCTTCATTGCTGAGGAAGCAGCTGATGCACAGCGTCAGGAGGAGACAGGAATGGATGGCAGGGTGCGATGATCTCATCCCTGGTAGGCATGAAGGCATTCGTTCTTGAGGAAGAATATTTTCCACATCTCCAACTTTTTAAATAATACTATAAAGAAACTTACTTCAGATCTCTGTCCTATTTCAGTCCTCATAGACTTTATCTCTCTTTATTCACAAATATTCAGATGGACAGTGGTGGCTAATCTGATGATGGCCGGTGCCTACCATAACACCGCCAGGGCTGGGCCTTCCCTGACCTCACAGCCTTTTCTGATGCTGCTCCAACCTATCATCTTTCTTTCTTTGAAGTTCCCTGCCTGTGCCACACTCTACTGTCAAATTGCTTTCATCTCTTCCAGGGCTGTCTTCATTTTTTCAGCTCCACACTTTTTTTTTGTGCATCTTGTTCTGATAGGGGACAGACAGACGTGAATGGTGGGAATATGAAATTAAGGGAATCAGTCTATAAACTGGGCCCACAGTGCTGATCCCCACGTGGTTTCTTTACAAAGCAATTTACCTGCAGCCCCGCCTCGCTGAAGTAGGATAGGCTCCGTGCCTCAGCAAACTACAGTTTCCCCTACAAACTGTTATCTGTAGGGGAAATGCAGGCCCTAAAGGGTAACACAAGTTATCCTGAGAGGGAAAAACTTTTGTGAACCTTGCACAGACCAGATTCTAGAATTCAGGGAGATAGGATAATTCCTCCCAACCCTAAGACCTGTGACAATAGTTCCCCTTAGAAATCATCAGTAGGGGCAAAAATGACCCACAGCTACTTTGGATCTTTAGCATGTCATTATAACTGTACCATCTCCCCTCCATGGAGTAAGACCACATGCAGCGGGGACTTCAAACTCTAATGCAATCCTGCTGTCCATTAAGAGTCAAGAAGTGGACCTGGGCAGGACTCTCTGAAAACTTCCCTGAGATCCCCAATAAAACAGGAGAGCAAAAGGAACACCACGCTGTCCCTGTTTAAAAGGACTCACTTTCTCCCTTTTTCTGTCCCTTTTAATAAGCTCATGCCTGCTTTTCTTAGCAACGTGTCTGAAATTCTTCCAGTGTGATCACAAGACCGGGGTAACCAAGGGCCTCTGTGCTACCTTGGGTCTGTGGCAAGTCCTTTCTCTCTGACAACCCCCGCCCCAACTTGCTGCAGTTTTTCCCATCTTTTCAGGAAACTCTTGCCTCACTGACCATTATCACATGGCTTCTAGAGGACTATGACATGAATTTAAGGTCTTTATCTATATGGTTTAGTTTTAAACCATAGTATGTATATGTATGTTTATATGTGCATATCTATATTTTTATATCTATAGATTCTATTACTGATCTTCTTACTGCTTGCAAATGCAATTCTATTGTCAAAATCTATGCCAAACTTTGCAGATTTTATTATATTATTCTTATTAGATTACTGAAGTCTATGAAAACTTCTATTTGCCTTGAGGACCCACATATTTTTAACATTCAAACTGCACACTTAGTAGTAAGTGAATAAATAATATCACAGTCACAATCATTCTAACGCATAGATGAACTGTACTTGAACCTCAGCCGTATCCTCCATATTCTTCAGCGTCTGCTCCTAGTGCTGCTTTTCCCGTACAGGTGTGTTTACCACAGCAGGCACCTTCCTCCGGACCCTCTCTGGGTCTGGGTCTGCTCTCCACTGCTGTAGAGCAGTAGATGAATTGCAGCTGTCTTTTGTACAAGGAAGCCAATGAGTTTCCCTTGCAGTATCCACAGCAAGTATAGATGTGCTCTTCCCAGCAGCTTCGTTGACCTTCTGGCCTCTCTCTCTCTCTTTTTAAAAAAATTTATTTATTTATTCTACTTAGGTACACATAATAGAAGAATGCATTTTGATTCATTGTACACAGATGGAGCACAACTTTTCATTTCTCTGGTTGTACGTGATGTAGAATCACATCATATATGCAGTCATGCATGAAGCTGGGGCAGTGATGTCCATCTCATTCCACCATCTTTCCTGCCCCCATGCCCCCTTCCCCTCCCTCTCCTTTGACCAAAGTTCCTCCATTCTTCCCATGTCCCCTCCCCCATTATGGATCAGCATCCACTTATCAGAGAGAACTTTCAGCCTTTGGTTTTTTGGGATTGGCTTACTTTGCTTAGGATGATATTCTCCAACTCCATCCATTTACCTGCAAATGCCATAATTATATTCTCTTTTATTGCAAAGTAATATTCCATTGTGTGTATATACCACAGTTTCTTTATCCATTCATCTATCGAAGGGCATCTAGGTTGGTTCCTTTTACAGAGAGCTCTCCTCCTTCTCTGTCCATGCATCCACTTATCTCTCATTATCTCATTATCAAAGTTCTTTATTATGGAAACAGCCATTTAGGAATCATCTTGGTCTCTTTCTTTCCTATATTCCCAAGAAAAATAATGCTTCAGTTGGTCCCCAAGCTCCAGTTACTCATAAGTCTGCAAATCATCTAGATGATAGCAGTGACCTTTGGGAGTGCAATACTCTCTTGCCGACGGTATAAACCCACCTTCAGATGTTCATTTGCTGACCTAACAGCTTTGCAATGATGTGCTTCTTGAAACTTTAAGAAATCTGGATTTGGGGTAGAAATTCAATTCATGATCAAGGTTTGGTTGACGAAGGGGCACTGCGCATGTCTTCTGGGAATGTTACTAAGGAGCAGGACCTTAGGAAAGCATTGTTCTATCCATGCCAGGCTTCGGCGTTCTTTCAGTTTATATCGAAGGAACTGTAAACTACCGTCACATCATATTTTCAGCCTGATCGTATCCTAACAAGAAAACTGTTTCCTTCTCCCTGCAGCACTCAACCAAGTCTCTGATCAGTCTTCTCATGCTGAGCAGAAAACGGTTCTTAAGATCTTTTAAATGATGAAGCCCATCAAAATCTAAGAAGACCCAGAAGAGTGAAGAGGAAAAAGAGATATGTGGTCATTGGCAGGTTGATATGCCAACATGGTTCTATTTCTCCCTTTTTAAAATTAGGAGTTCATTCAGATGATGTCTCTGTAAGAGGTTCTCAAATTCAAGCTTCCATGAGAATCACATGTGAAAATTGTTAAAAAACAGAGATTTCTAGAACCCAAATACACTGATGCTGATTCCTTTCATTAATAGCCAGCACTAAAAAGATATATTTTCACACACACACCAGAATAGCTATGCTGCCCATCATTTTGACCCATGCTTTGGTAATGCTTGCAAAATGTTCGTGTTGGTAAGTCGATGACATTTTATATTGTTGAATTTACAACTTCCATGATGATGGAGAAAACAAATATTAGTCATCCATTCTAAAATGATAATCACATCATTTTACTTACTATTTAAAATGAGTTGGATAGTGAAAAGGCTTGGGAGCAATTTACTTCTACTTTTATGAAGTTCACCCATCCCTAGACAGGACACCATTTCTTTGAAAAGACATGATTTTGAACTACTTTCCTCTGAAATCATATCATGTGTTTTTCCTCTAAGAAATGTCCATCAGCCTTCAGTGCATTTCCTATCATATCTTCCCCAGGTAAGTTACCTGTAGATCCAGATCAAAGAAGATCATATGGGGAAAAAAGAAAAACATATTCTAAATATATTCTGAGAAATATTTTTTTCTTTTTTGAAAAAAATACATATTTTAGAAGTTATTTGGTTTTGAAAGCCACTTGGTGACATTCCTTTAGAGAAAATTGTCTTGTTAACTATGATCACGACAGTATTCTTTTTTTTTTTCCAATCTATACGCAATATGGTAATGGTTAACAGTACAGATTTTATCCATTCATCTGTTGAAGGACACCTAGGTTGGTTCCATAGTTTGGTAATCGTGAATTGAGCTGCTATAAACATTGATGTGGCTGCGTCACTGCAGTATGCTGATTTTAAGTCCTTGGGATATAAACCGAGGAGTGGGATAGCTGGGTCAAATGATGTTTCCATTTTAAGTTTTCTGAGAAATCTCCATACTGCTTTTCAGAATGGTTTCACCAATTTGCAGTCCTACCAGCAATGTATGAGTGTGCCTTTTCCCCCACATCTTCACCAACATTTATTCTTGCTTATATTCTTGATAACTGCCACTCTGACTGGAATGAGATGGAATCTTAGTGTAGTTTTGTTGTTGTTGTTGTTTGGTACGAGGGATCGAACTCAGGGGCACTCAACCACTGAGCCACATCCCCAGCCCTATTTTGTATTTTACTTAGACACAGCATCTCACTGAGTTGCTCAGCGCCTCACCTTTGCTAAGGCTGGCTTTGAACTCGTGATCCTCCTGCCTCAGCCTCCCAAAGTGCTGGGATTACAGGCATGTGCCACTGTGCCTGGCTCTTAGTGTAGTTTTAATTCGCATTTCTATATTTGCTAGAAAATGTGATATATATATACACACAATGGAATATTACTCAACATTAAAGAAGAATGAAATTATGGCATATGCAGGTAAATGGATGGAGCTGGAGAATATCACGCTAAGCAAAATAAGCCAATACCAAAAAAATCAAAGGTGGAATGTATTCTCTGATATGCAGATGCTAATTCACAATAAGGGGGGGCTCTAGGGAAAAATAGAGATATTTTGAATGAGGCAGAGGCGAGTGAAGGGAGGAGGAAGGTGTATGGGGTCGGAAGAATGGTAGAATAAATTGAATATCATTGCCCTATGTGCATTTATGATTACAGGACTGGTGTGATTCTACATCATGCTCAACCTGAACAATGAGAAGTTACACTCCATTTATGTATGATGTGTCAAATGTATTCTAGTGTCATGTATAACTAATTAAAACAAATAAAAAATTTAAAGGAATGAGGACAGATTTTGGAACCAAGTAGAGTTGGATCAGATTGTTGCTCTACAATTTAAGAGCGGATTTTCTTTGGCAAGTAACACAGTCTCACTGATGCTCAGTTTGTAAAATGGGGGTAAAATATGCCTAACCCAGAGGCTGCAATGGGAATTAAGTAAGCAAATGCACCTTAACTAGCCTATCAAGGGCTCATATGATTCATTTCTTGAATATTTATGAACAAGAGAGAAAACCTTAGATATGCTGTTTGTATATTTGTATATACATTTGTACTTCCTTCTGTAATGACTTTTTGATTATATAACCCTCTATGTGCACCAAATTGCTTTAGTGTAGAAAGTCTCAAGTAATATTCTATGAAATTATCACATAGACCAGTGGGATATTACTTCCCTTGGGCTGTTAAGACTCTCTCTCATGATTCAAGCATGGCTCAAGGATGTATATCGTGACACTAGAATGGTAGCCTGAGTTTTCTAATGCCTACTGTGAAACATCACGGAGCGTTTTTCAAGAACTATTTATTTAACAACCTCTGTACTCAACGCTTTAGGATGGACGTTGGAGAGGTACCCAGCCCTGTTCCCAAAGAGCTAACAGTGAAGCTTTTCCCTGCAGGAACTTCCAGCTTGCATATGAGATTCAAGCTTGGATCTGTAATGATGACTGTGATCAGCTTGTACAATAAGCACGCTGCAGGTCACGTAAACGTGCAATGCTATTGTGAATGGTCACAGAAGAGCTCTGTGAGCAGCCGTTTTTTGGAAAGATCCAGGATCTAAGCACAGAAAGACAGAATCCAGAGCCTATAACTCCTGCTCTTTCTTCATCGCTTTTCAAGGGCACACTCAAGTTTGCTGTTTCTGGACCATTTTGTGAGCATGCCCCTCTTCTTTCTTGCTACTTTTGATGGACTGTCAATGTGGACCTGGAAGTTCAAAACCACGTCCTTTAACCTCACTTGCTCAGGCCTTGTGTGTGTTTCTGAATGCACCGAAGTGCTACCACAATGGTTAGATTCAGAAGCAGAGAGAATCACAAAAACAGCTTTCACTCCTTTCATTCCAAGCAACCAGCCCACTGCCAGCAACATACAGTGCCTTTCTGTGATTTATAAAAAGGTGCCTTCCCTGGGTGTTCCAGCTGGATACCACCAGGGGCTGGACAAACTGGAAACATTCTCAGTACAAGCTGATGGAGCCACCAGATCGGGGGCTTGGAGAGCAGAACTCAAATTGGATTTCAGTCCCTGTTCATGCCCTGAGCCCAGCACTTTGTTCAGGATACAACCTGCCCAACTGCCCCCTGTATCTGCTTTGAGGTGCATCATTTGGCATCTGTGCCCTTCTGTTTCTTCCTCAAAAATCCTAGACTTGAAGTTACTTGACAAAGTTATGCCAAAAAAAAAAAAAAAAAAAAAGCAGGTATAACATAGAATATTGGGGAAAAAAATTATGTTTAAGTTAGATTCCTGGATGTGGAATTTCCACACATAAAGGGCAAGCATATGCAAGAGGACTGAAATCTATCCTGGTCATAATTTATCTTTGTCAGCTGTCAATGGACATGGCCTTTATTTGAAGGCAATTTAATTAATGAGATTAGCACCCCTGAAATTCTTCACTGATGAAATAAAGGAATCCATACATCCTAATGTCTCACGCAGATTTTTTCCCCCTAGTTAAATATACTTTCCAAATACCAATCATTGATCATTCACTTATCAGAATTTTTAAAAAATCCTAAAATTAGCTTTGGATTTCAAGAGACACACAACAAAACATATTTGACGGTGACTGAGAATGAAACCATACTGAGGTCTGTGTTCCAAGAGATTTGTTTGTCAAACAGGAAAAAGAAAAAAAAAATCACAACTTGTTTTGATGCTGTTCAAAAGCCTGAGGCAGTTTCTACCCCATTTGTATTTCTGGATTTTTTTCAGCCCCATCTGTTTATTTTCTATTGAGCAATCATAGCAAAATAGAAAGCCAGCTTCTAAGGATCTGAAAGCAGGTGGGATTTGAAAATAATTTGAAAGGCATAATGACAAATCCTCAGAATACAGGATCTCAGATTGGCTGATACTATTATTATTTGGCATTTAATATTTCCTTTAGGTATATGTACTATTTTTATGAGGAAGAATTTATAAGTTGCCAGGAAGTCTGAGATATTCAGAAATCTTCTCAGTTGATATCCTTAACATTTTTGTTTGTATCTGAGACATGATTTGGGGTCTTTAAAAGATGACATTAGAATTAGATTAGATGACAGAATTTTATTTGGATACCAGCTAAAGATCTGTAATTTCAGACACTATAAAGGAGACATATTTTCTTAGAACAGAATAAAAGATGACAACATTAACTTGCTTTTCATTTGACTTTTTTTTTTTTTATGGCAAAACTTGGACATAAAGCAATTCTTGCCAAAGAATCTGAGAAAATGTCTGTGGTTTTCCTGGAATTTTGTCACAGAGCAGTATAGCTTCCTAGGACTGGTCTCCATGCAGAGAGAGAACAGTGACCTACTGTGAGACACACCTGTGACACAATGCGTGAGCAGAGTGACTTCTGCCATTGCCTGCTGAAGGCTTCAGGTAACTATAAACCATTTCCTAATCAGATATGCATCATCACCTTCGATTTCTATGTTCTGGGGTCCCGGAGGCCTGTGATGTTGGTAGCTGCCATTGGTTTGTATGTAAAACAAATTCTGTTTTCCAAGAAAGGGTTTCTCTAAGGTGCACCAGAAAAAAAAAAAAGCATGCATGAATGCATGGATGTACCTTTTCACCTATGGATAATTAAGCTTTACCATTAGTCTGTTAGGCCATGGTGCAGAATAATGACCTGCAAGCCTTAGCCACTATTATGGTTTAGATGGGAGGTGTCCCTGCCGAAGCTTCGGAGTGAGACAATGGAAAAAGGTCTAGAGACGAAATTATTAGGTTGAGAGAACTTTAAACAATCAGTGTGTTAATCCCCTGATAGGGATTAACTAAGTGGTGCCTATACACAGGTAGGGTGTTGCTGGAGGACATGCATGATTAAGGGGCAGGCCTTTGGGATACACATTTGGTCTTAATTGAGTGGAGCTCTCTCTCTGCTTTCTGATCATGTCTTGAGCTGCTTTCCTCCACCACACACATCCGCCATGATGTTCCGCCTCATCTCAGAACCCAAGGAAGAGAATTGGTCATCAGTGGACTGAGACCTCTGAAACCATGTGACCCCAAATGAATGTTTCCTCCTCTCATTGTTCCTGTCAGGTCTTTGGGGCACAGCAATAAAAAAGCTGATTAACTCAGTCACTGAGTATAACAGGAGTATCACATAAATGAATTTCCATGCATACTGGGCAGCCCTTCTCTATCTTGGAACTCTTCCATTAGCAATGGCTGCTAAGGACACCAGAAGGAAAAGGGAGGAAAGAATGATATAATTCAGCCCAGATTAAAGCATGTCATGTTTTGCCACCACTCATTGGCCAATCTACACATATAGCTCCAGCATAAATGCAGGGAGGACAGGGTAATGGAGAAGGACAAACAGAAAACTGTGCTAAATATTCTGTAGCAACCACCCTGTAAAAGTCCAGGGTCTTTATACTAAATTGTTTTTTAAAATAAAAAAAAAAAGGAAATGAAATTGTATTTTCTATATCACTCAGGTGTTATATAACCTCTGAGTCAACCTTTAAAACTTTAAAGGATACATAAAATTTATCTATTGCATTTATTTTTCTACTTGGACCAGGATAATCAACCATTACTTATATTTTTAAAAATGTATATGAAATGCTATTTGGAATTTATTGCATTTGAACAGAGCAATCAACCATTAATTTACTTCAGCAATGCTAAAGTAAATTATGCTCATATCCAGAGTTTGCAGGGAAGATCATTAAGAGCTGGAGTTCTAGAAACATACTGCTCAGTCTCAGATCTGGCCTCTCCTACATTCTAGCTGCTGCACGTCAGCTTGTACAGTTTCTCTGAGACCCAATGTGCATACCCATGAAACAAGAGTGATGATGCAAAAGAGAGAAGCTACCTTTGACTTAAGAGAAGTTACTAGAATATGTGCACTGTACACACAGTGTACAGTCAATAATGCATATAGTCAAGAAATGCCAGGATCCTCCTTTATTCTGTGTCTGCAGGTTTACTTATTATCAACTATCAGCCCACTGGTTGGGACAAATCGCAGCAGGTGTTGCTGGTCTGTTTGTATCCTATGAACTTACATCAGGGGACAGAGAAATGGAAAGACAACCACACTGAGTCCTAGGCCCTGATTCATGCTTTGTAATACTTTCAACTTTTTCTTTCTGTTTTATGTTAACTATTAAAGGTGCTCGTCCCAATCAATCTTTGCTAAAGATATCATGTTTGCTGTGGTTATTAATTATTTTTTTTGTTTTACATTCACCTAGGAAATTTTGAATGGAAGAAAACATCAACTCCAAGATGCTAATTCTAATATGATCCCAACTTCATTAAATTGGTGAAGCAACTTAGCTAGTGACTTAGATTTTTTTTTTAAACTGGAGATTGAATCCAGGGCCACTTAAGCACTGAGCCACATCCCCAGCACTTTGTCTTTTGTGTTGATACAGGTTCTTGCTAACTTGATGAGGCTGGCTTTCAACTTGTGATCCTTCTGCCTCAGCCTCCCTAGCCACTGGGATTACAAGTGTGCACCATGGTGCCCGGTAACTTAGATATATTTGTGAATGGTTTAGATATTTGGTTGGCCATAAGCTGTAGAATGAGCATCTCCTTTTTATGTATTTTAATTGTACCTAATGAAATATTTTTCTGGAACAAAGGAGCTCCACACATTCTGTCTACACTTCCACATCAAAGCCACGTTGTGTCCACCAAAAAAGGATCATCTCATTAACTGGAGGGTTATGCATGTAGTCATCACTGGTAAGGTCTAGGAAGGTTCCAGAACACAGCCTTTCCTGTGTCACTGGGGGTTAGTAATTTGAGTTTAGTTTATTCATTTATTTATGTGAGAATAGCTGATATCAATTAAGCAAAAATGATTCCAAATGCTAAGAATACATTCTCTAAAGCAAAAATAAATTAATATTTATATTCTTGAGAAATGTTCACAAATGAATATGTTCCACTCTAACTAACGGCACTCATATTAATATTTATAGGTCATGGGAGATCATTGTCCATTAAGTAGTCTTTATTTTTGAGCATGCATAAGAAATGACACAGAAAAGGCTTTCTCTAAACTATGGAACAAGTAAACTCAGTCCAGGTTTGAAACTAAATGGCTTAGAGCAGTAAAGTCTTAATTTATATAAGTTTCACATGATAGCCAAACAGCTGTTAGATATTAATCTAGAGGAACTCAGGAAACTAGAAATCACTGGGGATCAAATAAAGGGCAAAACTTTCAACAAATAGTCTATCAGAAGAACCTGGTATGAAATTGAAGGAAAAATCTGGCATCTGCCAGGACAAGAATCTTGATTAAAGTTGCTCAAATAGTAAAGTTGTTATGGGCCTGAGAATCAGTTCCCAGCAGCATACTGCTGAAGATGTTTAACAGGTGGGGTGATGCAGATTCTGTAAAGCTTTTGACTTTATTAAGAGTGAGAGAAAAAATCCAGTACTTTAACAGTAAATTATTTCACACACACTTTGGAATTTCCACTACTTCTTTTTTTTTCTTTTGGTACCAGAGATTGAACCCAGGGGCACTAAACTACTGGGCCACATCCCCAGCCCATTTGGTATTTTATTTAGAGACAGTTCTCACTGAGTTGCTTAGGGCCTCCCTAAGTTGCTGAGGCTGGCTTTGAACTTGTGATCCTCCTGCCAGGCTGAGGCAATCACAAGTTCAAAGCCAGCCTCAGCAATGGTGAGGCACTAAGCAACTCAGTGAGACCCTGTTTCCACATAAAACACAAAACAGGGATAGGGATGTGGCCCAGTGGTCAAGTGCCCAAGTTCAATCCCTGGTACCCACCCTCTCCCCACAAAAATGAGAGGAGTTGGAAAAATCCCCTGAACATACTATTCAAAACTGAATGATCCTATTATTTTTGTGCAAAAGTGCCAAGGCCTAACAATCATTTCCAATCCATTTTCAATTGTTTTTAAATTGTCTTCCCTATGTCAACATTTTTACATAGACTATGGAGTAGGAGGAACCTTCCAGATTTCCCCAGAACACACCATTCATATAGCAAATTAAAAAAGAAGAAGAGGAAGAACTTACTGGGAAAGATCTTAGTGTGATAAAAGATCACATACCCGCAGAACCAAAAATATAGCCCAGACCACCTTAGTGACCGTTTCAAGCATTTTCAAAAACATCTCTAATTTTGTCCTAATTTCTCCCTGCATGAATTTACACATCAAATATTTAGTGCTTTGCCTCCCATAGAGCCAATGTGCAATAAAGATCCACTGTTAGAATTCTTTCCTTCTTTTCCCTTCATGCATACTATTTCCACGTTCTAGTCATTTTTTAATATTTTTAGTTGTAGATGGACATAATACCTTTATTTTATTTATTTATTTTTATGTGATGCTGAGGATGGAACCCAGTACCTTACAGGTGCTAGCCAAGTGCTCCATCACTGAGCTACGACCACAGCCTTCTGTTCATTTTAACTCATTCTCATCTGGTCTGTATTCAAGCTTCCCTTTGGACTCTGTTTCTGGTCAGGGTCTATTCAACGCTGGCTATTTCTCCTAGGAAATGAAACATGTCCTACTTTATCTGTCCCCTCTCAGCACTCAAATCTCTTGCCTAAAGCCATCCCTGAGTTTCTTCCTTACCTGTGCATGGCTCATCCGCCCAACAAAACCTCAGTGCCCTTGAGAGGTGGGGTGGGGGAGGGGATCCTGGCTTTGTGCAGAGCGCACTGCGCTCTGTGGTTTGCTGATGGATTGAGTGAATGTGCACTTCTAGCATTCTGAATAAAACTGGGGCCCACTGAGAAGACCTCTATCCCACATCATCTGCAGTCGAGAACACCTAGGCACCACGATAATATTACGGCAAACAAAACTCTAGAGAGGAAATATTACATTTTTTTTCTTGGATGTGTGGCCTTCAATTTTACAAGCACAGTCTAATCTTTTTAGAAAGAATATGCATGTCTGGCTTCATCCATGACATGTCAGAGGTCAGATGATCCATAGTGATCACCAGCATTGTCACCGGGGCCTGACCATGCTTAAATGAGTCTCATTGTTAATACAGAACATGAGAGGGACGAGTGCAAAGGTACAGCTGTTTAGGAAAAAGTCAGAAACAAATGCTTTTATATGCAACAGTGCATTCATGTGTTAAGAGGTGTCTCTTATCCTTGTCCCAATGATGAGACCTCTTATTCAAAAGGATGTGGCACATTGTGGGTAAAGACCCACACCCTAACTGATTACCCTGCACATGAATGAGTTAATCGTGGACAATAACGCATCCCCGAGGCCCAGCCATAATTTCAGGGTTTTTTTGGGGGGGTAGAGTGGAGATGAACCAGTGGTGCTTAAACACTGAGGGATTGAACTAGGGGCACTTAACCACTGAACTACACCCCCAGGCAGTTTTATATTTTATTTTGAGACAGAGTCTTTCTCAATTGTTTGGGGCATCACTTAAGTTGCTGTTGAGGCTGACTTGGAACTTGCAATCCTCCTGCCTCAGCCTCCTGAGCCTCTGATAGGTTTGGGTTACAGCACCAGGCCAAACTCCTCATGGTCAAGAATGTTCCAGTAGACTAAGATCTTGGTCTAGATAGGAAGAAATTTGCCTGTGTTACTGAGATTCAACCCCCCCCCCCCAAAATATGGTGTGGTACATTTCAAAAACTCAGGAGAAAAATTTTGAAAGTTTTCACCATAAAGAAATGATCCATGTTTGAGGAGATGAACATGCTTAACCCGATTTAAACATGTACACAAGGTACCCATGCATGAAAACCTAACATGGTACCCTGTTATATATACAGCTCTTAAGTGTCCTTCAAAAAGTAAACAACATCCAATACTATATATTGGGGGAAAAGGCAAAGTACCATAGGAGTTATTCAGTGTGGGACTCTTTCTGACTTCCTCTGTTTCTCCTTTGGTCCTGACTTCTTTTTGGCTTATGAATCTGGACAAGGAGGAGGTAACTTTGGGTTGATGGAAAATGTGACAACGGAGATCTCATGGTGCTGTCCTCTGAGTGTTAAACCAAGCAGTGTGTTTTAGGCAGAGAGCAAGATCAAGCTTCCCGGTGTAACAGATAAACATATATGGTAAATCAGTGAGGAGGAGAGAATGAGATGCCAGGCAGATCTCCAATATGAAGTCACATCTGTGATGTGAACAAAAATCACTTTAGGTCTCATAGGTAGAATACTCCAAATCTTAACTGATGCCAGTTCCCCAGGAGATGGTGGACAAAGTGCATCATTTTTAATGTCAACTAGTTGCTAGGGAGAAGACTTCCCCTCACACTGGATCCTGTATAATTTTATTTCTAGAATTTTCTAAAACACTACTTCAATCTTAGCAAACGCTGGTGGAAGCAGACCACCAGGTTTGCATTATACTTTTCAAGGAGTTGCTTCCTCCTATATACAAGCTGATGTCTAACCAGTAAAAGACCATGTGACTACTTCAGAAGTGAATGGAAAAAAAATATGAAGTTTCTTTATCTATTCATCTATTCAAGGGCACCTAGGTTGCTTCTACAGTTTAGCTATTGTGAACTGAGCTGCTATAAACATTGAAGTGGCTGTGTCACTGTAGTATGCTGTTTTTTAAGTCCTTTGGGTATAGACCAAGGAGTGGGATAGCTGGGTCAAATGGTGGTTCCATTCCAAGTTTTCTAAGGAATCTCCATACTGCTTTCCATATTGGTTGCACCAATTTGCAGTTCCACCAGCAATGTATGAGCATGCCTTTTCCCCCACAACCTCGCCAACTCTTATTGTTGTTTGTATGTTTGATAACTGCCATTTTGACTGGAGTGAGATGAAATCTTGGAGTAATTTTGATTTGCATTCCTCTAATTACTATAGATGTTGAATATTTTTTCATATATTTGTTGATCCATTGTATATCTTCTTCTGAGAAGTGTCTGTCCAGCTCCTTAGCCCATTTGTTAATTGGGTTGTTTGGTTTTTTGGTGTTAAGTTTTTTGAGTATAAAGAAACTGTGGTACATATACACAATGGAATATTACTTAGCATTAAATGAGAATAAAATTATGGCATTAGCAGGTAAATGGATGGAGTTGGAGAATATCATGCTAAGCAAAGTAAGCCAATCCCCCAAAACCAAAGGCTGAATGTTCTCTCTGATAAGTAGATGCTGATCCATAATGGGGGAGGGGCATGGGAAGAATGGAGGAACTTTGGTTAAAGGGGAGGGAGAAGGAGGGATGGGACATGGAGTCTGGAAAGATGGTGGAATGAGATGGACATCATTGCCCTAGGTACATACATATATGATTGCACATATGGTATAACCCTATATTGTGTACAACCAGAGAAAGGAAAAGTTGTGCTCCATCTGTGTACAATGAATCAAAATGCATTCTGCTGTCATGTAGACCTAATTAGAATCAATCAATTAAAAGTTAAAAAACATAAAGAATAGGAGTTTTCATTGCCAATATTACAAGAGTAGTTGGGATAGCAAAAGTGGATTTTACTTGGAGATAGGTTAAACTAATAATTTATAATATTATAACTTCTTTAGATGTTCTTTGGACGGGGTACAAGAAGATTGCAGGTTGGACAGGAGTATTCTGAGAGAAGGGACTTAGATGAAAGGTAGGCTTTCAATACAGTGGCCAGAGGCCCAGAACTGAGCCCAGCTATGCCAGTCTTATGACATCCATGACTTTAAACTTCTGAGCACTGACTTTCTCTGGAGATTGAAAATAAGGCCTATCTTTCAGGGATGTTATAATAATTAGGTGAAATTCTGAGATAAGGTTTGTTCAAATTTAGCACAGTCCCAGGCACCTGTGTTTTATACACACTGATTGTTTTGTTACTTTCCATTGTCCCAAAGGGGGAGGCAAAAATCTTTGGGTTATTTGTGATGAGTGATAAGTAGGCCGCAGCCTCCATGAAATAGGTAGGTGACAAGCCAGAATACAAGGTAGTTTTTTAAATGAATTGGGTTAGAGGTAACCCAGATTCTGAGTGCATTATGTCTTAAGAAGTTTGAGAAAATGTTGAGTTTATGAAAAAAGATGGCAGCTTTGGAGTCCAAAGACAAATGTGAAGACTAAAGTCCATCTCTAAGCTCATCAAGTGGAGCCCAGGGAGTGGGAGAATTTGGAGATAAATGAAGGATGATGATAGGAAAAGAGGAAATACACACAAATGTAAAGCCATTTCCATAGATAAGAGGCATCCCAGGAAATGTTTACACATGCAAAGGCTTTTTGGGTACACATATTTATTCTCAGAAGAGCCCTGAGAAAGTAAAAGATGGAAAATGAATTTAGGCCAAGTGAAAAGTTCAATAAATTTACTGATGTCTTCGAAGTGGTACTGTGTATATACTCACTGTCCTAAATGGACACTCTGAGAAGAATTGAAAGGCATCGTCTGTATGATCTATATGCATACAGAGACATAGAGAACACAAAGACAGAGAAAGAGTAAGGCCATTTCCCGTGAATTATTAGCTCTTTTTAGTCAATCGAGCAGGGTGGCTAAGATTTCAAAAGATATAATTCATATTGTTGGTATGAAAATGTAACAAGACAAAACTGAATTTCATAAAATTTGAGCTGGGAAAAGTTTCTGTAGATGACTGATGATGTGTCTTTATTTTATGGGATCAATTTTGGTATTTTAGCATGAAAACCTTTGTAAAAACAAGAATAACCATCTATCGTCTTTTATTTCATGTGAGAAATGGGGCAAGGTTGTTGTTTTGCGTGACCGGCTTCCTGTCTCTCCTTATTTCTAGAAACAGCCGCTTGGTTTTGGTTTATGAGAACATTTCTCATTGACTCTGTCCTGCAGTTCAGACAAGGCTGATCCACACCCCAGCTCCTGGGATACTCGTGGGACCCACCCTTAGCTACTAAGAGTCCAAATATGGTTGATTCAAGTTCCAAGAATAAGAAACCACCATGAAATTTTTACTGGGATTTTTGGGGTAAAGGTTTTCTTTCTGCTAGGATTGTTAAGCTGTGGGTGTTGAAGAGGCTTCATTCTATTTGTAGCTGCACAACTGTATTTCAGGCACATACATCTGTATTTGAGGCAACCCAAAATGCAGCAACCTGACTTTTTCATGATTACCCTTATAAAGAAATACATGCAATAAAATGATAGCATTATCTTGAGACAAATGAAAGCAAGATACAGCAAGAACACAAAGCAAGGAGCAAGCAGCTTTACCCAGGGAAAGTATCAGAAGTTTAGTAAAAAGTAAATATACTTTCAATAGTAAAAAGTAAAAAATTTACTTTTCAAAGTAAAAAGTAAATATACTTTCAATAGAGCCTTGAGAGATGAACAGATGTTTTCCAGATTGTAGGTTGTTTGCTGTGGATGGGTTGGAGCTAGGAAGGTGGGAAAGACAGAGAGGAGAGCAAAAGGAAGGCTTTCATGATAATGAGGTATGACATATCCATCAACCTCTCACAGGGCACATATTAAAAAATGTAGAATAAACTAAGTAGAAATGAACAGAGTAGCAATAAAAATATTATGTTTTGGGGGATAATTTTATGTGTTCAAGTGACTTTAAGAAAAAATGAATTATTTTATTTTTAGTATGTTAGAGTTAAACATAATACTGGGGTTCATTTTCACATAATCACACAGGCATTGAATATAATTTTCTCCAATGCTGCCTTCCCCTGTTCCCTTCCTTTGCCCTCTTGGTTTTCCTTCTCTTTATGTATAGATTTTTAAAATTAGTGGTATATAAGTATATATAAAGGTGAAAGTCAGTCTAGTACATTCAAAGGTGTCCATAGCACAATTTGATCCATTTCATTCCATCGAAAAACTTCACATACAACCTGCTTTGATGAGGGAGGTGCTTTGATGAGGGAGGAGAATCCAAGATGGCAGATTGGCCATGTACTGCTGTCCATTGAGCCACAGAGAAGCAGCAGAACAATAAAGCACACCCTGTCCTTTGAGGTGAGTGACTGAGAGAGAACTCAAGAAGTGACAATGACCCTAAAGAGCATGGAGGATTGGAAAGAGAAAAGCCAACCCCAGCTCCCTGGTGGGAGAACCCCACACTGCTAGGGCCAGGAAAGTGGGAAAGGGCCAGAGAGTATCATAGCAGAAGATTGTCAGTCCTAACTGCAGGGAATTGCATCACAGGATTGTAGGTCCAATTTGCAGAGCTGGCTGGACAAGAGGTGTGCTCTGGTTCAAAGAGCAAGCATGCCTTGGGCCTCCACCATCCATAGAAACCTAAGCTACAGCATAGTCACCGGTACATACTCTCTGTCCCAAGGGCTGGCACCTGAGACCCTGATGCAGCCAGAAGCCTTGGGGCTGTGTGCACTTTATGGAGCAGAAGACAACCCCCTCAGCCAGCATCAGGACCAGCACCTGCCATTGTTATAGCTGCATTTGCACTGTGGGCATCTGGGAAACTCTCTTCCCCAATCCAGGGCCTTGGAGTAATAGCTGCTGGTGCCAAAAGAACTGGCATCAACCATCTCTGTCTAATAGAATCTGAAGAAGGTCCTAACCACAACACCCAGTTTCATAAACACAGCTACCAGTTCCTCAAACCCCAAGACCATGTGTGCTTGGCTCTGTGGGAGCTAGGGAAGTACCTTTCCCAAGTCAATGTCCTTGGGATTGCAACTGCTGGTGTAAAGTCCTGCCTTCATTTGTGTCTATCCACCAGGACATGGAAAAGGTCAAAGCTATGTTCAACCACAGCTTCAGAAACTTAGCAACTAGAAGCCTCAGTCCCTGGTACCACCTGTACTCACTCTGTGGAAACTATATCCTTCCCAGTTCACAGTCTTAAGATAGTGGTTCTTGGTGCCAAAAGCCCAGCTTCACCTATCTCTATACCAAACATTCTGGGACACAGTTCCATTTATGTCCTGTAGTTCCAGGATAACAATCACCAGTAGCCCAAATGTACCTGCAATGACTCCACAGGAACTAAGGAAGCTCTTTCCAGTCTGTGGCCTTGAGACTGCAGTGACTGGTGCAAAATTCTTTTTCATCTCCCAAGTTTGTCCAACAGGATCAGGGGAAAGTCTCATCCATGTTCTTTAGCTCTAGAACACAAGCTTTGATTCCGTAGCACTTACCACGTGACCAAGGAACATTCTCATTCATGTCTTGCAGTTTCTGGACCACAGACACCAAACCCATAAGTACTGGTGCCACACACACTAGACAGATGGAATTTATGGACCATCTTTGCCAAATCCTACGTGACCACCATCATGAGTACCAGTGTCTGCACATGCCCCAGGGATAATTAGGGAAGGTCTTGTCTATAGCACATGGGATTAATGCCCCAATACTAGAAACACTTGTATTTGTTTCTTGGAACCTGAAGAAGATACCATATAGGTTTTAAGCTCAAGGAAATGGGTAACCAGTGCTACAAACCACAGAAACACTTAAAATAATCCCCATGGAATTTAAGGAAAGGTCCTACTCCTATTGCATCTCACAACTTAAAATCCATGGTTACTGGTGGCACCAGAGTTGCCAAGATTATGCTGAGGCCCCGCAGAAGGTCTCATTCTATCTTGTGGCTCTAGAACTTAGGGATGTTGTTGCCAAAGGCAGATGCATCTCCTACATTCACCCAGAAGGTCGTACATAAGGTCTCTTCACAACCTGTGGCTCAAGGCACATGGTTACTATTTCCAAAACACTTGGTAACACCTATACTTGCCCTGAGGTACCTAAGGATGTCCTCTCTACATCTCACAGATTGTGGCAGCAGCTACTACAAGCACTCAGGGCCATCAGTGGTCCATTCTCTGGACCTTGAGAACAGGCACCCTTGGAAATCTATATCCACTCCAAGGTTGAATAACTCCCTTCACAAACCACTGCAGTCTACACTACTGAGGCACTCATACACACGGCTGACATCAATCAGAGGTGAAGACATCCCAGAGACTAATCTTTTGAGCTCAGCTATAACTGAAGACAAAGCACCCACTCATTTGACTCCCTGTATCCCATCCAACCCAAGAAATCTTTTCCTAAACAATATACTCCATGAAGTCAGTGGAGGCATACATTATACCAGATGTGCAGACATTAACATAAGAACACATGAAATGAAAGGAAAAAAATTATCTATAAACAGATCTCAATTTGAAGCACATCTATGCAATAACTGGAAAAGAAGTCACAGTAATGATTCTTAAGGAATGTCAATGAGATGCAAGAGAATATATATCGATGGTACAAAGAAATGAGAAAGATAACTCATGATATAAATAAGAAATTCACCAAGTAGCTAGAAATGATACAAACAAACAAATCAACCAAAAAAAAAAAAAAAAAAAGCCAATTTGAAACCTGTGGTTGAAGTGCAATTCACAATAACCAAGTTACGGAATCAGGCTACACACATATCAATCCAACAAATGGATTAAAAACATGTGGTGTATATACACAGTGGAGTTCTACTCAGCTATAAGGAAGAATGAAATTATGTCATTTGATGGTAAATGGATGGAACTGGAGACTCTCATGCTAAATGAAAGAAGCCAGACTCAGAAAGTTAAGGGTTGAATGTTTGATCTTATATGTGGAAACTGAAGAGAGACAGAGAAAAGAAGGAAATTGAAACATAAAAGAAGATGTCACAAAAATTGCAGGAAGAACCACAGAACACAGGGAGGGAAGGGAGAAATGTGAAAATACTGGACATTTAAATTGACCAAATTTTAGCTATGTCCATGTACACATATGCCCCAATGAATCTTGCTTATATCTGTGTATAATTATAATGTGTTACTACTACTAAGAAGTAGTAATAACACATTATAATTAAACTCCTGAAAGAAAAATACCTGCCAATCAGGAATATTACACCAAGCAAAACTACCTTTCAGACGTGAAGAGAAAGTGTTTCCCAGATAAGCAGACACAGAGGTAATTCATCAGTCACCAGACCAGTCCCAAAAATAATTCTTAAGGGAATTCTATACTAGAAACAGGTGGTTTGATAGTTTATATTATGAACACACACATATGCATAAAGCTCACTTGATTAACAAATACACAAAAATTTAAAAAAAGAAAATCATGACAGAAAATCATGAAAGAAAACTACCAAGTCAGTGATATACCAATAGATAATAAGAACAACAACAGAAATACCACAAAATGAGAAAAAAATTAACAAAGTGACAAGAGGAAATTCATACCTATTAATAAAACCCTTGAATGTATATGGATTATATTCAACATAAGTATCTAGACTGTCTGAATGGATGAAAAAGCAAGACCCAACTACATGCTATCTATAAGAAACTCACCTCATTGTGAAAGATAGATATAGATTGAAAGCAAGGGAGAGGGAAGAGTCACACCACAAAAATGAACTCTAAAAATTGGCATTAATAGCTAAAATTGTATCTGATGAAGCATACTTTAAATCAAAAACAATAAAAAGAGTAAATTACAGGCATTACATATTGATAAAAGGATTTAGTTAGTCAGAAGATATAGCAATGATAAACACATATGCAACCAACAGTGGAGCATCCAAATATATAAAGTACATATTATTAGATCTAAAAGGAGAGACCCCAATATAATACCAGTCAGGGACTTCAACACCCGTTTTCATCAATAGACATAGAAAATGACAACATTACATAGCAAACTCTACAAACAAAAGCAGTACTGAAAAGGAAGTTCATAGTAATAAATGCATATATCTAAAAACACAGAAAAATATCCAAGAATGTAATCATGCAACAAAAGGATTTAGACAAAATAAGATTCAAAAGCAGTAGAAGGAAAGAATAAAAATAAAGGTAGAAAAACTGGGTGTGGTGGTGCAAACCTGTAATCCCAGCACTTTGGGAGGCTGAGATAGGAGGGTTGTGAGTTCAAAGCCAGCCTCAGCAATAGTGAGGCCCTAAGCAACTCAGTGAGACCCTGTCTCTACATGAAACACAAAATAGAGCTGGGGATGTGGCTCAGTGATCGAGTGCCCCTGAATTCAATCCTCAATCAAATATCAATTAATCAGATTTGAGTTTTTTGAAAGGATAAATAAAATTGACAATTTTTTCACTAGACACAACCAAAATAATAAAATAAAGAAAAAGAAAGAAAACTCAAATATAAAATCAGAGATGAAATAGGAGTTATTATAACTGATATCACAAATAAGAAAAGATAGCCCATGTTTATTAATTGGAATATTTAAAATGACCAAGAGTTAAAATGACTCTACTCCTCAAAGTGATCTATAGATTCAATGAAATTCCCATCAGAATACTAACGAATTTCTTCACAGATATGAAAAAATGTTAAAATTGAGATGAATCCACAGACAACTCAGAATAATCAAAGAAATCCCAAGAAAACAAAAACAAAAACAAAACGCCCCCCAAAACTGAAGGTATCACAATAACTTCAAAATATACTCCAGATTTACTATAAACAAACAGTATCACACTGGCATAAAAACCAACACCTAGACCCATGGAGAGGAACAGAGAACCCAGAAATAAATCCACATTCATAGAGTCTACCGACTTTTGACAAAGGTGCTAAGAATATTCAGTGGAGAAAAAGGCAGTCTCTTCTTCTCACCATTCATGAAAATCATCTCAGAATAGATAAAGGTAAAAAGGAACACTGAAAGATATGAAATCACTGGAAGTAAATACAGGGCAAGCATATCAAGACACTGATGGAGATGATGATTGTTTTTTGTTGGGACCACAAAAACACAGGCCACCAAAGTAAAAATAGACAAGAGGGGTTATGTCAAACTAAGAAGTTTCTGCACAGTGAAGGAAATGACCAACAGTGTAGAAGCAACCTACAGAATGAGACAAAATATATGAAAGCCATTCATCTGAGAATATCATGTCAGGATCACCTGAGGATATCATGTCAGGAATTCCAAAAGTCGAACAGCACAAAAACAAATAAACTAATTTAAAAATCGTCGAAGGTCTAAATAGAAGCGTCTCAATTTAAGACATACACGTGGCAACAAGTATATTTAAAATGCTCAATATCTGGTATGTATAACTAAAATGAAACAATAAAAAAAAATGCTCCAGGGGCTGGGATTGTGGCTCAGTGATAGAGCACTCGCCTCGCATGCGTGAGGCACTGGGTTCGATCCTCAGCACCACATAAAATAAATAAAAATAAAGATATTGTGTCCATCTACAACTAAAAAATATTTTTAAAAAAATGCTCCAGACCACTAATCATCAGGGAAAAGCAAATGGAAATCACAACAAGAGATGATTTCACCCCAGTTAGGATGGCTACAATAAAAGAAAACAAAGGAATAACAAATAATGGCACAGATGTGAAGAAAAGAGAACTTTTAGATGCTGTTGGTGAGGATGTCAATTAGTGCAGCCTTTCTAGAAATCAATATGGGGATTCCTACAAAGTGGTACAACTGCTATATGATCCTGCAATTCCACCATTGGGTATATCTCCAAAAGAGATGAAATTGTTTTGCCAAAAAGATAATGGCACTCCCATGTTTGTTTGTTTTTCAGTACTATCCATAACATGGAATAATCTAGATGCCCACCAGTGGATGAATGGATAAAGACACTGAAGGCTTCATGCACCATGGAATATTACTGAGCCATACAAAAGAATGGAATCCTGACATTTCATGTTCATCTGAACATCACAAGTGGAACTGGAGTTCAGTATGTTAATTGATGTAAGACAGACACATAAGGGCACAAAACGTGCTCCTACTCACTTGTGGACTCTCCAAAATCAGTTTGGTGGAAGGATGTCACGGAAGAGTGGTCAATAGATCGTGGAGAGAGCAGAAGGTGTGACGCAGAAAGAAGTTTAATAAAGGGGCACCAGAACACAGAGGGTGATTGCTTCTGGTTTTTCTATAGCACAGTACACTATAGCTGTAGGTCAAAACAATCTGTGATGTATTTCTAAATGACTAGAAAAGAACAGAATTCCCAACAGATAAATCTGATTAATGTTTGAATAGATGGAAATACTTATTTGTCTCATTGGATTATTGCACATTGTATACATGTACCAAATTACCATAAAACACTCCGTGAAGAAGGGCAAAGACTGTCTCAATAAATAAAAGACTTGGTCTTATTCCTTTTATTCAACCAACCAAACAGTATGTGTCTTGGGTACTCAGCGCGTGGAGTCATGAAAGATGGTGGAATAATTAGATTACGCAGGCTTGTGAGGCGGATGTAAACCTTTGTGGAACGTGGGTAATAATTCCAGATGTGACACCCTTGTTTTAGGGTCCTGTGGTGCACACTCCTGATAGAAGACATTGTGGAGTATTTACAGCATAAAATCACTTTGCTAATGCAGAGGGAAGCAGATACACTCGTGAAATATACGTACACGTATGTACCACTGTGACATACTACGCTCCTGCACATCTAGGACACGCCACTCTGTCTAGCACAAAAGACACTAAATAGCTACGTGTGGAAGGAATAAATAGAGTCATGCTGTCTCATCACTCCCAGTGCTGTGCTATGGAATTAGTGTGTCTGCAAATGTGTCTACTATGAAATATCCCAGGTGCCTCTGCAATTAAACATGCTGGATACTCTTTCAGAAGGCATCTCTCATATGAGGATACTAATTTACAATAAGTAGGGTGGGGCACTAGGGAAGATGAGAGTTACCTTAGATGAGGTAGAGGGGGTGGAGGGAGGGGAGGAGACGGCATATGAGGTTAGGAAGGATGGTGGAATGAAACAGACATTATTACCTTGTGTATATATATGACCACATGACTGATGAGATTCTATAATGTACAATCAGAAAAATTAGAAATTACACCCCATCTATGTATGATATATCAAAGTGCATAAATGCATGCTACTGTCATGCATAACTAATTAAAACAAATAAAATAATTAAGAAAAGGCACTTAGCACCCAGCACTGCTTTCCAATGATTTGTATCTCAACAATGTAGCAATATATTCAAGAACATACCATTTTGCCATAAAGAGATGGTAAGTGTTTGCTGGACAATAAATGTTTGATAAATGAGAGATATTTAACCTGATTTAAACATTGCACAATGTACTCAGGTATCAAAAGATTACATACACAATTTTTTGTTTTTATATATTGAATAAAGAAATTAAAAAATAAAAACTGTTTAACATTTATATTGAATAAAAGAAATTAAAAATAAAAACTGTTTAACATGGATAAAAAAAGAACACAGCACAGCTGTACTTACTGAGCACAGAATCACCTAGATGTACTCTAATATGTTCGATAAAAAAATAAAGATTTTTAATCTACTAACCCAGACATATAGACAATGGGTAAGTACAGATAATAGATGACTCTTAAAAATATGTCTAAATGTTTTCCTGAGCATCAGCAAAGCCAATTCTCAACTTCCTTTGTCTTAAGAAAAAACCAAGCAGTGGATTAAAAGTGCTACCATGGCTGAGCACAATAGGTCATGCCTGTAATCCCAGAGGCTCTGGAGGCTGAGGCAGGAGGATCGTGAGTTCAAAGCCAGCCTCTGCAAAAGCGAAGTGCTAAGCAACTCAGTGAGACACTGTCTCTAAATAAAATACAAAACAGGACTGGGGATGAGGCTCAGTGACCAAGTGAACCTGGGTTCAATTCTTGGCATCCTCATTTCTCCAAAAAAGAGTGCTACCATGATTCAGTGGTCAAATACTTGCATGAGGTGTAGGAAGTGCAGACATGATAGGTCTAAATACATTCTCCAAGAATGACGGTAGTGATTGATAATAGTTGTGAGCGAGAGGGGGATGGGGATGGGGAGAAGATTCTACTGAAGGGATGGAATCCACTGCACCATGTTCTGAGTTGCATCTTGCAGAACCAGGAAATGACTCTGACATCAAAATCAATTTTCTGTTGACAAGAATTTAGTAAAAAGCGCTCCAGATGACTTTTAACTATCGAATGAGAGGGTTTTTGACCAGGGCATTATGAAGACTGCTATCAAGATTGAGGACCAACTCACAATAGCTAAACTATGGATCCAACCTAGGTGCCCTTCAACGGATGAATGGATAAAGAAACTATAACACATACACACACTTTGGGAGGCTGAGACAGGAGGATCGCGAGTTCAAAGCCAGCCTCAGCCAAAGTGAGGCGCTAAGCAACTCAGTGAGACCCTGTCTCGACATAAAACACAAAATAGGGCTGGGGATGTGGCTCAGTGGTCAAGTGCCCCTGAGTTCAATCTCTGGTGCCAAAAAATAAAATAAAATAAAAAAAGAATGAAGTTATGGCATTTGCAGGAAAATGAATGAAAGTGGAGAATATCATGCAATGTGCAATAAGCCAATCCCCCAAAATCAAAGGCGGAATGCTTTCTCTGATATGCAGATGCTAATTCACCATAAGGAGGGGGCGATAGGGAAGGACAGAGTTACCTTAGATTAGGTAAAGGGGAGTGGAGGGCGGGGAGGGATGTGGGGGTAGGAAGGAGAGCAGATTGAGTCATGACTGCATGACCGATGCGATTCTACAACACATATCATCAGAAAAGCGAGAAGTGATACTTCATTTATGTATGACATATCCAAGTGCATCATTAAGGCCTTCTACTGTCATGTATAACTAATTAGAAAAAAATTTTAAAAATAAAAATAAAACCCAGGCCCACCAAGAGACCATGCGGTATAAAAATCCAAATGGCTTCCTACCAGTCTGTTAACCTGTGACTGGGAAGACTCAGTTTCTGCTTCAGTCTGGTGTCCTGAAGTGTAGGTGAATCCCAGGTTCTTTGACTTCGTTAACCATTTTACTAATGAAAAAAAAGTGCTTGCTGAGTAACTACCACAAAGACATATTTCAAAGTCATTAAATGCACATTAATAATCTGGGGAATATATAATTTTGTAGGTGACAGATACTATTTTTACAGCTGTTCTTTAGAGAAAGAATAAGTTTCTCTTCATTAAAGACTAATGAGTGACATTACATTTAAGTGTTCACATTAGATATGCTTCTTTGAATTTAATGATGAGCCAATGAGGCCTTTAATTAAATACTCAAAAATCTCCACCGGGAGAAACAAAACAAATTTATCTGCAATTTAAAAAAATAATGGAATCCATCTGTTACATAATCAAATTTTTAAATTTTGTGTATTTAGACATATAACCATCATATCTCTGAAAGCTTGGTTCTTAATATCCTAGAATGTATTGGCAAAGCAGATTAATGTGGTAATTGGTGCTGTTTTGCAGTTTTTGTTTTGTTTCTATACCTTGGATTTGCACTCTTGAGTAAAGAAGAGTTCGTTCTAATCTTTGGGGTGTTCTATGAATTACTGTTATGGTTTCAATATCCCACAACATTAGCAAATCTTCAAGCAATAACGAAAAGAGAAGCCATTATAAGACTAAAGATTGTTAACTAGAAATGAGATTATAACCAGTTTCCTAAAGTATGATCTTAAATTAGTATTTCCCTCTTTTGAACAACCTACGTTCCATTTTAACTTATGTTAGAATCCATTATATATTTTTTAAAAATATAAAAGGTAATTAAAGTTATTGAATTAAAAATAGAATATTAAAATGGAAGCATACCAACATTACTGGATTTTTACAATAAGATACACTTAAATGAAGTCATTTTCTCCATAGAAAATACTATTTTAAAGGGTTTCATAGTTTGTGGAAAACCAAGGAAGAAAAAGCCAGTTTGGGGCAGAATAATGCAGACTACCATAAATCAATATATACTTGGTATTTTTACAGAGTTCTGTTTTGTTTTTAACTCCTACTATTGTGTAGTTGGGCTAAGGATTGTCATTTCCACAAATATCAAAGAACCATGCAAAATGTCATTTCTTAAAATGGTAAAGAAGTAAAATGCTTTGGAGAGATGAGAAAGGAAAAAGTCACACCCTCTGAGTCCATTTTGATGGATTTAAGATGATGTGGGATTAGAAACAGTAAGTGAGCCTTAAAGGAGATACTACCAAGCTCAGGTAGGATGCTAATCCTTGGTGGGTGATCTTCGTACTTTTTCTGAAGCTTAAGCCTGATGCACACATAGGCTCCCTTTAGCAGTTTTACTAAGAGTTCCTATTTCATAAAAGCAGATACTGGAGTTTTGGGTGTTTTCTGTTTGTTTTCAGAGAGATGAAAGAGTTTGGGGTAGAGTATTTTTTTCCTGAATTAAGCTGGATATAATATAATTCCTAAGGATGCCATAATTTGGGGACAATTTGGGATAAGCAAGTTCCATATCTTTGTGAATATGGAAGAATTAGCCTGAAATATTCTGATACAGTATGATAAGATGTAAAACAAATCGGGATTATTTACTCAAGAGTGAAGTAGTATCTTAGTAGATGGGCACAGTGGTGCATGCATGCCTGTTTTCACAGTGACTTGGGTGGCTGAGGCAGGAGGATCTCAAATTTGAGGCCAGCCTCAGCAACATAGCAAGACTCTGTCTCAAAATAAAAAATAAAAAGAACTGAGAATGTAATTCAATAGTCAAGCACCTCTGGGTTCAATCCCCAGAACTGCAAAAAGAAAAAAAAATGAAGCCATAGGTTACTTAATATCAGATGTACCATTCCTAAGCAGAACAGATCCTATTTGATACAATTTTTAACCATTGTAATATGAAAGGCACTTATTTTCCTTAGGTTCATTCTAGTAAAGTGAAGATATGTAATGTAGGATCAGTGCTATAAATAATAAGCATTATTTCTTATATGTTTCACATATTTTTTATACAACGTAAGTTTTATTCTTAGTTTACTTGATTTTTTAAACAAATATCTTTGCACGTTATTCCAATATTAAAGCCCCAAATTATTCTTTTCATTCATTTCAGCCACAGATCTATAGGGAATAAGCTGTTACATTAATATAGACAGTAACTACTAAAACTATTCATTTAATGCTGTTTTAGTCAGCTTTTCATTGCTGTGACAGAAATCCTACTGAACAACTTAGACAAGGGAAAATTTATTTGGGGCACATGCCTTCAGAAGTCTCAGTCCATAGACACATGACCCCATTACTCTGGGCCCTGGGTGGGACAGCATCTCATGGGAGAAGGGCCCCGCAGAGGAAAACTGCTCTATTCGTGGAGGGGTCAGGAATTAAAGGAACAGAGTGAAGAAGCCTCAAGGAAGATGCACTCCCCCAGGGAATAGCCCAGTGACCCATGTCCTCTAGCTACACCCCACCTGGCTATAGGTTCCATCCAGTCACTCCATTCAAACTAGGATGGACTGAGTAAGTGACAGCTCTCACTATTCAATCATTTAACCTCTGATCATTCCTGCATTAACACACAAGGTTTTGGGGGACACCTCACATCTAAACCATAACAAATGCCAAACCTAAGTATCAGCCAATTTAGTTTTTCTTATCTGCATAATCAATAGATACTATTTCAGAAATCAAAATACCTTAATCACGTTAATAAACCAAATACTAAGATAATATTTCAGTAATAAAAATAATCACATTAATTAACCAACTACTACTTATTGCTGTTATTATTAGCAACTAATATTATTTGCTAACTGCTGTATTTGCTGAAATTTCAAGGTGAGCTATGTAGTGTAGAACAACAACTAGTTCAGGGGAATTTTAAAAGCTGACTTTCCTATCCATGTAAAAGTCTTGCATGAATTATTATTAATCATTAATTATGTTAATTATTGTTAATTGCATTAATCATTAATTATGCATGGCACATGATTTCTTAGGATATTATCACATAAAAATAATAACAAGAGCTAGGTTTATTCATTCCTCTAATATTATTTATCAATTACATTGATAGTGCAGTAAATATGCATTATTAATTACATTCCCACTAATGTACTTGACCCTTGACTTGTGATTTTTTTTTTTTTTTTTTTTGGTACCAGGGATTGAACTCAGGGTCACTCGACCACTGGGCCACATTCCAGCCCTATTTTGTATTTGATTTAGAGACAGAGTCTCACCGAATTGCTTAGTGCCTCACTATTGCTGAGGCTGGCTTTGAACTAGCGATCCTCCTGCCTCAGCCTCCTGAGCCTCTGGGAGACCTAATTTGAGGATTCGGTGCTGAGTTTAACCTGTCATGGTTTTGGCTCTCATGGGTTTCACATTCTTAGGAAAGATCACAAATCCTCACCACAGGATTGCAAATACGTGTTTTAAAACATAATTGTTACAAGTATTATGAATAAAATATGTATTTTTTTCATTTTTTAAGTGTGATCACATTGGCTCCATAGAACATTTTTAGTATAGCTTCATTAAAATCGTTGTTGGGGGCTAGGACTGTAGCTCAGTGGTAAAGTGCTTGTCTTGCACGTGTGAGGCACTGGGTTCGATCCTCAGCATCACATTAAAAAATGAATTAATAAACAAAGATATTGTGTCCATCTACAACTAAACAAATATTTAAAAAAAAATCATTGTTGGGTGCTGTGATCTGTCAATTGGCTTCTTCATTCAGTTTGGGATCATCTGGTCTTGGTGTGTTGAGTGACACTAAATTAAATCTCTAACATGTTTTTATTAGGACATGAAATATTTTGTTTTACTTGGTATTCTGCCCCCATCCCAGCAGGAAAACAAATAAATGGTGACTCCTCATCACAGGACAGAGTAGAAATTTAGACTCTCCACTTGGAGTAGGGTAGGGTTAAGAGCCCTGTTTCTGTCTAGGTCTCCATGGATACCACCCTGGCTGGGACGGTGGGAAGAGCATCCTAATGCTCCCATGAGGCCCCCTGAAATCACAGTGAGTATCCGGTAGACCTCCTCTGCAACCACCCAAGGAGAAAGACCGGCATTACCTTTGTTGGTGTGGATGGGTGTGTGGCCACAGGTTTGGTTTTTTTTGTTTGTTTGTTTGTTTGTTTTTTTAGTGTTTGACTAAAGTAAAGCAGTTGTTGTCTCAAAGTTCTCTATCTTCCTAGGCTACTACTTTTCCTGGGCCTTTGTACAGACCAGACTTTGGGGAGGTTTCCGTTTTTGTTTATTATCTGCACTTCTTGATGTTTTCAGGTTGCTGAGTGCTTCAGCCTGCCGTGTAGGATTTATGAGGCCGAAAGAAAATGAAGAAAATGAGTTTTTTCCCAGGATCTTGAGGTCCCTAGCCAGTCTGCTTTTATCTCTCCATCCTTGAGAATCTCTCAATCTCTCTCTCTTTTTACACACACACACACACACACACACATCTATATATATACATATATCAGGATATATATATATCAATCAGGATATAAGCTGTACTTAAAAGAATAGGGAAGTGTATGCTTATTTCATTTTCCTGAAAGTATGCGTGTTTTGTAAAAACACGTTGTAATATAGTTTCAGCAAAGAGACAAAACAGGATATATTCACATACTCTATTTTTGGTACATATATATTTGAAACTGTATTTTAAAATAATCATATCACTCTTATTTTTTCTTCCTAGGTTTTAGGTGGAAATTCCCAAGCCACTATATAGCTCCAAACTATAAAAGTGTGTTAGTGTGTGTCTGGCTGTATGTGGGTGGGTGAATGTACATGCCTGTATAGGTGTACACATACATTTTTTTTGGAGGGGTATCTCTATTATTATTCTTGCCTCACAGAACTGTTTATGAATATTTTTTTAAACACCTTGGAACTTCCAAAAAATGATGCTTTGGTTTTATTATAAGGACCATGAATTCTTTTATTGTTTCCCTTCTCTCAACCATATTGATTTTCCAAGTGCCATTTCTCCATGGCATATTCCTTAATTGAAATATGGCTGTCTGCCCTCTCTTGTTACTCTTCATGTAAGTTTGTGGTTAAAATTTTCTAATTAAATCTACATTTTCCTAGCATAGTTTGCATTTACTAATATTTTGTCTACCTTATTTAGCTAAAAACAAATACACACACATACGTACGTATGTATACATACATATATATTTAACCTCATGGAAAACAGGAAATGAAAATAAATGCTGTGTATGCAAATACTACTTGTATGCAAAAAAAGTATTAAGAACAGTTCAGGCTGTATACTATAGCAAATTCTGAAGCTTTCATATGTTTATAGTCTGTGTCTCACTGCTATATTCTATAAATCAATTTTTATTACAAAACAGCTGTCTTCATTTTTTAGGTGTAGTCTATGGCTGTTTCCATGGTTGGGTGGAAAATCTAAGTAGCTGAAATAGAGATCTTATGGTCCACAAAATCTAGAAACTTTATTATCTGGCCCTTTACAGAAAACATTTGCAGGTTCCTAATTTAGAGGGTAACATCACTAGAACCCTTAGGGAAATAAAGTGAGTGGACGTAATACCTGTTAATTTTTTTAATTAATTAACTTATTTATTCTAATTTGGTATATATGACAATGGAATGCATTTTGATTCATAGTACATAAAGGTAGCACGACTTTTCATTTCTCTGGTTGTACATGATGTAGAGTCACACATATGTGCAGCCATATATGTACCTAGGGCAATGATGTCCATCTCATTCCACCATCTTTCCTGCCCCCATATTCACTCCCCCCTCCCTCCCTTTTGCTCAAAGTTTCTCCATTTTTCCCAAGACCCTCCCCCCCAATAATATGGATCAGCATCCATTTATTAGAGAAAACATTTGGCCTTGAGATTTTTGGGATTGGCTTACTTCACTTAGCATGATATTCTCAAACTCCATCCATTTACCTGCAAATGCCATCATTCTATTCTCTTTTATTGCTGAGTAATATTCCATTGTGTGTATATACCACAGTTTCTTTATCCATTCATCTATTGAAGGGCTTCCATATGTAGGTTGCTTCCACAGTTTAGCTATCATGAATTGTGCTGCTGTAAACATTGAAGCAGCTACATTACTGTAGTATGCTCTGTTTAAGTCTTTAAGGTATAGACTGAGGAATGGGATGGCTGGGTCAAATGGTGATTTCATTACAAGTTTTCTAAGCAATCTCCATACTGCTTTCCAGATTGGTTGCACCAATTTGCAGTCCCACCAGCAATGTATGAGTGTGCCTTTTCCCCCACAACCTCACTAACACTTACTGTTGCTTGTATTCTTGATAACTGCCATTCTGACTGGAATGAGATGAAATCTTAGGGTAGCTTCGGTTTGCATTTCTCTAATTACTAGAGATGTTGAACATTTCTTCATACACTTGTTGATCGATTGTATTTCTTCTTCTGAGAAGTGTCTGTTCGGCAACTTAGCCCATTTATTGATTGGTTTGTTTGTTTTTGGTGTTAAGTTTTTTGAGTTTTTTATATATCCTGGAGATCAGTGCTGTATTTGACATGCATGTGGCAAAAATCTGCTCCCAAAATATAGGCTCTCTCTTCACCTCATTGATTGTTTCTTTTGCTGAGAAGAAGCTTTTTAGTTTGAATACATCCCATTTATTGATTCTTCATTTTATTACTTGCTCTTTAGGAGTCTTGTTAAAGAAGTTGGGGCCTAAACTGATATGATGAAGGTTTGGACCTACTTTTTCCTCTATTAGGTGCAGGGTCTCTGTTCTAATTCCTAGGTCCTGGATCCACTTTGAGTTGAGTTTTTTGCATGGTGAGAGATAGGAGTTCAATTCCTTTTTGCCACATATGTATTTCCAGTTTTCCCAACACCATTTATTGAAGAGGCTATCTTTTCTCAAATGTATGTTTATAGTGCCTTTGTCTAGTATGAGATAGCTGTATGTATGTGGGTTTGTCTCTGTGTCTTCTATTCTGTACCATTGGTCTACATGTCTATTTTGGTGCTAATACCAGGCCATTTTTGTTACTGTAGCTTTGTAGAATAGTTTAAAGTCTGGTATTGTGATGCCTCCTGCTTCACTCTTCTTGCTAAGGATTTTTGGCTATTCTCAATCTCTTATTTTTCCAAATGAATTTCATGATTGCTTTTTCTATTTCTAAAAGGAATGACATTGAGATTTTAATTGGAATTGAATTGAATCTGTATAGCACTTTGGGTGGTATGGCCATTTTGACTTTATTCATTCTGCCTATCCAAGAGCATGGACTTAACAGACATATATAGAATATTTGATCCATCAACAAGCTAATACACTTTTTTCCTCAGCAGCACATGGATCCTTCTTTAAAATAGACCATATGTTATGCCACAAAACAAGTCTTAGTAAATAGAAAAAAAATAAAAGAGTACTACCCTGCTTTCTATCTCACCATAATGGAATGAAATTAGAAACCAATGACAAATCAAAAAATAGAAGCTACTCCAACATCTGAAGACTAATAATATACCTGAATCATGCACAGATAACAGGAGATAAAAAAATTCTTAGAGGTAAATGAGAACTCTGATACAACATATCAAAATCTCTGGAACTGGAATGAAGGCAGTGCTTAGAGGAAAGTTCATTGCATTAAGCTCATTCATTAAAAGAAGAAAAAGTCAACAAATAAATGACCTGACATTACATCTCAAAGCCTTAGAAAAAAAGGAACAAACCAACACCTAAAGAAGCAGAAGACAGGAAATAATTAAAATTAGTCCTGAAATCAATGAAATTGAAACAAAAGAAACAATTCAAAAAATTGACAGAAGAAAAAGCTGGTTCTTTGAAAAAATAAATACAATGGACAAACACTTAGCCACTCATGAAAAGATAGAGAAAAAATCTAATTACTAAAATTAATGATACAAAAGGAAATATCATGACAGACACTATTGAAATACAGAAGATAATTAGAAACTATTTTGAAAATTCATACTCCAATAAAATAGAAAACTCTGAAGACATCAACAAACTTCTAGAGGCATATGACCTACCTAAACTGAACCAGGAGGTCATACACAACTTAAACATATCAATTTCAAGCAAGGAAATAGAAGATGCTATCAACGGCCTATCAACCAAGAAAAGCCCAGTATCAGACAGATTCTCAGCTGATCTACAAAGAAGAATTAATAGCAATACTCCTCAAATTATTCTATGAAATAGAAAAGGAGAGAACCCTGCCAAGCTCATTCTATGAGGCTAGTATCACCCTGATACCAAAACCAGACAGAGACACATCAAAGAAGAAAAATTTCCGACCAAAATCCATGATGAATATAGATGAAAAATTCTCAATAAAATTTTGGTAAATCGCATACAAAAACATATTTAAAAAATAGTGCACCATGATCAAGATGACCAAGTGGGGTTCATTCCAGGGATGCAAAGTTGGTTCAACATATGGAAATCAATAAGCATAATCCATCATATCAATAAGCTTAAAGATGAGAACTATGTAATTGTAACAATTGATGCAGAGAAAACATTTGACAACATACAGCACTTTTTCATATCCAAAACACTAGAAAAACTAGGGATAGTAGGAGCATACCTAAATATTGTAAAAGCTATCTATGCTAAAGCCAAGGCCAACATCATCCAAAATGGAGAAAAATTGGAAGCATTCCTTCCAAAAATGGGAACAAGACAGGGATGCCCTCTTTTATCACTTCTATTCAACATACTCCTTGAAACTCTAACCAGAGCAATTAGACAGATGAAAGAAATTAGAGATATGAATAGAAAAAGAAGAACTGAAACTATCATTATTTGCCGAAGACATACTTAGAGGATCCAAAAAATTCTACCAGAAAACTTCTAGAATTAATAAATGAATTCAGCAGTTAGCAGGATATGAAATCAATACACAAATACATTTCTATACATCAGTGATGAACTTCTCTGGAAGAGAAATTAGGAAAACTACCCCATTCACAATAGCCTCAAAAATAAAATAAAATAAAATACTTGGGAATTAATATAACAAGAGAGGTGAAAGACCTCTACAATGAAAGTTATAGAACACTAAAGAAAGAAATTGAAGAAGACCTCAGAAGATGGAGAGCTCTCTCATGCTTTTGGATAGGCATAGTCAATATTATCTGTTATTTAGAAAGGATCCTGATGTCCACATCTGGTCATATACTCAAGAATGTGTGTTGATGTTAATAGTTAATGATAGGAGCAGAAAGTCAGATGCATAGGATGTTATGAGATAGTCTTAGAAATTACCATTACAGGAGAATAAAGAACATCTCCTGCCAGGTACATGCCTGTCATCCCAGAGGCTCAGGAGGCTGAGGTAGGAGGACCATGAGTTCAAAGCCAACCTGATCAAAAGCGAGGCACAAAGCAACTCAGCGAGACTGTGTCTCTACATAAAATACAAAATAAGGCTGGGGATGTGGCTCAGTGGCTGAGTATCCCTGAAGTCAATCCCTGGTACCCTTCTCCCCCCAAAAGAACATCTCCCCATGATATTTTACTTTGACTTTTGCGGTACTATATCTTCCTGTTTTTTGTTTTTTGTTTTTTGTTTTTCTCTTTTCCTTTTCTAGAAATTCAGCTGTTTCTTCTGCAGGTGTTTCTACTTCTATGAGTCCATACATGCATCTCCAGGAAGTCCTGGACTTTATCTTCTCCTGAGCAGGCTTTCCCACACAGTTTCATTTCATGTCTATGGGAGAGCCGAAAATCTTTACATCAGACCTCTGGTTTGAGGGCCTTACCTGGGCCTTCAATTGCCTAGTGTGTTTTGCCACATGATTGGCTTCTAACAAGTTGAAGACTGACTTTCACAGCCTTTATCTCTTCTGTTTCCATTCCTCTGTCTCTGTGAAGGGCCCAGCCATCCACCATACTGGGCAAGCCAAAACCCACGGAGTCATCTTTTGCCTTTGGTATTTATCTGTTTCACTATGATATGCTTTTCATGCTATTAATTTTCATTTGCTTAAATCTTATTTTGACATTCCTCATGAAAACAAGTTCCTTTTCTTTTGTACATTCTAGAAAATTCACAGTAACAATCCTTTCAACTATTTTTTGTTCTTTTTCATTCTTTATTTTGTATCCAAGATTTCAACTTATTCTATTCTCCTATTTTCTCCTATTTGAATTGTCTCTCTGATTCATTAAGATTATTCTACTTGTAGTTAAAAATCCTCTATCATAACATATAATATGCTAAGATTTTTGTTCTGTTTTGTTCCGGAAATTGAACCCGGGGTGCTCCACCATTGAGCCACATCTCCAGCCTTTTTAATTTTTATTTGGGGACAGGGTCTTTCTAATTTTCTTGGTGCCTTGCTAAGCTACTGAAGCTAACTTTGAACTTGTGATCCTCCTGCCTTAGTCTCTCGAGCTACTAGGATTATGGGCATGGGGCACCATGCCTGGCTATTTGAGGATTTTAAAATTTTCCAATTTAAAAATGGTTTTTCCATTCTAGGGGTCATATTTTGTTCATCTTCAAATCTATTATTTTTTTGCAATGTTCTATAGTTTTGTCATGATTTTAATTCCTTCTATTATTGATAATTTCAAACATTCTCATTTTACCATCTTTTCCAAATTATTCTGTTAAGTTCCTGTTATCAATTTTGTTGCATTAGCCTTCAGGTTAGCCTAAAGGTTCCTTATTTATTTATTAAGTTTTCCATTGGTATTTTATGTTTTGTGATGGGAGTCCTATGTATCAGAGTATTTATGAAAATGTTTCTGGTAAGTGGTTTTACATTATTTTTAAATGTTGTTTCTGGATTAGAATATTTCTAGGCCCTAGTACATGGAGGTCAGGGCTTCTATTTTCCCCACTTTCTGCAAATATACCAATTCCAGCTCAATGACTCAACCAGATTCAAGGACCATCTCCTGTTCCTCCTGTGTGTTTTGTCCTAGTTCTTAGAAGTTCTTTGTTGGCTTAATCTTCCTCATATGTATCTATGAGGACATTTTTCCTTTCTACTGGCATTTGGAGATCTTTTCCTTTATTTTCTCTTTTAGAAGACTGTGGTCTATTTACTATCCACTTTTCTGTATTTGTAGTGGTAGAGATATCAGCTGGCCTCAATTTGCATGTTGAAATCAACCAAGGGATATCTTCACGAGCAATTAAGGTTAGACTGCCCCTCTTTCAAAACACTCCAACAGCTATACAGCACTCTTTAGATAGTAGAGTTTTTATGCCAACCAGAAATGTTTGGCTATTGCAATCTTCCAAGCCGTCTTTCATTTGTCCCATGACCTTGTGTTATATTCTTTACACACATCGAGCCTTCTGTGTCTGGAACGTCTCTCCTCTCCTTCTTCATTACTGAGCTTATTGATGCTCATCACCCAAGTCTCAGCAGAATTGCTACTTCTTTGACAAAGTCTTCCCTGACACTACATTATTGTTTAGACTTCCTTAGTCATCTGCTTCTAATTCTTTGGAAAATTTATTATTATATGATCAACAGCATGATTAGTTTAACATTCTATTACCCCCACCCAATCATACATTGGAAGATCTTTAAGACTACTCTTTGTTTTGATTCATGATCTTTCCCCCAGAATCTAGCATATATGAGGAGCTTATCAAAATTTGTTCAGAAATTATTTGATTGTATCCTATTGATAGATGGAGCATTCTTCTGTTACTGAATTAATATTAGAGGATATGCATTAATTTAAGTATATAAATATCAATATATCAAATTTAATACGATCATATTTGATGCTGAGTTTGGCCAAGATTGTGATCTGAAAAATTTCATTTATATTTCAAATTACTGTTGAAACAAATTGGGGGGAAGGGAAACTATGCAAAACTAAGAATGCTGTTTAATGAGAAAATTTAGAAGAGTTATCCCATTAGACAGAACCAAAGTAAATTATCACACAGATATTGTACCAATGGATTCACAGACCATCTGTTCTGCCATCTAAAGCTAATTAAATTTTTAAAAATTTGAGCAATTACGAAACAACCATAAGCCCAAAGTCTGAATCAAGAATGACTTGATAATAAAAACTATAGCTATTACAAATATGCTTAATTAGGAAGTACCTGAGTAAAAGTCTACAAGCCATTAAAGTAGCATTGAAAGAATGAAATATGGTACATGGATATTTGTGGAATAAATTACCAAAGAGTATCTGACACCTGTTGGGTTCTATTAGACTAATGGATTCATCTGACCTAAAAGAGTAGCACTCGGTTTTAACGCTCTTAGAAAAAACTTGCAATATACACTGGAATATTAGGTATCAACCTATTTACCTTGAAAGTAGAAAAGCAAAAAGACATTTTTTGGTGATATGTTAGATACTTAGTTTTCATTCTTAGCATGATCCACAAAAAATCCATATTGATTATTTCGTTTTCAATAAGGTAACAAAATTGCTGAAACTTCTGATGATACTGTGTAGGTGGAGACAAGTACCTGTAGCCCAGGAATAAAGCTCTTTTACATGCCTGTACCGTCTGACCTTTCTAAAACCTGCAGATTTGGTAAAGCAGGTGAGATTAGGTTTATTTGACAGTTGAAGACGTTGCAACTTAGATTACATTGTCAGCATCTTTCTATAGTTAATATTGATAGTTAATAATATTTACATGGGGAATAACATGAAAGATTTTTTTAACTGTAAGAATAATTTGCATTGTATCCTAGCCAATCAAGAGATAGCAGATCCGATAGTGCCACAAATTCTTTTTTAAAAAATATTATTTTAGTTGTTGATGGACTGTAGTTTATTCATTTATTTATATGCAGTGCTGAGAATCAAATCCAGTGCCTCACACTTGTGAGGCAAGTGCTCTACCACTGAGCTACAGTGCCAGCTCTGCCACAAATTCTAGTCTCAGGGCAGAGTGTCTTCAGTGTTTAGTTACAAATGCATGAAACTGTAGTCAACTAATGGAAACAAGAAGACAAAATCTTACCTTATCCACTACTCTGATAATCGCCAACAATTTTCAAAGCATGGCTGGGCCAGTGAATTACCATTATTTAGATGTGCTCATTATAAATGGGTCTGCTCAATCCAATCTATTAAGGCAAGGACTGGGAATATGGCTATTTTCCTGAGATATAAACTTGTATAAACTATGCTGTAGTGAATTTTTAAGTGCGTGAAGATGCTTTGAAAGTGGGGGAAAAAATCAAGTGTTTTGACCTCCTAAAGGGATACAAAAAAAGTAAAAATCTAACAGTAATGTAAACTTTTGCCATCTTTATTATACAAAAATACCAAACTTGAGCCAATATTATTTTAGGGTATGGAACACATAAAGTGATCTTTAAAAGTCCACACCAGTCTGGATTTTCAGGAATTTATATTCAGGATTAAGGAAGTACATTATTCCTTTTGCTCAATATTTGGCTCTGAGCCATTACTAAGTATGGCTCACATCAACCCAGAATGGAAAAAATCAACAGTGTGTTATCTTCTGGTGTGGCAATTGCCTTCCCTGTGTTTATAACTAAACCATGGGCTTCAGTTTAAAATGGCATCTGGGTCCTTTCCCCAAGGCAGTCTCTTCCAACTGCCCTCTGAAATAGCTATTAAGTCCCAGGAAAACTCAAAACATCACAAAAAAATTAAGACCGACAAATAGACTATTGCTAGAAAATGGGAGAAATTTCCACTAACGATAAAGCCGATGGAATTGGATAGAGAAGAAAAAGTGTGTCTTTGTGAAAAAGAATAGTCTCATGTTACTGAAAAAGAGATCAAGTGCTCTGAGTTCCCCTTCTTTCAAGAGTTTGTTTCCTATCTTTCTTGCACGGTCTGCACCCTGTATCTAAGTCCTAGGATCTTCATGAGCTACCACCTCCTTTCTCTGTCAGTATGTTACAAGCCTGTTGTTTTTGCATGTATTACCTGTCACATCTGTAACTGCTGTCCTGCAGCAAGAACACAATGATATAAGAAGTGGGGGTCAGGGAGCTTTTAAACAGGTGCAATGCATTCTGGGAGACAAAGTTCTCAGATGTTGAGCAGGACAGATAACCAAGAATAGAAAAGATATGGGAGAAACACATAAAGCACATTTCTATGCCTGGCTTAATTTAGAGGGTAAGATCTACAGGGTGTGGGGTGACAGATAAAACTCTTAATTCCAACAGAAAGAACGCTGGCAATCGGGCCAAGAATTGTGCTCTGCAATTTACCTTTCAGAGATAGATCTAAGAAGAAGATTAGATTTACAATCTAATAGACAATAGCTGGGTACCAAGGAGGCCCCCTCATTGGTTAAACATTATGAAGAGGACTGACATTCACTCATAGAAGAAGAGAAAAACCAACACACACACACACACACACACACGCACACACACTGCATACATGAGCAGCGAGTATTGGGAGTAAATGAGAACAGATATGAACCAGAAGTAGCAGGGGTGAAAATAAAGCAGGCAGAGACACACAGACCAAAGAGCCATGTTCAAAAGCTAATCAAGATAAAGGAAGTAGAAATGGCGGTTGAAAATACAAAAGCATATTTAACTGTATATCAGAGGCAGTACAGTTAAGAATCACTATTGCAGCAAATAAAACTAGTCATGTGTAGCACAAAATTCAGATGCCATTTCTAAAAACAAAGGAGAAAGACAAAGTTTTTTAAATAAACCATTATTAGACACAAAGAGGTCTATAGAAGTTAGGGAAGAGAAATCTAAAATAAGCATCTGGGATATTCTCAAAGAAGAAACCAAAAAAAAAGAAAAATCATTAAAGGAAGGAAAAAAAAACTGATGAATTTCCACAGCTGATGAAACCATGAGATTAAAAAAAATGCACCAAAATATTCCCAAAAAGTGAAAGGAAAGGACTCATACCAAAGAAAGAATTCCACAGACAAACAACTGGAGGTGGTCTCCAAATTTTCCACTGTAATATTATTGCACTTTGGCAATTGAACAATGTCTTTAAATTTTTTTTTTTTTTTTTTGGTACTGGGGATTGAACTCAGGGGCACTCGACCACTGAGCCACATCCTCAGCCCTATTTTGTGTTTTACGTAGAGACAGGGTCTCACTGAGTTGCTTAGCACCTCGCCATTGCTGAGGCTGGCTTTGAACTTGCAATTCTCCTGTCTCAGCCTCCCTAAGTGCTGGGATTGTAGGCTTGCCTGGCATCTGTAGAATTTTGTTGTGCTACCTGTGAAACCTAAAAATGAACACCAAATATTCCTCCCCATATTGAGGCCACTGAAGAACATCCTCAGAGGTCAAAGTGCTTAAAAATGTATGTCATGTATATGCCCTTCTTTAAGATAAAACTAAACATGTGTTACAGATGAGAAGTGAGTAAAATGTTGTAAATCAATAATGAGGAAAATTACAATCCAAGAGATTTAATGATGGCGTTTAAAAGCGTTTAAATAATTATTTTAAATGTAACCTCAAAAATAGTTGATGAAATAGGATGTTGAGTGTAATAACTTAATAACAATCATTTGCTTCTAAAACCAAATCTTCTCAAACAAGCTGTTTGAAAAGGTCAGAGAAATACAACAGAGTAATTTTCTTGTCTTTTGTGAATAGATAATAAAGAAATAAAATGGAATTACTTGAAGACATAGAGAAAGATTGATTAATGGAGGAGTAATTTTACCATGAAACTTTACCAAGTTTTTACCATGAAACTCCAAAAAAGCATAAAGTAAGATTCACTTAGGAAAATTAGTATGAAAGTGTAATACTGGGGCTGGGGTTATGGCGCAGTGGTAGCATGCCCGCCTAGCACGCAGGAGGCACTGGGTTCGATCCTCAGCACCACATAAAAATAAAATAAAGCTATTGTGTCCACCTACAACTAAAAAATAAATATTTTTTAAAAAAAGAAAGTATAATACTCTTCTATTCAAAGAAAAAGGCAATCTGATTTGATTTCCTATTCAGTATGTAACTATATAATCTGTACATGGAGAAAGTAATAAAGATAAATAATGCTAAACTACTAAAAATTAAAGAATTGAAAACAATTTATCCAGAAACATGTACCAAAAAAAAGTAGTTGGCAACTATTTTTGATAAAATAGATAGTGAAAGCTTCAGAAAATGTGAAAATGAGATTTTAAAAACAATAAAAACAAACTTTTGGAAAATACACACTAAGGGAAAATTAATAAAATTATAAATAAATATAGATCCAATTTGAGAAGGAATGATGAGAGGAATATTTTCTTACAAAATATTAAAATACCTCCAAGAACACAAGGATTGAATATAATATACAGCATTATTTTATGTGCCAATAGAAAGGAAACCTTCTAATTTTCTATGTCATGTTGTAAGGATCATTCCAATTTCAGAAAAACATTTAACACATGAAAAAAAGTCTTAGAATTGATGAATTCCAATATCATAAAGCTTTCACAGTTGAAAGAACAGTATGGTAGGCATAAAATATGAAAATATAAATGAGGCTGCACATAGATGAAATAAATGTTTACAAGACCTTAATAAACTAAATAAGATGAGTATATAATACCTTAAAATAAGGATTGTCAACTGACTGGGAAGATAGAAAATACTCAATAAATGGAAAGCAGGAAAGAATCCATTCTGACATAAATGTCAAATTTGGGCTCACTGTGCGGGTGTCTTTCCTAGATATAACAGTAACATAATAAAACAAACCAGCATAAAAATGAACATCTAGATAGCTTTGGATGGTTAGATTTAATACTGTTAAAACACAGGCATGCAAATCACAAAGGACAAAACGAATTCAACTCTGAATATTTAAATTATCAGAACATTACAGACATAAAAATAATTATAGATTATCTACAAGAGATTGTCACCAATGCCATCTTTTTTGTTTTTCTTCTTTTTTTTTTTGTTACCGGGCATTGAACTCAGGGGCACTTGAACACTGAGCCACAGAAAATATTCCTCTCATCATTCCTTCTCCCCAGCCCTATTTTGTGTTTTATGTAGAGACAGGGTCTCACTGAGTTGCTTAGCATCTCGCCTTTGCTGAGGCTGGCTTTGAACTTGCCATCCTCCTGTCTCAGCCTCCCAAAGTGCTGGGATGACAGGTGTGCACCCCCGTGCCCAGCTGCCAATTATTTTTAAGAACATCAGCTGTCTCTTGTCTTTCTCCTTTTCTGCCCATTTCCCCTCTTCCATCTCATGTTTATTCGCCTTCTCGCTCTTTCCCAGTCTGATATAAAATCTAGTGCCAAGGGCTGTAGGTCACAAGACATTCCGGATGGCAACACTGCATGACACAAGCATCACCCAACAAGGACTTGAGATCCACTCAGTGCTGTGTTAGGGCCCCTTTCCTTAATTCTATAAATACCTACTTTCCCATTTCAAAGCCAACTGTAAACATTTTCTCCTATTACATGAGACCATTGGAGGAAGATGCGAGCTACTGTTAGTGAAAACAATTTGCAAAAAGCATTTGGCAAACCTGACAGCTCAAGTCTAAAGATTATCACTGTAAAAAGTCAGATTGCTAAGGGCAAAAAGCTGGTTCCTCTTTTCGACTTCAAAAGTAGGACCTGCTGCTACTGATCAGTATAATCCCAGGTAAGGTGCAATACACAGAGTTAAGTTTGCATTTTAAATTCAGAGTTCCTAATGATGTTTTACACTTCAGACAAAATTGAATAATCAATTTTAGTGCCCCAATACAATCTACGCTGATAAAACGTATCTTCAGTTTAAATTTCATTGTGGCGAGTGGAAGGATTGTATCAGCACAGGCATTTTTTTCCAGGTATAGACAGTCACGACACTCAGAGTCTCTTCTTCCATAACCGTCAGCATCTGAAAGTGTTACCTGTTTTCCAAGTGTAATGTGAGTAACATAAATATTGATTGGGAAAACCCCTGTTGTGATTCTAAAAGTGCAAAACACTTCAAAGATGCTTATAAATAAATTAGAAAATCAGGTGAGGCATCATCAGAATGAGCTTCGTGTTTGCTTTTTTTTCCCCCCTTTCATTAGAGTCTGAAGATTCTCCTCCTCCTCCTCCTTCTCATTCTTCTTCTTCTTCTTCTTTTCTCCCCCTTTTGGGGGATCTTTCCCACTTCACAAATTATAAACTCTTCATTGCATAGGGAATGCCTTCGATTTAAGTAAAGTCTCTAAAGAGGCTGGATCATTTCCTTATTTATTATCCATGCAAGTTCACTTTTGTTTGTAGTGAAAACACATCCCCATCCCTGTGACGCTTCTGGCCACTGTGCAGTCTGTTCTATGAACTGTAACTCTGAGTACTTGTGTAGCCACTGAGCACTCGAAATGTGTCCAGCACAACCAAGAAATTTACTCTTTACTTTTTAAAGAAATGTAGTTTATAAATTGCAATCGTTGCCTTATTGCATGGCACAGATCCAGAGAATTCCTTCACTCTGTCCTTTGGAAACTTAAAGAGACAGTGGACAATCTACATTTCCTTTTTGTTCGTCTAGTTACTAAATCCTGGAACCTTCTATCAGCCCCTCATGTGTAACAATTGTATTGTGATTTTTGTTAGTTTTTGAAAATCATGATAGAAAAAAATGTGCACACAATTTTAGACAGGTTTACTGATTATTTTTAAAATTAGAAAAACAACTACACTGAAATTTGGCTCTCTCTTCCCTTTTGTTTTAAATATTAGTTTGGGTCTAATATTTACTGTCCACTTTCATGCTTTAGGGCCTCCGTGGTCAACTTCTGCAGCCTGACATAAATCAGACGAAGGAGCTTTATGCATATACAACCTACACGAGTTCATACAGACCACTGTGATCAGGGGAAAATCCATTACCAATGATCAAAGGAGAGTCACTGCAATCTCTGAGCAAGCCTTCTCTGTCCCAGGGATTTCTTTTTCTTTTTGATCTGTAACTGAATTTGATGATGGGGTACCTTCAGACCATCTTGCCTCCCCACACAGAGGCTTGGTTGGTGGATCCTACTAATCATGAATCATTCTTCCGCGCTGAGTTTCAGCACCGTATCAATCATCCTTTACATGTCACAGATACCACATGTTGACTGCTCGCTGTGTGGCAGGTCCTGTGTTCTGTGTTTTTCCTATATCATCTTTTCACCATAACTCCAAGGACAGGAGACTGCGACTACAGTCCCCATTTCCCAAGTGATGAACTCAAGATACCCAGTTGAAAAGCAGGCAGCTGGATGTCCAGGCCTGTCCATTCAGCCCGTCCTTATTTCACTCTGTGTTGTCACGCTCTGGGTGAGGAACTTCAAGATTTCCCCATGGTGGAAGTGCTTTTTATTTAAAAGGAACTTGACCCATTAAATTGATGGTGTTTGCACAACACGGTGGATCATACAAGAACAGGCATTTTCCAGCAAAATGAAAATGTGCAAACAAATGTGCATTTGAAGGACGCCTCCTTCCCTGGCAGCACTACCCCAGAGGTAGCAGGTTTTGGAAATGAGTCTCCAGTGAAGGGGCTGCCATGTCTTCAGTGGTCTAATTTATTCTGAATTGTTCTCAATTGCTTTCCATTTGAAAAAATGGCAGTGCTCCCAGTGGGTGACAAAATAGGCCATATCATGAATGGTTTAGAAAATAAAGTCTATTAGATACAGAGAATTCAGCTGTGCAAAAGTTAACATGATACAGTTCTATCTAGCATTAATTAAACATCTACTTTGTGCTGAATATTGATTCTAAGCACTTCAAGTAACTATTGATATATATCTTTTTACCCATCATCCTAGAAATATTTCTATGAAAGAATATTATTATATTCTTGTTCTATATTGCTGAGAAAATACAAGTACAGGGGATTAAGTCAAGGTCACTGGCCCAAGGTCATTAAAACCTAAGTGGAGGTGCAAGGATTCAAATTCAGGCAGTCCACGTGTCTAGGCTGGGTTATCTGTCTTGGTAATTCTTGGTTTGAGACAAAATGCCCGGGGAGGAACAGAGAGACAAGGAGGGCTTGCCCTCAGATGGCCTTGATTAGCAACTGTATTTCCATTTTTTTTTTTTTTTTTAACCAATAAGAAGTCATCCAAGAGGAGAGAGAGGGAGAGAGAGGAGTGAGATGGGGAGTAGAGGTGGGAGGAGGAGAGAGGAATGAGAGAAGGAATAAAGAAAGGAAAAGTAATTATAAAAGTGAATGCTCTTCAGATTTCACTAACCTGAGGACTTATGGAAACTTGAGTAATGAAAGGTGGTGTCATTGGCTTTATATAATAGAATGCTTCAAGTTGCTTCAAATCTGAATATTAACAGTCTTTTAAATTTTTTTAAATAAAATCATTTCTGTTTCTGATGGGAACCTAGTCAGAAGACCAAAAAGGACAAGCTAAGAAATTCACTTAGATTCCTATTCTGATTTTGAAATAAAAACAACAAAAAGGTTTCAATTAAACAGTAGTGTCATAGACACATTTCTCTTCTATAATTCACTTCTTATGAGATTCAGTAGCTGTATGCCATGGGTGAGAAACCTTTGGGAATGAAATGGTAGATACAATAATTTCTTAATGAAAAGATTTTGATACATTAAATCAAAGACTTCTATGGGCTACAAATGAAATTTGCACAAGTATGCTTTAGACATTTCATCGTTACATTATTTCTTGTGACCTTAGCAGAAAGGTTGTATCCTAGTAGACACACAGGACATCCTAATTAAAAACAAACACTTCTACATTTAACAAAGTTTAATCTGTCAGGTAAAGGGCATTCAGAGAGTGATACATTTTTTATCAGTGGTATTCACATTCTCGTAGATGAATAACCATCAAACAATAAGCACAGGAACAAGCTGAACATGAGAGAATAAACTTTGTGTCAACAAATGGACTCATTGGATTCTTCGTAGCTGTTTTGAAATCCTTACCAAGCAAGACACAAGTTAGACAGAAGTCATATTATTAAGCCAGAGAAATGTCAAGCTCCACCTGAAACAGAAAGAGTCCTGAACTAAAACAAGACATGATACTCTGTTTCCTTGATAATAACAATAACAACAAAAAATTATAATTATGGCTGGCTCAACCACAAGGGAAGCACATGAAATCCTGAAGATATTTTAACACCGTTTGCATGGGGTAGATCAAGAACCCTGGAATAGATTCAGAAAACAGCCTGGCTGTGTAGGCAAGTGACGTTGCAATTTAGTTCTCCCTTAGAAATCAGACATAGTGATGGTCTTTTGATTGTCTCCATTAGATGACAATGATAGGTCAGATAAAAGGACTTTGCAAACTCTAAGACAGACACATCATTTCTTTATATATCCAAAGAAGAGCAAGACCAGTATCTGTAGCTTTGAACAAGGTCCTGATAGATGAGGGGCAGCAGAGGGGAGGAATCATATCTGCCCCTAATCTACACCTAACATGCTGAACTACATTGATTATCTCTCTCCCTCTCTTCTCTCTCTCTCCTAATCTTTCTCCCTCTCCCTCCCTCCTTCCTCTTCCTCTCCCTGTCCCTCCTGATATGCTCACATTTACTTTTTAGGTCAAAATTAAAACAATCATCAAATGACATTTAATATTGGGGGAAACCATCAGTTAAGAGATTCTGGAAAGAGAACACACTCATTAAGAAACAAAGCTGATGCTGTAAGTGTTTCATCATCCGGAAAGAAAAATGCCAAATCCTAAATAAAGTCAAGAAGAAATTAAAACTTAAAGATATTGTAAAGGAACTCAATCAACCCAATTCAAAGAATGTATGATAGAAACATCTCTTTTCTCCTCAATTTAAAATGTGAACTTAGACTTCTTCTAGCACTCAGTAATTACACTAGCTATCAGCTCCAGTTCAGAATAGTACATACGAATTTAATTGTGGATACTACAGGGATGCAGCCACTTCAGTGTTTATAGCAGCTCAATTCACAATAGCGAAACTGTGGAACCAACCTAGATGCCCTTCAATAGATGAATGGATAAAGAAACTGTGGTATATACACACAATGGAATATTACTCGGCATTAAAAGAGAATAAAATTATGGCATTTGCAGATAAATGGATGGAGCTGGAGAACATCATGCTAAGTGAAGTAAGCCAATCCACAAAATCTAAAGATTGAATGTTCTCTCTGATCAGTGGAATTGGATCCATAATGGGGGAGGGGGCATGGGAAGAATGGAGGAAGTCTGGTCAAAGATGGTGGAATGAGATGGACATCATTACCCTAGGTACATGTATGACTACACATATGGTGCAACTCTACATCATGCACAACCAGAGAAATGAAAAGTTGTGCTCCATTTGTGTACAAAAAATCAAAATGGATTCTGTTGTAATGTATACTTAATTAGAATAAATAAATTATTTTTAAAAAAATCCATATTATTAAAACTCCTCCAAGAATCAAAACCTCAAATAGTTTCACTTTGGGATGTCAATGAATTGTTGCTGAGTGACCTAAGCCAACATGCTAACTCATAAATTCTGGGTTCTGATTAGATGATGTTTTCTCCTACTGTTAGAGATAGGCAAGAGGCATACAAGTCTTATTCCCCTCATCCTCTCTTCTGCAGAAGAAAGAAATCCTGCCATTGAACTGTTACATATTCAAATGCTTAAAAGAGACACAGAAATATCCATCCCACCCCACCTTTCCTACAAGGTGGGTGAAGTCCTAGCTCTCTGTCCATTTAGGGGTTCCAAACAGGCTCTGTATAATATCACATTCATAATCATCTTATCGTGACAGGGGTAGTTTAATCATCTGGTCACAGCAGGGTAAAACATCTCTCAGAATCCGTGCTCTGATGCATCAAGCTTAGGGCACGGTTCTTAGGAGTACCAAACACCAATTCTTCAAGGCTCAGACCATGTTCATACAAGGGTGGGAAAAATCTCTACCACATTTCCAGGCAAACCACTTAAATTGAGTTCTACCATTTTAACCAATGAAAGACCACTGTGAATAACCTCGCTGCTAATTTCCATGGGAACTGGACATAAAATTCTACAGTAGCTACCTATCCACTGCTGCTGTGTGACTTTTTGATTAGAGAGAGAGTTTGAAATCTCAGCAACCACCTGGAGACTGTATTTCTTCTTTGGGTAACTAGTCATCCCTGGGTATAGCTGAGAATTTAAGTACACAGAGTCTATGCTAACTCATCTTAAAGCAAGTCACAGATAGCAAAGAATAAATCAATCACAATGAACAGGGATTCATATACGATAGCCTAAAATCTTACAAATAGCTTAATTGATGCTATTTTGGTCACTTGACCTCATTTTTTTGGGGAAAGCACCCAGATTGTAGACAGCAGAGCATTTTTTTTTTAAATCTCAAAGCCTCAAATTTCCATTTTAGAATGATCTCATTTCTGAGTGTGATTGTTTCTGAAAGAGCAAAGCATTTCCTATAATTTGTTGAATGAATTTTCAGCTGAAATCTCATCACTTTAACAAGGTAAAATATTATATAGCATAATTTAACTAAAAGCAAAAAAAAAAGTGCACAAACTAAGAAATATGAACATTGGAAAAGGAGATATTTAGGACATACAGTTTAACTTTAGTGTTTGAAAGAAAAAATCACTTCCACACAATAAATACTTAGGAAAGAAACAGTTTAGATTCTTAGGAAATCATGTTTGACCATAGGAACATATGAAATGATTAATAGCTTCTCTAGTTTGATTTACCATCTATCTTGAAAGTTTTGATGAAAAGAAAATATTACATTCAGTCTCGGTAACTATGCATGTAATGTGGAAAAAATCCTTAGGATTTTTAAAAAGTTCTATTTTCAGGGTTTAATTATTCCTGAATTTGACTTTTAGAAGTACTAAAAGTCAACTGCTATTTAGTTCCATGACCATAGGGACTTCCTCAAGTTATGTAACCTAACTTTTAAGACATTTCCCATAAATGATAGTCAACCTATATTAATCAAGTACTTACTCCTTGAATTTGTACTTTATTATCACATTTCCATCAAAATAATTCTATGAGATCAGATCCACATTTGAAAGATTAGCCAAGATTTTGGTACAAGTAACTATTTAAGGTCACACAGCTGGAAAATGGCAGTGATTGGATCAGAACCTATGCTAAGATTGTAGAATCTGCAGTCCTGAAGACTCTTTTATACTGTCTTTGACATTTATTGAAGCAGATTAGATTTGGAGGCAAAGCATTTGGTTTTTATTAAGTACCACAGAAAAATTAAACTAATAATTTGTAGGATTTGAAAGAATGATTTGGTTTAAACACAAGCAGAATATTACATGCACGCTCCAGTAAGGGAGAAGGTGGTTTTGCAATTTTAAAGAAAAAGCAGATCAGATTGATTTTATTATGTTTCTTTATCCTAGTTTGCTTCTTCAGATTCAGAAGAAATCTGATTATAATTTTCATCTAGTCTTGGATTCCACGGGTCTCCCCATGTCCCTGTGTAATTGTTAACTCATAACAACTTGACATTGATTTAAACCCATGAACAACTTAAAGGGTCCTTCAGTGTTCACAGTTTGTGCATCTAACTGGGTATGGCTTCTGAGCATTTTGTTTTTAATGTCAAGGACAGACTTGCACCAATTTTTTTCTCCAGATGGGAAGTAAAATCAGGGCAGGAAAGATGTGTGCACTCTGCTAGAGAAAGCATTTGTCTTTCTCAGTAGGTGGCAGTCTTTCCTTCTAGCTACAAATCTTAGAGTAAAGCCCTCATATCAGGTTGGGGAAGCTGCTCTTGGTGCCATTTTCCAGGGAACATGTGACTAAACATCAGAGCTACTCTTTAATATTCTGAGCCCTCCTTCCTTTTTCCTTTGAGAAGTAGAATTGTTAAATTCTAAAAAGAACCCAATGGCCTCTGAAATACAGCCAAATGTATCTGCCTCCTCCCTAGTTTATGACATCAGAGAAAAGCCTTGACATGTTCTAAGACCAAATAGCTATTGCAGTTATCAAATATGTAATCACATATGTTAGAAGCATATAGGAAGAAAAACTTAACTTGGGGAGCGTCAGTTTCTCAAATGAGATCTGGACTCTTTTCTTTCTGGTCTCTGCTATGTTATGCATCCCTAAAAGTCAACCTTCCCTTTTAGGCTCTACAGTTACTCAGGAATACTATCTTTGAAAGCAGGCGATCATTACCAGGGAATACCCATGCTGTTCTGTATAGCCACGACAAATGTTTCCTATAGAACATCTACGATGTATGACAGCTTGAATGTCAGTGGACTTAGAAGGCCAAGGATGTCTGGTCCTTAGCCCAGCTGAAGCAGCTTCAGCTAGAAGCTCCTTTAGAAGTGCAAATTTGGTAATCCACTTCAGACTTGAATTTTGGGAGGTTGGGGCTTAGGAATCTGTATTAACAAGCTTTCCAGGTGATTGTTAAGCACTAGAGGTTGAATAACTCTGCAACTGGAGGATTTTAATGAAGCCAATTAGCATTAATTGGTAAAACACACCAGGGTAGAAACCGTACTTCTCTGTGGGAGGCTGCACCTTGACTTTCTCTGTTTTCATTTGAAGACTACCTCGCAATGCTGACAATACTTCTTTTTTTTTTTTTTTTAATTTGTACCTCTAGTATTTATTTTATTTTTTTTCAATATTTAATTTATTTATTTGTTCTATTTAGGCTTACATGATAACAGTGCAATTTGATTCATTGTACACAGATAGAGGATAACATTTCATTTCTCTGGTTGTAAGTGATATAGAATCACAACATACATGCAGTCATACATAAAGTTAGGGCTATGATGGCCATCATATTCCACCACCTTTACTGTCCCCATGCCCCCTCCCCCCTTACACCCCTGTGAAAAGAGTTCCTCCATTGTTCCCGTGTCCTTCCCCACATTCTGGATCAGCATCCACTTATCAACGTGTACATTCGGCATTTGGTTTTCTGAGACTGGCTTACTTAGCATGATATTCTCCAACTCCATCCATTTACCTGCAAACGCCATAATTTTATTCTCTTTTAATGCTGAGTGATATTCCATTGTGCATATATACCAGTTTCTTTATCCATTCATCTATCGAAGGGCATCTAGGTTGGTTCCACAGTTTAGCTATTGTGAATTGAGCTGCTATAAACATTGAAGTGGCTGCATCACTGTAGCATGCTGTTTTTAAGTCTTCTGGGTATAGACCGAGGAGTGGGATAGCAGGCACCAAAATAGACATGTAGACCAATGGTATAGAATAGAAGACACAGAGACGAACCCACTTACATACAGTTACCTTATACTAGATAAAGGAGCCAAATACGTACACTGGAGAAAAGATAGCCTGTTCAACAGATGGTGCTGGGAAAACTGGAAATCCATATGTAGCAAAATGAAACTAAACCCCTATCTCTCACCATGCACCAAATTCAACTTTCAGTTGAATCAGACCAGAGACCCAACACCTAATAGAAGAAAAAATAGGCCCAAATCTTCATCATGTCGGATTAGGACCATACTTCCTTAACAAGACTCCTACAGCATAAGAAGTAAAATCAAGAATCAACAAATGGGATGGATTCAAACTAAAAAGCTTCTTCTCAGCAAAAGAAATAATCAATGAAGTGAACAGAGAGCTGACATTCTGGGAACAAAGCTTTGCAAAACACACATCTGATAGAGCACTAATCTCCAGGATGTATGAAGAACTCAAAAAACTTATCACCAAAAAAACTAACAACCCAATCAATAAATGGGTCAAAGAGCTGAACACAAACTTCACAGAAGAAGATATACAATCGATCAACTGACAATACTTCTGCTACCCAGTTTGTTAGTAATGAACATGTGACTCACTTTCCTTTGACTCCAACTCCTTAGTAGGTCTACGACTTTATTTTCAAGAAACAATGGATCTTGGCATACTTTGATTATAAGGAGTTTTCTTTTTTGCTAAGATTCTGCCTTAAATCCCTTAGGATGTATGTATAAGAAAAATTTAGAATAGCTCAACCATCCCAAAAGGTAAACAAACATGATCGAAACAGTTGTTATTTCTCATTTCTGTGGATAAAATTAACTTGCCAGATTCAACCTTACTAAGCAAGCCCATCAAAATCAAGTTTTAATGTGTACATTTGTATTTTTTTTTAATGTGATGCTGGGGATCAAACCCAGTGCTTCATGCATGCTAGGCAAGCACTCTACCACTGAGCCACAACCCCAGCCCTATTGTATATATCCGATAACTGTAAGGGCTTATGTTTGATTCTCAGTCTTTCTAGTATTAAATTAATTTAGTATAATAATAATAATATGTGAATAAATGTTCCTATGCTTGGAATTCAATTGAGTCACCAGTGCTAGTTTACACATCACCTACTACGTCCACAGTACATTTTTAGATATTATGAAGAAATCTATTTAAACGTAGTTCCTGTCCTGAAATATAGTGTCTTCCTGTAACAGATTAGATAAGACTTCAAATACTTTGATTATTTCCACTTGGAACAGAAGAGCGTGAGAGCTTTCCAGTGAAAAAATAGGCTCACAGGTAGGCAAAAACAGGACAAGAACAAATCAATCATCTGAATTTATTGCTTTCAAAATGTAATTTATGGGCTGGGGTTATGGCTCAGTGGCAGAGCGCTTGCCTAGCATGCATGAGGCACTGGGTTCGATCCCCAGCACCACACATAAATATTGATAAACAAAATAAAAATATTAAAAAAAGATACCATGTTTTTAAAAAAGATGTAATCCATTTAAATTTAACTGGTGAGCTTTCATCTTCTTTACCTGAATAAGTATATTGTTCTGTAGTTTTGGAAGTTTTTTGTTATTATTTTTTTCAGTAAGCTTTTTTTTTTCTTTCATATTTTCAAATCTTTCTTGAACCCCAATAACCCAAATATGGGCTATTTTAATATTATTCCAAATTCCTGTGAGCTTTCTTCACCTGTCTTCGTTACATATATTTTTTTCTTTTTTTCTCCTCCAACTTTATAAGTTCAAATAGGCTGTCTCCCAGCCCATTAATTCTTTTGTTTGGTCTCTTCTGATTTCTTCTATCACATTACTAATTTTGCTGATTGTACTTTTCAGCTCAAGATTTTTTTAAAAATTCTGTCCATCTGTCAAACATCTCCGTTAGAGTATTGAAATGCCTCTGTTTTCTCAAAGCTCATTGAGTTTCCTTAAAACAGCTATTTTAAATCCTCTGAGTCAGTTTGTGATCCCATTTTTGAGAGGTAATGTTATGGTTTCGTGAAAGCTTTTGATACTTGTTGGCATGTGATGCCATCCGGTCCTTGAAAGATTCATTACTCCTGTCTTTCCAACCTGCCTTTGTTCTTGTCTTTCCAGAAATTCTAATTGGGCTATTTTTCCCCCTTTGAGCCTGTAGTCACTTCCACTGTTTCAGTGCTAAATGGCACCCGGGTCCACGTTTGTTAGGAGTCTGTTTTTGGTGTATCGTTCTTCTTTCAGTACTAGAGGGCAGTCCAAACCCAGGTCTATCTCAAATACACTGTATATTGATAAGAATGACCCAGGACAGCACCTAAATAGAATATTCTGTCCCCAAAAGCTTATTCCTAGGTTTGGGAGAGGCCCAGATTCCTGGTCTACAGTTAAAAGCCTATAATCAGGCCCTGAAGGATTTTGCCCATTTCTAAGCATAATTGACATGGATAGAGTAGCCCCAGCCTCATGTGTCACATCTGTGGCCTCCAATACTACCAAGATATATCATGCTCTGAACCCACAGATTGCCAAGATGAGGAAAACATTGAGGTAGGACCAATGTCAATGCTACAGTCTGCCATTAATTTCTGAGTTGGACTCATAACTCAAGATCACTGCAAGAAGCCACAGGGGATGCCACATAGAAATAGATAGGCTGGGGATGTAGCTTCTCCTGGCAATGGAGCTGCTCCAGAGACTGCAAGCATGCCTGACAATGGAAGTTTAGAAACTTCCCAGTGTTGAGTCTCACCAGTCCACAGTAAGTTCTAGGGCAAAGCCTTATGCTTACCGTGCCTGTTCCCAGCAAATGGGGTCTTGCATTACACTCTGCTGCCCAGGGTTGGGGTCATATTGGGGAAGGCAGTTCTTTGGCCACTAGGGCTGGCACTAAGCTGGGTCACCCCTGAATTTCAACCCTGCTCCCAAGGACCTTCAAAGTCTCAGGGATACACCGAGGCCTCTACTGCAGCTGGGTGTGATACAGGCTCAAACACGTCTCTTCAACGGGGATGCAAATCCTTGCCTGGTACTAGGGCACTTATAGAGCACCATCATCCATCACTGACCTAGCTAGAGCTATGCTCTCCAAGGTTGAGGGACCAGTAGTGGAGATAGTCTCTTGATCATTTGGGCTGACACCAAGCTGGGTCACATCCAAGTCTTGCAGCTATAGGAATCTCTGTATTGTCGGAGGCACACGGAGGCCTGTACCGCAGATAAAAATATAAGACCATGCCACAGGTGCACAAGTCTCAGCCAGGTCTCAGGTATGGTCCAGATGCTCCTTCTGTGAGCTCTGTCCTGGCCTGCACACAGGGGGCTTTAGTTTCTACCAGCTGCTGAGTTTCACCATGCTAGGTCTGGCATAGGTCTGATCCAAACCCAGGCACTAGCTTTTGTGCCCTGCTTTCCAGCTGGGAAGGAGGCTGCCATGGTTATAATCATTTGCCTGGTCTAATGCCATTCCAGAGCATTAGTCTGCGGTTACTGGGTTTCACCATGAAATGACTGGTACTTAATTTTCTCTTCGTTTCCCAAGTGAGAGACCCCTTGCTTCAAACTCCATTGCTTGGAATTGGCAGAGGGGAGACTTGAGTAACTCTTTCCTTCCTGCTTTCTTCAATATGTACCTTTGTTTCCTTATGCTAAACACAGATGCTGTGGTTTCTCATCTGGTGTCGTTGGTGCCTGTGAAGTTAACTTGATGCATAAATATCTTTTCAACTTCTGTGTCAGTGAGAAATCTTACCTCGCCGTCATCTTGCTCTGCCCTCTGAAAGAAAGTTTTTGTTATGGTTTGGATGTAAAGTGTCCCCCAAAAGCTCATGTGTGAGACAATCCAAGAAGGTTCAGAGGGTAAATGATTGGGTTATGAGAGCCTTAACCCAATCAGTGAATTAATCCTTTGACAGGGATTAACTGAGTGGTAACTGTGGCCTGGTAGGGTGTGGATGGAGGAGGTGGGCATTGGGGTCGTGGCTTTGGAGAATGTATTTATATGTAGCAAGTAGAGACCTTTCTCTCTGCTGATCATCCTGTGAGCTGCTTCCCTCTGCCACACTCTTCCACCGTGATGTTCATTTGGAGCCCTGAGGAATGGGGCCAGCCTTCTATGGACTAAGACCTCTGAAACTGTAACACAACAGTGAAATAGCTGACTAAAACAGTTTTAAAAATACGTTTCCTCTTAAACTTGCTGGAATTGAACAATATATATGTATTAGTAGCCAGCATATCTTTCTGCTACTATTGCTA